>JANCRA010000115.1:0-413569 GCA_024362935.1 Setophaga petechia | reverse complement strand
TGTATTAATTTACCCATTGCTAGAGCCACCCCTGAACTTTCTCCTTTAATTCAGAATCACAAATCCAGGGTTGGTGGGAATTATTTGAAGAAGTGACAACAGAATCAACCAAAAAAAAAATCAGCAAGAGGAGAGGGAGAAGCCCTAAAATTTGATTAATTTACCCTTTCCTAGAGCCACCCCTGAACTTTCTCCTTTAACTCCGCCGCGCCACCAGCGCTCATTTCCTGCCCAGGCCCTGTCCACCTTTTGATTCTGAAATCTCCCTGGGGCGAGGGGGTTTGAACAGGCAGGAACAATTAAAGCAGCAGATCCAGTGCCAAACCAACCCCGCAGCACCGGGCCAGGAACCGCGCGGGCCCGGCGGATCCCGCCGCGCATTTGATGCTCCCAGGGCCGCCCTGGTTGCTCCTGGATTTTCCTCCAGTTTTCCTCTGGGCTGAAGGAACTCTGCCATCCCTTAGGACCTCACATATATATATTTATATATATTTATATACAAATATATATTTATAATATATATATAAATATATATAATATATACATATATATTATATATATAAATATATATCATATATATAAATATATATAATATATATATATATATATATATATATATAAAAAAAATATAAATATATATATATAAAATATATATAATATATATATATAATATAATATATATATATATAAATATATATAATATATATAAATATATATAATATATATATAATATATATAACATATATATTATATATATAAATTTATATAAATATATATTTATATAAATATAAATTATATAATATATTATATTTATATAAATATTATTTATATAAATATATATAAATATATATTTATATATATTTATATATATATAAATATATATATATAAAATATATATATTTATTTATATAAATAAATATATATATATTTATATATATAAATTATATATATATTATATATATATAATTTCCAGACACACTGGAAATTATATATATTATTTTTTTTTATATTAATATTACATGATAGTCTTGTTGGAGGGGGAATAAAAAATAAAAGGTTGGAGCTCGATCGTCTCCCTTCAGCTGCAAAATGGCTCTTTTAAAAGTCCCTTTTAAATGCTCACATATGTCTTGATGAAAAATTGGAATTTGGAATGTTTATACAGCCCTGAATAGTGCAAGTGAATATCCTTAAATTAGCTTTTCAAGTTGATTTACAGCCTGAGAATTCTGTAACAAGCCATGGGGTGTTATCTGCTAAGGAAGGAATAGGTTTTTGTGGTATTGTCTGGCTGGGTGGCTTTGCTGGGAAACAAAAATGGGACCAAAATGTCAGCTCAAAAATGAACTTCCAGGAGGAGAAAAGCAAAGGAAGGAATGAACTCGCTCAAAAATTCAAGTGCTGATTGGTTTTCTTAAAAAAAAGGAATTCTAACTAAGATTAATTGATCAAATCTCACAATACAAGGGAAAAACCAAATCCCTGAAAGTTGATATTTGTTTTACTGGAGAACATCTATCAGCTATATCTAATTAATTGCTCCTGTCTATTGATGTGTGTATCATTTATCTCAATCTCTCCAGCCTCTTATTTTTTAGTTATATTTCTTATAGCTTATATTTCTTATAGCTAATATTTCTTATATCTTCTATTTCTTATATCTTCTATTTCTTATATCTTATATTTCTTGGTATCTTATATTTCTTATAGCTTATATTTCTTATAGCTTATATTTCTTATATCTTCTATTTCTTATATCTTATATTTCTTATAGCTTCTATTTCTTATATCTTCTATTTTCTTATATCTTATATTTCTTATGGCTTATATTTCTTGTATCTTCTATTTCTTATATCTTATATTTCTTATAGCTTATATTTCTTATAGCTTCTATTTCTTATAGCTTATATTTCTTATAGCTTATATTTCTTATATCTTCTATTTCTTATATCTTATATTTCTTATAGCTTATATTTCTTATATCTTCTATTTCTTATAGCTCATATTTCTTATATCTTCTATTTCTTATATCTTATATTTCTTATAGCTTCTATTTCTTATATCGTCTATTTCTTATATCTTATATTTCTTATAGCTTATATTTCTTATATCTTCTATTTCTTATATTTCTTATAGCTTATATTTCTTATATCTTATATTTCTTATATCTTATATTTCTTATAGCTAATATTTCTTATAGCTTCTATTTCTTATATCTTCTATTTCTTGTATCTTATATTTCTTATATCTTCTATTTCTTATATCTACTATTTCTTATATCTTCTATTTCTTATAGCTTCTACTTCTTATATCTTCTATTTCTTATATCTTATATTTCTTATAGCTTATATTTCTTATATCTTCTATTTCTTGTACCTTATATTTCTTATATAATTCTCTTCTATTTTTATTATATTTTTTATTTAGTTCTATTTTAGTTTTTAGTTACATTTCCACAACCTGAGGTGGTGATGGATCAAGAAAATAAGGGCAGTGGGATGAGCCTTGTGGATTTCTGAGAAGTCACAACAGAATCAACCAAAAAAAATCCACATTTTTAACCCTGTGGACACCAAAAAACGCAGTGGCTGGAGCTTCAGTTGGGTGTGGATGGAAATGTAAAATAAATGTATTTATTTGGGGATGGTCAGGACATGAAAAACCCCTCAGGAACAGCAGGAAAAATGAGGAACCTCCCCCAGGAACATTTACTGAAAGTGTTTCAGGTTGATTTTATTTATTTTTCCCCCTGATTCTCCAAGGCCAAGTTTTTAGAGCATCCTTCCCTGGGTTTGGAGTCTCCATCTCCCTCCAAAGTGGAAATCAAAGGGATTCCTTCCCTGGAATTCAGGAAAATCTTGTCCAGGGAGGGAATCCCAGGAAAATCCTCCAAAAATTGCCTCTGGAAGGTGAGGAAGGTCCTGGAAGGTGAGGAAGGTCCTGGAAGATGAGGAAGGTCCTGGAAGGTGAGGAAGGTCCTGGAAGGTGAGGAAGGTCCTGGAAGATGAGGAAGGTCCTGGAAGGTGAGGAAGGTCTTGGAAGATGAGGAAGGTCCTGGAAGGTGAGGAAGGTCCTGGAAGGTGAGGAAGGTCCTGGAAGGTGAGGAAGATCTTGGAAGGTGAGGAAGGTCCTGGAAGGTGAGGAAGGTCCTGGAAGGTGAGGAAGGTCTTGGAAGGTGAGGAAGGGCTTGGAAGGTGAGGAAGGTCCTGGAAGGTGAGGAAGAGCTTGGAAGGTGAGGAAGGTCCTGGAAGGTGAGGAAGAGCTTGGAAGGTGAGGAAGGGCTTGGAAGGTGAGGAAGGGCTTGGAAGGTGAGGAAGGTCCTGGAAGGTGAGGAAGGCCTTGGAGGAGCTCTGGGGTTTGATTGAGCCAACCTTTGGGCATCCACACAATAAAACAACTCCTGGAATCCAAACTTCTCCCTTTCTCTTCCCTCCTTTTTTTTTTCCCTTTTCTCCTTTTATTTTTTCTTATTTTTTCTTTTTTTTCCCCTCTCCCTTCCCTCCTACTGCAGTGCAAATTCTTGGAATGCAGTGAGGAGAGCACAGCGTGTGCTTATCTGAAGTTCAGGCAGAGCAGAGGGGCTCTCCTGCCTCTGCAAATGTCTGAAATTCAAATGCCACAGCTCAGATTCCCCCTTCAGCTCATCCTGAGTTCCATCCTGGGCTGCAAATCTTCCAGGCCCTGCTGGAAATGAGAGGATGGAACTCCTTGTTCCATAAAATATATCAAATATGCATTTATGTTGTATGAAATGTAATTTCTGAGCTCTTTTTCATGCAAAATCCACTGTTTGCAGGAGCTCCACTGAAGGTTAAGGTCCCAGATCCAACTTTTCCTACTCTTATTTCAGTGCTGAAATCTTTCTCTGGAGGCACTGAAACATGCATTTTGAATTATTGTTTATTATTAATTATTTATTATTATATTATTATATAAAATAAACATTTATGTTATATAGAATGTAATTTCTGGCCTCTTTTTCATGCAAAATCCACTGTTTGCAGGAGCTCCACTGAAGGTTAAGGTCCAGATCCAACTTTTTCTCACTCTTATTTCAGGTGCCAAAATCTTTCTCTGGAGGCACTGAAACAATGCATTTTGAATTATTATTTATTATTATGCATTTATTATTATATTAGTATGTAAAATATACATTTTATGTTATATTAAATATACATTTATGTTATATAGAATGTAATTTCTGGGTTCTTTTTTCATGCAAAATCCACTGTTTGCAGGAGCTCCACTGAAGGTTAAGGTCCAGATCCAACTTTTCTGAATCTTATTTCAGTGCCAAAATCTTCCTCTGGAGGCACTGAGACAATGCATTTTGAATTATTATTTATTATTATTAATTTATTATTATATTATTATATAAAATATACATTTATGTTATATAAAATATACATTTATGTTATATAAAATATCTATTTCTGGGCTCTTTTTCATGCAAAATCCAGTGTTTGCAGGAGCTCCACTAAAGGTTAAGTGGTTCCACCTTTTCTCACTTTTATTTCAGTGCCAACAGCTGAAATCTTACTCTGGAAGCACTGAAACAATGGATTTTGAATTATTATTCATTATTATGGATTTATTATGATGCCTTTTAATTATTATTATATTAATGTTATATAAAACATCAATTTTTGGGCTCTTTTTCATGCAAAATCCACTGATTTCAGGAGCTCCACTGAAGGTTGAGGTCCGGATCCACCTTTTCTGAGTCTTATGTCATTGCCAAAATCTTTCTCTGAAATCATTAAGACAATGCATTTTGAATTATTATTTACTATTATTCATGTATTAATGTATTATTATATCAAATATATATTTATGTTATATAAAATATCCATTTCTGGGCTCTTTTTCATGCAAAATCCACTGCTTTCAGGAGCTCCACTGAAGGTTAAGGTCCAGATCCACCTTTTCTCACTCTTATTTCAGTGCCAAAATCTTTCTCTGAAAGCATTAAGACAATTTATATACTGGAATTTATATCCAGTATGGAATAATTTATAATTATGAGGAATTTATTTCCAGTATGGAATAATTTATAATTTTCCTGGGTGTGTCTCTAAGGTTTCTGCTCACTCTAAATCAATAAATTAATCCTGGATTTGACTCCCTCAGTCCAACCTGGCTTGGAATTTTCAATTTTTATTTTTTGTGCTGAGGTTGTTGGGGAGGTTTTTCCTGGAATCTCTCACATTGGAGCACAAGAGGCTGCTGGAATTCCCTCTCTGCCAAGAATTGTTGTGAAAATCAGTTTATTTCCATTCTAATTGCAGCATTGGCATCTTCAGGGGCCTAAAAATATCTGAAATTAGGAAGTGCTGGTGAAAGGCACTTCCCCAATTCCTGATTAGATTTTTCCTGTATGAGGAAAAGTGGCCACAGCTTAAAAAAAAATTAAAGATTTTGGACTTAGGAACTCAAATGATCCATTGTAAAGTGTCAAGGGGAAATGGGGAATTTCCAAGCTACATTTTTATTGTCAGAAAGAGCTTCAAAAATTGAAATTAATCTTCTCTTCCACACCCAAACCAGTGGAGAATCATCTTTGTCCACCTGGTAGATTTTTTTGAGGGTTGTTAAATCCATAGAAATACCTTAATTTATACATTAATACAACTTTTCTAATTTTTTCAGGCTTTTCCCAGGGCAGGTTTGAAATTAAACTGAATTAAGACAATGAGGGAAACTTTATTTCATTCAGCAGGAAAAACCAAACGGCCCCATTCAAAAAAAATCCACTTCTTCCTTTTTTGAAATTTGCTTCCCAATTTCCATCAAGATTTAAAAAATTTCTGGTTGGGGAATTGGTTGAATCATTGGGTGCAATGTGTTGCCAGAATAAATCTCTGCAGTGATTCAGGGAAGCATCACTGGGGCTTTGAGGTCTCTTTTCTCAATTAAATCTGTTTAAAAAACCCCAAATGTTGATTTTTTTCGTTACCAGTTAAGTGTCTTGGCAAAGATTTCAGGCAAGTTTTGCAGCCTTTGCACCTTTTCCCTCAAATTCTTGCAATCAGGCTGTTTTAAACGCTATTAATTGATTATTTCTCATTTAATTTCTCCAAAATGTTTCTTCTCAGGATCAAAAAATGATTAAAACCACAGCCAGCACAGTCACCTTGAAAAGCTCCTGTTCAGAAAATGAAGCAGAAATCCAAAACTGGATGGGGATTTCAATCATGGGGGGTAAAAAAAGAACTTTATAAAAATAATTTGAATGTTTTCTGTCCTTCCTATTTGTTCCAAGCAGATCATTTTAGGCATGGAAGTGTCCAAATGCTTAAATAAATGGAATTTATTAAAGGAATTAAAACAAGATTTTACCCCCACAGCTGCTGCTAAAAACTTCAATTCTTGATTTAATGACCAGCATGGATCTGCAGAGAAAAAAAAAAAGCAACAGAAGGAGGGGAAATGTAGAAAATTTCCTTTATAGGTGGACCCCAATATATAAATAAAATGTTTCTTCTCAGGATCAAAAAATGATTAAAACCACACCCAGCACAGTCACTTTCTCCTGTTCAGAAAATGAAGCAGAAATCCAAAACTGGATGGGGATTTCAATCATGGGGGGTAAAAAAAGAACATTATAAAATACTTTGAATATTTTCTCTCCTTCCTATTTGTTCCAAGCAGATCATTTTAGGCATGGAAGTGTCTAAATACCTAAATAAATGGGATTTATTAAAGGAGTTAAAACAAGATTTTACCCTCCAGCTGCTGCTAAAAACTTCAATTCTTGATTTAATGACCAGCATGGATCTGCAGAGAAAAAAAAATGCAACAGAAGGAGGGGAAATGTAGAAAATTTCCTTTATAGGTGGATCCCAATATATAAATAAAGTGCACCAAGCAAAGGGGGAGTGTGGAAGTTTGGGTTGATATTTTAGCATATAATGATATTTTATTGGGTTGATATTTGAGCATTAATTTTCAGTAGCACTCTGGGTTTTGGGAAGTGGAAGTTTGGGTTGATATTTGAGCATTAATTTTCAGTAGCAGTCTGGGTTTTAGGCTGCTGGGTTTTGGTTCTGTTTCCCCTCCTCATCAGGCACTTTCTTGGTAGGAATTAAATGAAATATTTAATTCCTATATATAATATATATTTTATATACATATATATATATATATATATATATATATATATATATATAAAATATATTATTATATTAAATTATTACATTAAATATTATAATATATATATTATATATATATATATATATATATATATATATATATATATATATATATATATAAAAATATATATATAAAAAATAATATTTAATGCTGTAGGATTGTGACCTGCAGCCATTCCAGCCCCCAGTGTCAGCTGCAATCCTGAGTCTGAGAAGGAAATTAGGAAAAGTCACCCCCAAAACTTCTCTCCTTTTGAAATTCTTGGCTCTCTTTGAGCTTTTTTTACCAAATTTTCCTCCTCAACCACAAGTGCCAAAATCACCTCCCTGTGTCCACCCCTCTTGATGCTGCTGTCCCAGATTTCCCTGATTTCAGGAGCTGTTCCATGGATAAAAAATGCAAAATTAGTGGTCAAACCTCTATTGCTGGAGAGCTGGAGGTTTCTGAGATATAAATAGAATTTCCAGCTCGTGGTTGGGGTGAAATATTGAGATTTTTGCACTGCTGGGGCTGGGATGGGGACAGGGATGTGCCCTGCTTAGGAGAGGAGCTGGCAGGGGGTTGTTTTGCATTAAAAAGAGCCCAGAAATTACATTCTATATAACATAAATGTATATTTTATATTACATAAATGTATATTTTATATACTAATATAATAATAAATTAATAATAATAAATAATAATTCAAAATGCATTGTCTCAGTGCCTCCAGAGAAAGATTTCAGCACTGAAATAAGAGTGAGAAAAGTTGGATCTGGACCTTAACCTTCAGTGGAGCTCCTGCAAACAGTGGATTTTGCATGAAAAAGAGCCCAGAAATGGATATTTTATATAACATTTATATAATAATAATTAAAATGCACCATAATAAATGCATAATAATAAATAATAATTCAAAATCCATTGTTTCAGTGCTTCCAGAGTAAGATTTCAGCTGTTGGCACTGAAATAAAAGTGAGAAAAGGTGGAGCCACTTAACCTTTAGTGGAGCTCCTGAAATCAGTGGATTTTGCATTAAAAAGAGCCCAGAAATGGATATTTTATATAACATGAATGTATATTTTATATACTAATATAATAATAAATTAATAATAACAAATAATAATTCAAAATGCATTGTTTCAGTGCCTCCAGAGAAAGATTTCAGCACTGAAATAAGAGTGAGAAAAGTTGGATCTGGACCTTAACCTTCAGTGGAGCTCCTGCAAACAGTGGATTTTGCATGAAAAAGAGCCCAGAAATGGATATTTTATATAACATTTATATAAGAATAATTAAAATGCACCATAATAAATGCATAATAATAAACAATAATTCAAAATCCATTGTTTCAGGAGCTCCAGAGAAAGATTTTGGCACTGAAATAAGAGTGAGAAAGGGTGGAACCACTTAACCTTCAGTGAAGCTCCTGAAATCAGTGGATTTTGCATGAAAAAGAGCCCAGAAATTGATATTTTATATAACATAAATATATATTTAATATAATAATACATTAATACATGAATAATAGTAAAAATTAATTTAAAATATATTGTCTTAATGATTTCAGAGAAAGATTTTGGCAATGACATAAGACTCAGAAAAGTTGGATCCGGACCTTAACCTTCAGTGGAGCTCCTGCAAACAGTGGATTTTGCATGAAAAAGAGCCCAGAAATTGATATTTTATATAACATTTATATCATAATAATTAAAATCCACCATAATAAATGCATAATAATAAATAATAATTCAAAATGCATTGTTTTAGGAACTCCAGAGAAAGATTTTGGCACTGACATAAGACTCAGAAAAGTTGGATCTGGACCTTAACCTTCAGTGGAGCTCCTGCAAACAGTGGATTTTGCATTAAAAAGAGCTCAGAAATGTACATTTCCTACAACATAAATGTATATTTTATATATTTTATGGAGTTCCATCCTCTTGCTGGGGCTGGGATGGGGACAGGGATGTGCCCTACTTAGGAGAGGAGCTGGCAGGGGGTTGTTTTGTTTTCTTTGCTTGTTTTGATTTGGGAAGCCTGGAAACAAAGGCAGCTCCAAGCAGGCTGTGCTCATCACAAAAGCATATTTGTAAAGATATTTACTGATAGGAATTAAACAGAGCAGAAAATATATTTTATTAGGGGTTTTTGGGGGTTTTTTGGGGTTTTTTCCTGGTGGTTCAGGTGGGTTTTTTTCCCCAGTGCACGTGAGAAGTGTTTGGATGTGCTCAGCTCAGTCCATGATTTTAAGGCAGGACTGATTGCCTTAAAATCTGACTGTTTTCTTGATTTTTTAAAAAGAAAAAGGAGCCAATCTTGTGTGTGGCAGCAACCAGTGATCTGACCATTTCAGGGGATATAAAACCTCCTGTCTCCAGCATTTCTGTCAGAACCCCTTGGGGAAAGTGGAGGGGAAGCCAGAAAAACAAAAAAGATGCAAAGGAGGTTTGAAAAAATCCATTTTGAAATGTCTTTTAATGAGCAACCCTGCTAAAAACACCTGTCATTGCCTCCCAAATAATTTATCCTGGAGGTTTGGTGGATGGTTTTACCATGGTTATTTGTGGTAGAAGGGATTAAATATTGTTTTGGCCATGCAATTTCCAGCAGAAATCCTGAAAAATTCCACTTTGAAATGCCTTTTAATGAGCAACCCTGCTAAAAACACCTGTCATTGCCTCCCAAATAATTTATCCTGGAGGTTTGGTGGATGGTTTTGCCATGGTTATTTGTGGTAGAATGGATTAAATATCGTTTTGGCCATGCAATTTCCAGCAGAAATCCTATAGGATTTCCTTTTGGAAATAGAGATTCCTCACAAATTATTGGATTTGTCCATCTGTGGGTAAAAATCACCCCCCAAACCTGCAGCTCATTGAACAAGGTCCCATTTTGGCTCAGCTCTGACAGCTCTTTGACCAGCCACATGTCACTGCTGGCCACAAATAATCAGCAATTCCCCAAAAATCAGACCTTGCAGCTTCTTTGTTGGCCAGAGAAATTGGTCACTTCCACATGGAACAACAGGAAAAAATGGGCAGGCTCCAATCTTCATTATTTTTTTAATAATTGAGCTGCAGACAGGTAATTATTCTCAGCATTGAAAGCATCAATGTACACAAAATCTGTATTTTTTTTCCAAGTGATTTATGTATGGTGGAGAGAAATGGATGAATTTGTGGAGAATTATTGTGAAGAATTTTAGGAAACATTCCTGGTGCAAGTCTTGTCTCTAATAACCTGCAGTAACTGAGGTTAATTTTCACATGAATAAATACATCCAGGGAAAAACTCAGTGGAGGGGGATTTTTTTTTGTCTTGTTTGAGCACACCTAGAGAAAAAAAAAGGAATAAATTCTTTTTTTCTCTCTTTTTAGCATCTTCATTTAAAATAAACCTCCTCAAAAAAGTATGATGCTGAAAAAACAAAGGAGAAAGAGCAGCTCTTCAAGGAAATGCTCTTAAACATAAGGATATGAGATAATGAAATGGGCTACTGGGATAAGCATATTTATTGGGTTTGTTATGTATCAAATGTAACAAAAGTAAAGTGTCTGAAGAACTCCATGTGTGGTTCCTTCACACTCTTTGATCACACAATTCCCCCTTTAATTCAGATGCAGTAGAGCTTAAGTGGCTTCATTGATGTGTTAAGTGTGGAATGATTTTTTGTATAAAATAAAAAAAAAAAAAAAAAAAAGAAGAAGAAGAAGAAAGAAAAAGGGAAAAAAAAAAAAAAAAAAGAGCCCATTATGTGTCCAGAAAAGCCTTGTGTGCACTTGTTTATTGAGACAGGAAGTCGCTTTCCCACACCGAACAACGGTGCTGAAACACTGAAAAATTGTGTAGGGGAAGAAAAGTAAAGGAAACTTAATTTTCTACCTGGCAGAAATCGGCCTCCGGAGGAAGAAGTAGACAATGAGATTGGCCTTCAAGTGAATAATAGAGGCTGATTGATTTTAGGAAAATGCTCCCCACCATTTATGGAGGGGCTTCTTGTGCTGCTTTTGTTAGGAAATGGGAGGATTTGGGAGCATTTTGTAGTGAGGCTGCTGCTGCTGGAGGAGCAAACCCCCAGCAGAAGGGCTGGCAGGTACAAACACAGAATTTCAATAGATATTAAAAAGGAAAATAAAGCCACTTTTAGGTCGTTCCTGCCTGGTTTATCAACAGCAGGAATCTACGTGAGGAACAAAGCCTGGGATGCTGCAGTGGTGTAAAATCAGGAGAGTTGCTTTTATCTGAGACAAAGGAGAGAATCCCTGCTCCCACACCTGATAGCCAGGCCTGAATTTTAATATCTAAACCAGCAAAAAAAGCAATCAGACAGGCTGGTTTTTTAGGCTGAGGGTTAATATGGATTTACTCCCACCCAGGAATTTTAACAGGAATAATATCAGCTCCAATATTCAGATTTATCTCAGGCTCCTCTTTGGTCAGGGAGGGCTGTGGGCTGGAGGTGCAATGTGGAATGCAGACATTTCTTGGTGTTTCAGGAGCAGCTGTGAGTGCCCACAAAGGTCAGGAGTGCAGCAGGCCCAGAGCTGTGGGCTCAGAGCCCAGAGCTGGAATCAGAGGAAGAAACCCAAGGTCTGAGGAGCAAGAGTGGCACTAAAAGATGGGTTGGCCCACAAAGGTCACCTCATCCACAGGCAGCAGAGAGCAGGCTAAAAAATCAGAATTTGCAGGCTCTGTGTTGCTGTATTTTCATATTTCCTGGCTTTGTTTTTCTGGATTTTCTCAGCAAATAATGCTGTGCCACCGTCGTGTGCTTCGTGCTCAGCGCCGAGGTCTCTCTTCACTTTGGAATCTTGTAAAAATGTGTGGTTTCCTCAGCCCTGCTGCCAAAACCAGGGCTATTCAAAGCAAACAAACACAAAGGCCCTCCAGAATGCAGAGTGGGCTTCCTAAATATTACCTTGAGCTGGATTTGTGCAGAATGGTCAGAGTGAAAAACCCCAAATCTTCTTTTTGCCCCAAACCGGGTCTGCAGGACTCAGGGACAGCCACCCTGGGCTGTGTCCCACTGACTGCAGGGCACTTGTTCCTTTTACCTGGATGCCAAATCTCCTCCCAAATGTGTGTCCTGGACTTTGGGATTTTTCCCAGCCTCTCTTCAATCCTTGGAAAGCAGGGCTGGCAGGGGAAGCTGCCCGTTCTCCTGCCACACGTGCTCCTTCCCCTGGCACACGCAGCTCCCCCTTCCCTACCCCTGCTCTGCCAGAGCCTTTTCCAGCCCGTACAAAACACAAACCTCTCCTTCCTTTCAGCACCATCTCCCCACACCCTGCACATTCCTTTCATGTGCTCAGCCCCATGGCCTTATCTCTGCCTCTCGCCCTAATTATGAAATGTGTGGTATGCTGCTGCTCCGTGAGAACAGAGAGAGCTGCGACTGGGCAGAAGTCAAAGGACTCCTCTCATTACTCTTCAGGCAAATCAGGGTCAGGATAAACTGGCAGTTCTTGGTGGTTTGGGTGGGGTCTTTAATCCCTTTTTGCTTGAGAATGAAAAGAAATAATGAAAATAAATTGAAATTACCGTTAAACCCGTCAGCGAAATCTTGATTTTGAGGATGGCTGAGGGAAGGGTGTTTGCACTGAGCACTGATTTGGGGTCTGGAGTGTCACTCACACCTGACAGACACTGAGACAGCCCAGAGGGTTTGGATGTGGAGCTCCTGAGCTCGACCTGGGGCTCTGCTGCCGTGGCCTTGCTGCCTCTCTCCATCAGCACGGATTCTCCTCTCTGCTCCCGAGAGCTGCAGGACCTTGGAGCGGAGCAGAATTCCCATGTCTGGCAGGCATGTGCTCCTTAAAATGCAACTGTCAGAGCCTTTGCAGTGGGCTTTTCAGAGAGGATGACTGCTGGCTGATGTCTGCTTCCACCCAAACTGGCTGGAGCAGCAGGGCAGGAGATGGGCGCCTTTGAAAATGCAGGAGAGCTCCCGAGCTGGGCAGAACCCCCCTCTCCCCCAGTTATTTGCAAACCCAGAGTGCATTAGCCTGGTCAGAGAGCAAGGAGAGATTCGTGACCTGCCATCCATTCCTGCTCCTCCTGACCCTCCCCTTAGCCCCACTTTGTCAGCCCTTAGTGAACCAAAAACTGGCTTTTCTGATTTGAATCATGATTCAGCCTGATGCGATTTGAAATGCCTGAATTCTTAACCCCCTGCATGATGGGATTTTATCTCATGGAAATGCCAGCAGCCTTTAAGTCAGGCATGGCAGAGCCCTGCCAGCCTCTCTACCCAGCATGCTAAATAAATGATAAATATTGTTGCACATATGTTACATCTGTCAAAAGTCTCAGCATCACGCAATCATTGTGTGGCCTTTATAAGGTGATGAAAGGAGCAAAAACAACAACAAACCCCAATGCAAACATCAGATAGGCATTGGAGGCTCCCTGACAGTGCAAATCAAATTCCCACTTGGTGAAATAGGCTTTGAGGAAGGGGGTGAGGTAAAGAGCTGGGAACACTGGGTGTGCTGTGGATTTAGAGACTTCCCATCAGGTCAAGGCACCCCCAGCTCCTCACACTGCAGTGGGGATGGTGCTGTTACTATCTTCAATTAAAAGGCCCCAAGTTCTGCTTTTAAACAGCAGGTTCAGGTGTGGGAGGAGAAGGGGAATAAATAAATAAAACTCTTCCTGATGTTACTGCTCAATGGTGATGTGCACTAAAGGAGAAGGGGAGTAAATAAAGAAAACTCTTACTGATGTTACTGCTCAATGGTGATGTGCACTAAAGGAGAAGGGGAATAAATACAGAAAACTCTTCCTGTTGTTACTGCTAAATGTTGATGTGCACTAAAGGAGAAGGGGAGTAAATAAAGAAAACTCTTACTGATGTTACTGCTCAGTGTTGATGTGCAGTCTCCCATCAGCCTGCTGAAGGTTGGGAAATCCAGTTTTACTCTTCCCCAAGGCAGGAATTTTTAGCATCCCTCGCTCCAGAAGGGGCATTTGGGAGGCAGGGGGAGCTGGGCTCAGCCCTAATGCCAGGAACCCACAGCCCCCGTGTCTGTCTGAGCCTCGCCAGGGTCACCTTGAAGGGCAGCCCGGCCCTGCAAAGGTCCTGCTGTGCCTGGGGGAAGGAGGAGGAGGAGGCAGGAGAGGGAGGAGAAGGCTGTCAGTCTGCTGGTGCACCAGCTGAGCAGGGATGCTGCAGTGCTAATGCATCCTCCTCCCCTGCAGCAGAGCTGCAGATCCTCAGAGGAGCATTTCAGAGGCTCTGTCCTTCCCCAGGGCAGCGCTGGAGCTGCTCCACCTCCCGCCCAAGGCTCTGCCTAAGGGCAAAATCTCAGCCCAAGAAACGTATTCTGTGTGTCTGCCTCCCTCCCTCCTGAAGAAAAAGGGTCACAGTGGCATTTACCTCCAAGTCTATTAAAAAACATTGAACTCCCAGAGTGTGGCATGTGTGTTTCCTATTAAGAAGGCAGTTCCAGACTAATAACCATTTTTAATGGCTGTGGTTGTGCTTTGCACTAAATGATATCAGCCATTATTGCAGGAGAAAGGCAAAGAAGCCTGGAAAATTAAATGAAATCCTTCTGTGGAAATTTCAAAGGGGATCAAAGATGCTCCCCATCTTTTTTTTTCCTTGAGCCCAGGTGGACTTTTCCTTGTTCCAGTGTGAGGTAGGGAAACCCTGGAAGAGCAGAATGCAGGGATGATTTTCCCTTTCCTTCTTTAAATTGTTGGAAGTCGAGTGATTTTCTTAGAACTGGGCCCACAGAGGCTTGGGAAGGTCAGTGGATGGTGGCAGAGAGCAGAATGGGGTTTGACCAATCCTTTGTGGATTTTTCCTGTTCCAGTGTGAGATTGGGAAACCCTGGAAAAGCAGAACACAGGGATGATTTTCCCTTTCCTTCTTTAAATTGGTGGAAGTCGAGTGATTTTCTTAGAACTGGGCCCACAGAGCTTGGGAAGGTCAGTGGATGGTGGCAGAGGGCAGAATGGAGTTTGGTCAATCCTTTGCTTGCTCCTCCCATCTGGTCGTGCAGAAATAAATTCTCCTTTAAAATAAATTCTTTAAAATAAATTCTCCTTGTAGGATGTAACTCACCTTACCCTAAAATTCAGGTGAAAACGACTCTGTACCCCAAAAATGGCTCTTCCTCTTCTTTATCTAGAAGAGTCCAAGGATGGTTGGGTCTGAGAACTCACCTTGAGGGATTAGACAAGAGGCAGAGGCAGGGACAGGTTTGTTGACCTCCACAATGTGGTTTGAATTAGTTGTAGACGACGACCTCAAGTTGAGAAAAATTCAAACCAGCCTGGTGGTGCTGAAGCAAGTCAGATTTGGCTGAGGCCTAATGGTTTGTAATTTAGTTTAAGACCATGACTGTGAGGCTTAAAAATCCCAAACAGTGGGGCTTGCTGGCACGTTGAGCATCCATTAATGACATGGCAGTGAAAGTAAAGGGTTTTTTTTCCTCAATATTCAGTCCTGCCAGGTTCTGAGCTGCCCAGACCTCCCACTATTTCTGTGGGAAGGGGAGTTGCCCAAAAATTTGCAAGATCTGGCCCTCCCAGGGATAAATTATCTTCGTCCCCTAATTCCAAGGGAGTTACCTCATTCAGAGAAGTGCAGAAGAGTCCTGGTACCTACAGGGAAAACTCTGCAGGTCAGGGTGATCCATTTAGATTATCCTATTAAAAAAAGATGCAGCCTGTTTTCCAAATGCACACAAATCTAACTAACTTCGTTGCTCTAATTAGCCCCTGCTGCAATTTCCACCATGCTATTAAAATAAGTTATACTCAAATGCAATGAAATGCCTGTAAATCAAGGGAGATTAAAAATCCCTCTGGCTGCAGAGATGTGTTTATCATAAGGGCTTTAACATCCTGAATTTTAAGAGATGCTGCACACTGAGGCAGCCTGGGTTCACAGGGAGGAGCAATCTGTCTCCTTGCATCCTCTCACAGAGCTGGGAAACCAAGATAGACACTGCCATTGTATTTTCCTTTGCTTTTTAGCACAAAATATGTGCAAATTCAGTTGTTTAGGCTGAAGGTGGGTGTTGTTTTGTGCCTGCTCAGAGCCTCCTCTCTGGGATTTATTTCCCAGTTGATGGTTGGGTTGGAACGAACGTAGATCTGAAAGGGAAGACTTGGAATGAATTTGGTGTTAAATCTTAATTTTTTTTTTAATTTGTTTAAAAAGAAATCAGTGGTTTTAAGTTTTAAACTTAACTTTGAAGTTAAATTTACATTTGACTAAGGACATCACATGGAATAAAAATTACTTTAGGTCCCGTTATAGAATAAAAATTACTTTAGATCCTTTTATGGAATAAAAATTACTTTAGGTGCTTTTCTAGAATAAAAATTACTTTAGGTACTTTAACGCTCTTTCAGCCAGACTGGGGTGTGTCAGGTGAAAACCTAATCCTTGCATTTGTGCCAGGCTTCACTCACTGCTTATTAAGCTTATATTTGATTCCTGAATTCCCTATTTTTCTCCTTTTTTGGGTTGGATTTCCAAAGGCATGCGATGCTAGGATGACAAGGGATGGCTTGAAGCTGGAGGAAGGTAGATTTAGATGGGATATTGGGAATAAATTCCTCCCTGGGAGGGTGGGGAATTTATTCCAAATATAAGCCACAGGGTGCCCAGAGGAGCTGGGGCTGCTCCATCCCTGGCAGTGCCCAAGGCCAGGTTGGATGGGGCTTGAGCACCCTGGGATAATGGGAAGTGTCAGGGTGTAACTGGATGAGCTTTAAGGTCCCTTCTGACCCAAACCATGCTGGGGCTCTGTGATCTGTTTGGTTGCATCCCTCCTCACTTACATCCCCTGCTCTTTTCCCCTCCTGTGTGAGATCCACAGAGAAAATGGGTCCAATCTGTTTGAAACACACGAGGAGCTGATAACATTTATCCTGGGTCCAGTTCCAGAGAGATTAATTGCCTGGCTGAGAATCACTTGGGGAAGGCTGTGGCTAATCTTCAACCCAAGCTCCCTTCCCAGCCTCACAGGAGAGCACAGCAGTTATTTTAGGCTGTGGCTCCTGGTGTTTATTCTGGCTGAATCCTGCATCCCTCCCCTGCAGCGTTGCCATGTCACTGCAGAGCCTTCCTCTCCCAACAGCCGTGCAGAAATCACCTCTCTGTAGGAGAAACGGGGGTGGGAGGGTTGGGATGGACAGAGATGAGAGATCTCTGCAGCCAGGGTTTGGAATCTGGGGTTTATTGCAAAGGGTCTGGGTGCAGGGCCCTGCTGGGAGCTGCCAGGCACAGCTCAGAGCAGGACTGAGAGAGGGGTAGAGAGAGTGGTAAAGAGGATGAGACAGTGAGGTTCCCATTACAATACAATAAATCTTCTTCTGGTTCTGGAACTTGGGGTTTATTGCAAAGGGCCTGGTGCAGGGACCTTTTGGAAGTTGGGGATTATTGCAAAGGATGTGGGTACAGGGCCCTGCTGGGAGCTGCCAGCCACAGCTCAGAGCAGGCCCCAAAGAGGGAGAGGTAAAGAGAAAGAAGGCAAGAGCACAGTAAAGAGAGAATTAGAGAGTAAAAAAGATGATCAGAGGATGAGGTTCCTGTTACAATACAATAAATCTTCCTCTGGTCTTGGAACTTGTGGGTTATTGCAAAGGGCCTGGGTGCAGGGCCCTGCTGGGAGCTGCCAGCCACAGCTCAGAGCAGGAATGAGAGAAGAGAGGGGGAGAGAGGATGAGAGGGTGAGAGAGTAAGAGGGCGAGGTTCCCGTTACAATAGAATAAATCTTCTGTATTGAATATTCTAATTCTCACTAACCAATCTAGTTCCAGATACAAATCCTACAGCATTTCCATACAGCCTATAAGAATCATTCCATTACCATCCTGTGTTATATTTTAAACCCCAAAAACTCCTCTTTGGGCCCCTTCTGCCAAGCTGTGGGTTCTGCTCTGCCCCTTGGAGCTGTCTGCAAGCAGAGGGTGTTGTTCCATCAAAAGGGGATCACCTTCAGCAGCCACACCATTGTTTTCCAGTTGTTCAGTAACTGAGGGATCTCAAAGCTTGCTTTCATTTCAATCTCGCTTACAGTTCCCATATTCTCCAAATCTTTTGCCAGACAATCACATTGATAAGGCTTTCCTGTTTCATCTTCCCCAACACCTCTCCACTGCTCTCCTCTGCCTCTGCTCCTCGGCAGCAGCAATTTGTTATCCCCAGGAGCAGCAGCAGCAGCTCAGCACCTTTGTGCAGCCCGGGAGGAGCTGCACACACAGAACCTCTGCTCGCAGCACCGGGCCGAGATCCGCGCGCGTTTTCTCCCCCGATAGAATTCTCCTTCTGTTTCACCAGACAAATAATCTGTTGCGACTCTTATTGCTTCTTATCTTTTGCAGCTTGGCCCGGTTCCACGCACC
This sequence comes from Setophaga petechia, assembly GCA_024362935.1. Taxonomy (NCBI): domain Eukaryota; kingdom Metazoa; phylum Chordata; class Aves; order Passeriformes; family Parulidae; genus Setophaga; species Setophaga petechia. The sequence continues at coordinate 395,068 of JANCRA010000115.1, read as the reverse complement.
ATTTTGTTCTCAGAGATGCCTAAGCTGATTCTTCAGCGCCAGCCAAAACAAATGAGAGTCTTGGCTGGCGGCGTGGCGGCAGCAGCTGGTTCCACCGCGGCTCCTGAGCCCAGCACTGGGGCACCTCGGGCTGGCATTGGGATCCTTGTCCCTCCTGAGGGGCCTGGGCAGTCTGGTAGAGTTGGATGAGCTGGATTTTAGTGGAACAGTGGAGGTTTTTATTAGAATCTTTATTAATCTTTATTTATCGTGCGTTGTCCCAAGGCCTTGGCCACGAGGGACATGTGGGGACAGAGCTGGGAATTGGGAATTACCCAGGACCTGTCCCAGACACTCCCCTGCTCTGTGATTGTCTCTTTCTTTCTCCAGGCAGATTTCCTCTTTCTCTCTGACACAACCAGAGGACACAGTCTCAAGATGCACCAAGGGTAATTTAGGTTGGATATCAGGAAAAAGTTTTTTACAGAAAGGGTGATAAAGTTCTGCAATGGCTGCCCAGGGAGGTGGTGCAGTCCCCATCCCTGGGTGTGTTTAACAAAGCCTGGATGTGGCACTGGGTGCCAGGGTTGAGTTGAGGGGTTGGGGCTGGGTTGGACTCGGTGATCTTTAGGGTCTCTTCCAACCTGGTCATTCTGCGAATTCTGTGAATTCTGTGATTCTGTGAATTCTGATTCTGAGGTTTCCCTGCCTTGCCCCCTCCATTCAGGCTGCCAGGACACCACAGCTGGAGCTGCTGTGGCTGCACAACCCCACAGAAACAGAGCCTGGTCCCAGCTGGCCCCAGAGGCACTGTTAGTGCAAATATTCCTCCATTGTCCAGTGTATCAGCCCTGGTGCATGGAGGGGATGTACAGCACCCCCAGCAGCCTTTCAACACCCACAATGAACACAGTTTGAGTTAGAGAAACAAAGAGAGGGTGTAGAACCAAGGCAGTGGTTAATGAATAAAAAGTGCAAGAAAAAACAAGGTCCAGCAGGTTCTTGAACTTCTGGGATTTGGGATCTTGCCTCAGTCAGGATCTGAGTTTTCTGCTGCTGCTCAGGTGTGAAGCTGGAGCTGGATGAGCTCTCAGCTTCTGTTTCACAGACTGAAACTTCCTTTTCCCTTTTTCCTGACCATTCCAGCCCAGGTGAGAGGCTTGTAATTGGGCAAACCAGATGGGTTTGGGGACTGCTTGTGACTTTGGGCAAATTCCCTGGTGTCTCACTGACTCTCCATAATTCCCATCTTCATTAACATTTTCCTACAGCTTCTTTGGGGCGTTTGTAGGATAAAGATAAAATTATCAAGGTGTGTGGCTGTGTAGAGACGGGGAAATGATGATGGATGGATGGATGGATGGATGGATGGATGGATGGATGGATGGATGGATTTATAGATTTATAGATTTATAGATTTATAGATTTATAGATTTATAGATTTATAGATTTATAATATGGGAAGGCCAAGCTGGTAAAAAACTTGTAGCCACGCTGTCTCCGCTGAGACAAAGGAACATTATGTCACTGTGAAAATGCCACGCATTTTATTTTAAAAGGACATCATGGCAAGGCTATAATCAGATCCCTCAGTGCCTTAGACAGCTTCAGAACCTGATTCAATAAAAACATGGCTGGACTCCAGCAGGATGAGGAGAAGCAGGCTCGCTGTGGGGACTTATCTCCGCCTGCAATTCCTCTGTTCCGGAGCACTTTGGAGCACTCGAGCTCCTCTGGGTTGTTTGCTCTTGAACTGGGAGTTTCTGAGGGGGGACATCAAAAAATATTATGTTTGGGTGGGGAGAGCTAATTGATTTGACAGTTAATCAAAAAGTACTAAGGGAAAATCAATATAGAGTAAAACAATCTAGTCTTCAGTTCTATATTGTATTCCCAGTGGCATTGTTGATTGTATAGCATCAATGTCATCTATTTTAGATGGAAATGTTACCAACTATAATGCCACTGTTGATGTTTCAAAACGCTTCTAATCTCATTTCAATAATAGCTTCTGTCTCTCTCAGTGACACACGTGCCATAACATCCCTGGCTAAATTGACAGCACTAATAACACGCTGGGAGTTTGCATTATTCGGACCCCTGGCTGCATTTCTGATCCTTCAGGGGCTCGTGCAGCAGGAGGGTGGGCACCTCCTGATGGGGTCTCTGAGGTTGGGATGACCCCAAGGTGTTGGAAAGTCTCTTTTTCCCAGCCCCAAGACTGAAGAAGGAGTTGGGATTCCTTGGCTCTCGTTCTCAATGTTGATTATTTGCTCTTATCCAATATATTCTCTTTATGATCTGCTGAGGTGTGTCCAGCAGGTCAGGTTGTGGCACACTGACCTCTTTGGGGTGGTGTTTTCTTTTTATGCTGAAAACTACCTGTACTTTATTTACAATAATTTCCCAATACCTCTCACCTATGTTAGACAGTCTGTCTCTAAACCCATCCAAAAGTGCCACCATCACAGCAGAAGATGGAGGCCAAGAAGAAGAAGAAGGACAGGACACGCCCAGATTGCTCCATTTTGCCTCCTGAACCCTCATTCTAAAAAACCAAAAATTCTACATTTTCACCCTGTGATAAATTCACTATCATTCCATTCAAACCCCTGTGGCTTGTGAATCTTCACACAAAGTTGGGAATTGTTTCCATGGGTTAAAATCGAAGGTTGAAGTGGTTTTGACTCCATGCCAAGGTCTCTGAGCTCCCTGCCAGGGTCTGGAGTCCTCCAGGGCAGTCAGAGGAATTTCCACCCAAATTCCTCCATCCTGCCCCTAAAAATCCCAAAAATCTACATTTTCAGCCTATGATAAATTCACTAACATTCTACTCAGACTCTTGGGGCTCACACAAAGTTGGGGATTGTTTCCATGGGCTAAAATCAAAGGCACAGGTGTCTTTGACTCCATGCCAAGGTCTCTGAGCCCCCTGCCAGGGTCTCAAACCCTCCAGGGCAGCCAGAGCAATGTCCTGGGTTCTGACAACCTCCCTGAAATCCTCAGGTGAAGGAGTGCCTGGACATTCCCAGGGCACCCTGAGGATCAGGAGCTAACAGGGGTTTGGGGTGACCCCAGAGCTGGGAATGTCTCAGAATCCTTCAGGAAGGACAAGTTTAGGGCTGAGCTGGTGGCCAGGACTGTGGTTTAACTGCTGGTTTAACTGTGCTGCCTCCTGAGCTCTTGGCTCTCTTCAAGTGGACTAAAAAAAAACCCCACAGGGAAATTCCTTGCTGGTTTTTTTGGAATCTCTTCCTTTGAATCAAAGGCTGACGCACCGAAGGCAGAGCCTCTGGTGTGGTTTTAGGGCTTGTTTTGTTTTCATCCCTCTTGCAACCCAAGAGTGAAAGCTGGAAGTGGCAGCAGCCAGGATGCTGCAGTGGTGGCCAAGGGTGAGAGGGACAGCTCAGCATGAATCAGATCCCCCAGACAAAGCAGGGAGCTCCCAGTTCCTGGATGTCTCATCCCAGTGAAATTCAGAGCACAGCTCATCATCCTTCCAGTGATAATTTGACTTGAAAGCTTCAGGAGGTCTCTGGAACTTTTTATGAGGAAAACTGCAGCACATTTTGTGTCCTCCCAGCCTCCTCCTGGAGCAGGCTGAGCAATAAAAGCTCAGACCAGGCAAAGCACTCCAGCAGATGCTTTTGCTCCAGACTTAATTTCAACTCCACTGACCTTGACTCAGGCTTAAGTTTTACCCAATAAAAAAGTCACATTGGAGTGAATGGACTTGAAGCCCTGTGCTGAATTTTAAAGTTGGCCTTTGCCAGAGCCCTGCACTTGAACCTTTTTCTGGAATATACAGGATGTAAGTGGGGACACAGAAACAGAATCTTTCCAATAGATCCTTCATTTAAAACAGCTTTCCTCTTCAATTATCAGCAGTGGATTTAAATGGGATGAAAATTCAGCCCTTTATTTCTGATTTTATCTTTTCTTTCCTCCATTCTTTCACAGAGGAATTTTCCCTTTATTAACTTTTTGAGCATAAAACACAGAAAATAAATGAACAAACAAAACCTGGAGCAATATGTGAGATTTTTAAACTAATTCAGGAATCGTTATTACTGACATCAGGAGAAAGAAATGCAAGAACACAAATCTATTGCTTTAAGCTGGGATTTTCAGAAGAGCCTGTTGGAGTTTGGCACTCAAATCCCATGAAATCCCCTTTATACTTTTCACTTCTCTTTCTTTTCTTTTAATTTATTTTTCCTCGACATGGGAAAGGGCCTGGTGCATTTTAGGGAGGGTTTTACACCATGTTGGGGATCAGCATCCAGGGTTGGAGCCAGCCCAGAGCTCTTGTGGAACACAGAGGAGCTGGGAATTCCTGCTCTGAGGAGAGATGGGGGTTTGTAGGGACAGATTTAGTCTTTAACACATCACCTGAGAAATGCCCAGAGGAGCTGTGGCTGCTCCTGGATCCCTGGGAGAGCCCAAGGGCAGCTTGGATGGGGTTTGGAGCAACCTGGGATAGTGGAAAAAACCAAAAAAGGATCATCTTGAAAGTCCTTTCAAACCCAAACCATGCTGGGACTCCGTGCTGAGGAGAAGGGAACAGGGACAGGGGTGAGGATGAAGAGGGAGCTGTGCCAGGGGACAAGGCAGCTGAAATGAGGCCCAGAGGATGAGCAAGGCAGGGCTGCAGTGTGGAATATTGATAAATAAGTAAACATTGATAAATTATAGACATATCCAAGGGATTCTGGGGTTTTTTTCAGCCCAAGGGGTTGTTGTTGTTGTCAGGTTCCTCCATGAATTCCTTCAGCCACAAGGTTCAGCTGCCATCAGCCACCTGAGCATGGAATTATTGACCTCCCTTGGCAGATGGACGTGCTGGACATGAACTGTTGGTGACCCTGTTCCTCATGCAGGGTCCTGCACATCCCATAGTACAATTCCTTTAATTAATAATAATTAAAGGAGCAGCCCTATCCCACCCTCCTGACCTCACCTTGCAGAGGGGCACAGGGAGCTGCTTTCTTACCTCCCAACAACCTGTGCCTCTACCCCAGGAATATTTTAGCAATCTGTGGCAATCCCCCCAGCCCTGCTGGCTGCTGTAATTAAGCCAGCCCTGAGCTCTGCTTCCCTTTCTCCTCCTGCCAGAGGAAAATTGATATTTTTGAACACACCCAGTAGAATTTGCTCAGTTTTGCTTCTCAGTTGATTCCTTGAGAGCCACATCCTCAGCACAAAGCAGGGCTGTGAACCAGATTCTCTGGTTTGATGGCCCTGACCATCAAAGCTCTGAAAGGTTTCAGGACTGCAGCAAATCTTGGATATCTGGTTTCCTGTTCCAGCCCTTCCTTTGGTGCTGATTTCTGATCTCATTATGGTCTCTCTGATGAAGATGAGGCACCAAAAATGTGCAGCCTGCTGCAGCCCCTGAGGTGAGGCTGCTGCTGGGGTGACCTTTTCATTATTCTGCAGTTTGAGTGACTGCCTGTCCCAGCCCTCTCCCACACGGCCTGCAGAGGAGGGGAAATGCTGGATAATCAGCACAGAATGCAGAAAAGGTCAGGGTAATCCACTCTGCACGAGGGATGGATGTGCAGACAGGTAACAACAGGCACAACTCGAGTTTTCTGCCTTCAAAGAAAGTTGTGTTCTCTCCCCTATCCCCTCCCTACTCGAAACAACCCACAGTGTTGTTATTTTTAAAAATGCTCTTAAGCTTTACAAGTTTTATAGACCTGTCTGTAGGACAGGAGCAACAAGGTTCAAGGGGAAATATTAGAAATCTTCCAGCACTCTCTCAAAAAATCATTTCAAATTATTTTTTTTTTACTCCTTTCCCTTAAAAAAATATGAAAAGAGGTATGACATGAATATTGCAAGAGGCAGCCTGTTAAAAACTGCAAGCAGAGTGAGCTGTGCTCCCTTTATCCACTGGTGAAACAGAACCAGCTAGGGAGAAAAAGGGAAAATGGCAGAGATTTTGAAAAGTAGTGTTTTGTTCTGCTCCCTCAGCGGCAGGATGGAAAATTCAAAACAATAGTGGGGTTTTTTTACTGAAAATTTCGTGGCCAGCTATTTAATATTTCTTATCATGAACCCTCCTGCAGAGCAGTACAAATTCCTCAGCTGCAAGGAGATGCTCAGGGACAGCACCACTGTATTGAAGTGGAGATAGCTGAATTTATCACAGGAATTAGATGGATGTTCCAGCTCAAATTTACATGCCTAACAGCAGCAGAGGGACATAATTGAAGAATAAAATCGAAATAATCCGTGGGAGGAAGCTCTGTGGTGTTACAAATCAGGTTGGTTTTCTTCATTAATCAAGCTAGAAATCAGCCCTCTCCTTTCTGGGAGGTTCCCTTCACGAGATTCAGCATAACCCAAAGGGTCGAAAATAATTAAAGGAGGTGCAAGACAAGCCAAGGTCAAGGTGAAGCTCGAGGGAACTTCCATCAGCCACTTGAAGAGAGGTGGGGAGCAGGTTAATAAACCCCTGACCTTCATTAGTTTGTTGTCCAAGAGAAACCCAACGCTGCTCAGGAAGGAGGAGCTGAAATAAGGATGAGCAAGGCAGGGCTGCAATGTGGAATATTGATAAATTATAAACGTGTCCAAGGGATTCTGGTGCTTTTAAGCCCAAGGGGTTGGTGTTGGCAGGTTCCTCCATCAGTGTATTCCTGGTGTCATTGCTCATCTGGGATGATTTTTAGTCACAGCAAAGTTTGCTGGACCAAAACCCTGCAGATTGCCTCAAAGTGAGAGCACCAAACCTGGCAACGAGGGTTGGTCCCAGTTCTGACTCATCATGACTCGTTTTTGCTGGGGCTTTGGTTGATTTTTGGTTGTCCCTGTCCATCTCTGCTGCCTGGGATCCTGGAATGAGCATTTCCTTTGATCCCCTCAGGAATAATCCCCTCCCTCCTGGTTCTGCCAACACTTTTACCTGGCTCAGGTGCCCAGCAATCCCCCAAATCCATCATTCCAGTTTGTTTGATGTCTGAGTGCTCAGGTGTGTGCACAGCTCCTCCCTGACATCCCTGCAAGGCCATGGTAGCCAAAAATGCAAATATCTCCCCAGTTCCTGCATGGAGGAAGGGGAAAATTGATTCATTTGCCCTTCATCCCCTGGGTTTGCCTCCAGGTCTGAGGGTTCTCAACCCCAGTTCTGCCCCTGAAATCAGATTTGGTGTGGAACTTGCTGAGGGCAGGATTGAATCTGGATTTCCTGCTGGTTGGAGGCTGTTTTAGCCTTTGGAATATTTGAAAGCAGAACTTCTTTACATCCTTTAGTTCAGGAATGGAATGGCATCTCTGCTTTGAATCCAGCCCTTTTTATTCACAGTGTCTGAGGCCAGATCTTCCCTTACCTGGTTTGATCCTTTTTTTATTTTTTGGCTTCTAAACCAGACTGCACCTTGTGCTGCTCAGGTACTATTTGTAAATTATCACCACAAAAATTTTTATTTTATTATTTTTTATTGTCATTGTTACCACGAAATTTGGTTTCCCATCAATGGGAGTGCCCCAAGCCCTGGTGTGTAAATTTGTAATATCTGTGATTTTTCAGAGCCAAAGCTCCTGTTCAAGGAGCAGCATTTGACACCTTCTCTTGAACACTGCCCATTATTAATTTTATTTTCCAGAGCAATTATATTTATTCAATATATATATTATATTTATTTATATTTATATATTTTAAATACATTTATGTATTATAAGTATTATATATATAAAATATATATATAATATATATAAATATATAATATGTATTTATATAATATATATTTATATATATTATATATTTATATATATGATATATTTTTATATATAGATAATATATTTATATATATATATTATATATTTCTATATATATATTTATTTAATATATATTATATAAAATTAATATTTTCCAGAGCAATAATTTGAATTTCAATAGGACAGAGATGCTAATTATTAATATGATAAATATGCCAGCTAAATTACATTAATTAAATTAAATAAACAATTTGACTTTAGACTCCGCTGCCATTTAACTGTAACTGAAGTCAAAATATAATCCTGAAAGCCTCCAAAATGAATCTGCAGTTTTCTTTCTGTGACTGTTTTCATTGTTTGGAAACAATTAAATCTCAGGAAGCAATTACAGTGAACTGAGCTGCTGCTGCAGGTAATGGAATGTTCAGGTGGTGATGAGCTCCTTTCACATAAAAACCTGAGTTTAGGAGTAATTCATCTCAGCTGAGCAAGGCTTGCTTAATCCATGTCATTACCCAGAGCAGGATTAAAGAATTCTAAATGCCTGGACAGCTGAAATAAAAATTCAGCGCCAATTTTTAGATGATTTGACACCAAAGACTTGGTGTTGATCCAGAAAAGGGAAATAGAAATTATTTAGAAGGAGTGAAAAGTCTCAAGTGGGAGAGAACCTCTTCTTTTCTGGTTGGGGTTTAGGCTACTGAGGGCCAGGCCAGGCCCAGCACACACCAGGCCTAGCTCCACATTGTTTTTCCTGGGTAAAAACTCCATCCTAATCCTGATCCATCCTAAAAACCATTCCAGCAGCTCCAAAGGCACCAGAGAATTTGAGATTCCTGCCTGTCCTGTTTTCCCCTCAGTAAATATTCACTCCTGCATGAAGCACTGGGGTTCCTATGCCAGGGAGGCACTGCCAGCTCTCCTGGCTCTTCCCAATCCTCCTCCCAGAGCAGGATTAAAGAATTCTAAATGGTTTGACACCAAAGACTTGGTGTTGATCCAGAAAAGGGAAATAGAAATTATTTAGAAGGAGTGAAAAGTCTCAAGTGGGAGAGAACCTCTTCTTTTCTGGTTGGGGTTTAGGCTACTGAGGGCCAGGCCAGGCCCAGCACATACCAGGCCTAGCTCCACATTGTTTTTCCTGGGTAAAAACTCCATCCTAATCCTGATCCATCCTAAAAAACCATTCCAGCAGCTCCAAAGCCACCAGAGAATTTAAGATTCTAGCCTGTCCTGTTTCCCCCTCAGTAAATATTCACTCCTACATGAAGCACTGGGGTTCCTATGCCAGGGAGGCACTGCCAGCTCTCCTGGCTCTTCCCAATCCTCCTCCAGGGGAATGAGGAACACATTCCTTGTGGGAATCAACCCCTCACTTCCCTTTTGCAACCCTCTGGCTCTCCTGGCTCTTCCCAATCCTCCTCCAGGGGAATGAGGAACACATTCCCTGTGGGAATCAGCACAGAGAGAAACAAAGAGAAAGGTGTAGGGCCATGGGAAACTGCAGGGACATGGAAAGGTGCAGGGAAATGGAGGGAAAGGTTTGGGGACATGGAGGGAAAGGTGTAGGGACATGGAGGTGGAAGATTCACCCAGCTTTGGAGCATGGAATCACAGCCAGGGTGGGATGGCAGCCACTGGAGGTGGAGGTGAACACTGAGAGCATCATTGCAGTGGGTTCAGAGCTGGCTTGCAAAAGAAAATGCAGAAATGCAGGTCCAGCAGCTGCTGGGTGCTTCTTCTCCTGCCAAAAGTGAACACAAAGGTACTGAACACAAACACAGCCCTTAGGAGCAGGGAATGATTGAAATCTCACCTAAATCCATGTAAAATGCCACGTTTTGTTTGTCTTCCAGTCCAAGATTTTCCAAGTAGTCATGATCCCTTAAATCTATCTATCTATCTATCTATCTATCTATCTATCTATCTATCTATCTATCTATCTATCTATCATCTATCTATATCTATCTATCTATCTATCTATCTATCTATCTATCTATCTATCTATCTATCTATTTATCTATCTATCATCTATCTATTTATCTATCATCTATTTATCTATCTATTTATCTATCATCTATCTATCTATTCATCTATCTATATATCTATCTATCTATCATCTATCTATCTATCTATCTATCTATCTATCTATCTATCTATCTAATTATTTCTTTCTGTGAGTCTTTCTTGCCCTTGGAATTCCCTGTTCTTGCAGACTCAGGTTCTTACTCCAAGTGGGGTTTGAACTGGGTCATTGTCCCTTTCCCATTCCACTGCTGGCACCTGAAAATCTCACCTGCAAGGTGCTGCCTGTCCCACAGATCAAACTTTCAGGCCCTGCTACCTTAAGGCAAGCCTGGCTGGACTGGTGCTGTCCTTTTAATTCCTTGCTTTCTCTGCTCCAGTGGCTGATAAGCCACTTCTGGCTGTCTAGTCATGTAATCCTTTAATTTTTTAATTTCAAGGAACTGTTTGCAGCTCACCATGACTCAACATTTGACTGCAAGCTCATTTGAGGCAAGGGAAAAGTTGATTTGTGCAGTGGAGGAAGAGTGATGACGGTGAAAAATCTCAGCAGTGCCTCTTTTAGCAGAGTCTTTTTTTAAATTTTGCTGGAAAATTAAATGTCTGAAATGGTGATTGGCCTGATGGACTTGATCCTGTAATATTTGCACAGTGCTTGGTGCAATCTCAGTGATGTTCACCCTGAGAACAGGGGGAAGGGATATCTCTGGAAGGACAGAAGTGGTGCTGAGCTCCCAAAAAAGTGTGGAGGGGAGCTGTGAAGTGCAGAATGAGCAGTCATTTCAGGGCCAGCCAATGGAAAATTATTGGGAAAATGAAGATAATTGAACTGGGTACTTGTTCACACCTGGAGGGTAGCAAACAAGAAAAGACAGGGGGGATTTGTTGGGCAAATTGTGCCTGAGCTGGGCCAGATCCTGTTCTGGGAAACTCAGAATAAATCAAAATAAAATTGGGAGTTACAGGCAAATTCGTGGGCAATTTTGGGGATACTTCATACATTTTATGGCACGAAGATGACAGAAATACCTGCCTTCAATAAACCCCAGGCTTGATTGGATTTCACTCTCAGGACTGTTCTTCATGGGGAAAATTGGGGTGGCTGTACCAAAAATCACCTCCTGAGCCACAGATCCCTGGGACAAACCCAGGAAAGAGCATTTGAGAGCCAGTGATGAAAAAAACCCCAACCAAACCAAGACTGGCTAAACCAGTGAGTTCATTCTGAAGTGTTTCCAAATGGCCACACATCTTTGTTTTGGTGCTGAAAATCCCTCTTTAAAAATGATTTTATTTGATCAATTAAACGCTACCAATTTCTGGATGCCACTAACCACAAATTTGCTAAATTCCTGAGCTAATGAAAGGCTGGCTTGCTTTGACATGAATGGGAGTTTTGTTTGAGTAACAATCCAATAAGGACTTGGCCCAAAGATAGCAAGGAAAACATTTAGATGTTAAATATGTATTCAGAAGACCTTTCTGCAAATCTTTTCTCTTGCAGGAACAGGACAGGAATTGTGTTCTCCAGAAGGGACAGTTCAGAGAGACGTCCAGCACCTCTCAGCATTTAACAGAGAGAGCAAGAAACTATGCAAATATTTTAGTTTAGAAATACTTGTAGCTCCTTTTCAAACAATGAAAGCCTCAATTAAAGCCAGATCTCTGTTATTTAAAAATTCCAGGCAGCAACTGAGAGGGAGAGAGAAAGAGAGAGTGAGTTCCATTTTTCTTTTTTTCTCCTCCTTGCTCTCAAACATAAAGTCCAAGGTATTTGAGAGTCAGGAAAATTGTGTCTAACATTAAAACTGTGAGAGCTGAGAAGGCTGGAGCTGTGATTCTTATCTTCTGAAGAGTTTCTGCAGTCATCAATACCTAAAGCAAGCTGGAGTACAAGAAATAGGTGACCTTAATAGATATAACTCTGTATGGGTTCATTGTAGCATGAAATTAAATTTTTAATCTGAATTGATGAACAAAAATGCTGGTTTGATCCTCCCCACCCACACACAATAGTTTAAATAGTTTGGTAACTATTTCACTTCCAGAATGGGGCAGCACAAACAAGGTCAGCAGCAGAATAATCCACTCCACGGGCACCGGGCTGGGGTGAGCCAGCAACAAAAAACTCTGGGAGATTATTTTTGCTTTATTAAATAGCTGCAAGCAAGGTTTGGGATTATTGGGAAGGTAAAATGATGTTCTTTTGCCTCTGGTAATTAAAAGCATGGGGGTTAATCCAAAGTCACTGAAATCTGTGGGCTCTGAGCCTTTTGATGGGTTTCAGTTCCAGGATCCTGTTTTTGGGTTTGTGTGTAAATCACATTCAGCAGCACCTGATCCTCTGAGCCCATCCCATGGCAGCCAAACTCCCCCCAAAGTGATGCAATTCCTCCCTGGGCACCTTTAAAACGCTGCCAGCCTGAATTCCAGGCAGATCTGCTGTCTAGGAAGGAGTTGCCAATTCATCTTGGGGTTATGGCCTCCAAAATGCTGCTAAAAGTTGTAGAAGCTGAAATTAAAGGTATTAATAGAAAATCACCTACATAAAAAAACCCCAACAAACTGGTAACCCCCTAAAAAAATTAATTAACAAAACCCAAAATGACTTTTTATTTATTATTTCATTTTTAAAAGCCACCTCCGTGTATTTCAAGTTCATTATTCCCAAACATGACCCTCAGCCCATCATCTTATTTACTGCTTCTTCTTCTTCTTCCCCTACAAGTACTAACAGAGATTTGACAAATACAAACGAATGGGGGAGTAAAAAAAAAAAAAAAAAATATATATATATATAAATAATAAAAATTGACAAATACAAATGAATGGGGGGGGGTAAAAAAAATATAAATAATAAAAATTTCTCTTTTCATTGGAGCAGAAGCTGAACTGGGATCTGTTGGTCAGCTGAAGCTGTCAGGAGGGCTGGAGGAATTATCTGCTATTATCTGCCGAGCAAACAGCATCCCTGAGTGAAAACTGATGCTGTGGCATTTTTCAGAATGCACCAGGCCCTCACTCCTGAGCACTGGAGCCAAATGTTCTGCCATGGCCCTGCACAAAGCCCTGCCTGACAATAGCTCAGTGCTGGGCTTGTTATGAAACCCAGGCTATTTTGGGAGGGCCCCATTGTTCCTGGTTTATATGGGCTGCAGATTTGTCTCGGGAAATATGGGATTCATTGCAGAATCTGCTGGAAAAATGAAGGTTTGGGCCCTCTGAGAAGGGAGAAGGGTCTCTCAGCCAGCCAGCCCCTCAGGTTTGGAGGATCATGATTCCTCCTCACCCTTCTGCAATCATTTCTGCAAGTACCACGTCTATCATGGAGCTTTCTCACTCTCTTTGATGCTCCTCAGAGAAAAATCTGATTTCTCACCAGTCCCTGAAGGAGGAGATAAAGCAGGAAATGTCCAGCTGGTGGAACTCTTGAATTTGCTGAAATAGGGAGGGTTTGTCCCCATAATGGGGCTGACTCACTGCTGCCATTAAAGAGGAGGGGCTGCTCTCTCGTGGCCTGGTTCTGCCCTCCTTTCTCTCCCAGCAGACAAGGTCAGGCCAGGAAATTTAATAAAATGATTCATCTGACAGGAGAGGGACATGAGCTGATTGTGTGCACTCCCATTTTCACCACAGAAAGCAGGAGCCTCAGGGAGAAGTGACTGCAAAGTCAAATTTTGATGGTTTTTTTGCAGTTCCATGGGATGCCCCATTGCTGTAGGATTCCCTGAACGTGTCCATGTCCCAAAAATGTCCCTGTCCCAAAAATGTCCCTGTCCCAGAAATGTCCCTGTCCCACTGCTGCCCTGGAATAAATCAGCTCCTGCTGGAGTAAAGCTCAGCTGCCTTCTGCTGGCTGAGCACCAAGCCCAGACAAGTGTGTGGATGTGCTTTCCCTGTTTTGTGCCATTCTCTGAGGAAGGGTTTGTTTTGGAAGCTCACCTGCCTTAATTTGGAGAGCTCCCACCTGCCCTGCTCACCTCCTCTGCTGACTGGAACAGTGTAGCCCCACTTGTTTAAAATACAGCTGCACTCTGCAACATCAGAGCATTTTATGTCCACTCCAAGAGCTCCATTCTCCAAGGAAATCCTTTTGCTTTCCTCCCTCAGGCCCCCAGCCCAGCATTTAAAGCCAAGGAGGCAAAGCCTGAAGGGTCCCCGCCTCTATCTAATCATGGGAACTATGGCTTAGTATTGATATTGCCTTATTAAAGCAATTAGCCGAGCATTTCAGAAGCTTGTTAATGCTTCTAGAGTGACTTCTAATGAGGGATAATGATAACAAGCATGGAAGGTCTCTGGTGAACTTTAGATAATGATGTAAATCTGAGAAAGGTCAATGGTATCCGTGGATCCGATGATGGCCATTCCATTTCCGTTCATTACCTGGTTCAGCTTTTATTTTCCCTTCCCATTTCCATCTGCAGGAACCTGTTCCTTATCCAATCTAGAGCCCCAGCACTCGAGCACAGATTGACTTAGCCATGAAATAAATGATGCTGAGCCTTTAGTGCTCCTTGTAATGAGCTCAAGTCTAGACAAGAACAAATCAATTAGCCAAAGGAAAGCAGGAACAACAGGAGGCACCACGCAGGGACAGTGTTTGCATTTACATAGCAAAACATTCCCCCTGAGCATCCCCAAACAGGGGCTGCACCACCAAAAACCTGCCTGGGGAGAGGATAATGCCAGAGGGAAAGGAGATCAAACAGAGAGATAGAAAAGGGTCCTGGAGGGAGGCAAGAAATGGAGCAGCTTTGGGAGAGCTGGGCTGGGAAGTTCAGGTGTGACAGCAAGGTCTGGAGCTGTCACAGCTGAGCTTTTTGTTACCTTTTAGCAAATTTTGAATCTTGATATTACTATTAAATAGGAATTTTCTGGCATGGAGTATCACTAATGTGTCTGTGCTGACAGATTTCTGGTTTGTCATTGTCCCTGTGTTTTAATGTGCATATATATATATACATATATATATATGTAAATATATCTAAATGGTGCAGATATTGTATATATATATATATCTAAATGGTGCAGATATTGTATATATATATAGGTCAGATATTGTGTATATATATATATAAATGATGCAGATATTGTGTATATATATATATATATATATATATATATATATAAAATGGTGCAGATATTTTATATATATATATAAATGGGGCAGATATTGTATGTATATATATAGGGCAGATATTGTGTATTTTTATATATAAAAATGGCGCAGATATTGTATATAGATATATATAAAAATGGTGCAGATATATTATATATATAAATGGGGCAGATACGGTATATATATGTATATATATGGGGCAGATATTTTATATATATAAATGGGGCAGATATTGAAAATATATATATATATATATATATATATATATATATATATAAATGGTGCAGATATTGTATATATATATATATGTATATATATAAAATGGGGCAGATATTGTATATATATATATATATAAATATATAAATGGTGCAGATATTGTATATATATATATATATATATATATATATATATATAAAATGGGGCAGATGTTGTATACATATACAAAAATGGGGCAGGAATATCTACCTGCAGATATCCCCTGCAGGCAAACCCTGCTGGGATAAACTCAAACCAATAAATCACAGCCCTAACCCACAGCCCAGCAGTGCAAACCAGGGGTACAAAACCCTGGAAGTGAGCTTGGATGGGTTTGGGGGATCAGAGCAGACACAGCCCAGTGCAGGTGGCACAGGAGGCTTTGGCTGGAGCTCTCGTCAGCCCTTGGAGGAGGAGGAGGGTGGGCAGAGGAAGGGCATTTCCACCCCATGCCAGGCTGTAATTCTGATACCAACCTTGCTTTTGAAGAGGTTTGAGGGGTGAAGTGAGGGTGTCTTGGTGGCAGACTGAAAGAAGAGTTTATTTAGGAAAAAGGAGATATATATACATATATATATATATATATATATATATATAGGGCAGGAATATCTACCTGCAGATATTCCCTGAAGACAAACCCTACTGGGATAAACTCAAACCAATAAATCACAGCCCTAACCCACAGCCCAGCAGTGCAAACCAGGGGTACAAAACCCTGGAAGTGAGCTTGGATGGGTTTGGGGGATCAGAGCAGACACAGCCCAGTGCAGGTGGCACAGGAGGCTTTGGCTGGAGCTCTCGTCAGCCCTTGGAGGAGGAGGAGTGTGGGCAGAGGAAGGGCATTTCCACCCCATGCCAGGCTGTAATTCTGATACCAACCTTGCTTTTTGAAGTGGTTCGAGGGGTGAAGTGAGGGTGCCTCGGTGGCAGACTGAAAGAAGAGTTTATTTAGGAAAAAGGAGATATATATACATATATATATGTATAGGGCAGGAATATCTACCTGCAGATATTCCCTGCAGGCAAACCCTGCTGGGATAAACTCAAACCAATAAATCACAGCCCTAACCCACAGCCCAGGAGTGCAAACCAGGGGTACAAAACCCTGGGAATGAGCTTGGATGGGTTTGGGGGGATCAGAGGAGGAGTGTGGGCAGGGGAAGGGCATTTCCACCCCATGCCAGGCTGTAATTCTGATACCAACCTTGCTTTTTGAAGAGGTTTGAGGGGTGAATTGAGGGTGCCTCGGTGGCAGACTGAAAGAAGAGTTTATTTAGGGGAAAGGATGGGCAGAGATGGCTCCATCACTGCCCTGGCACACTCAGAGATACCAAAAGGCCATTTAATCTACTAGAGATAAGCATTAAAGCCTATTACCGAGCCAGGCAAATAGAAATAAAGAGCACTTTTCCTTTTTTGTCCCCTCAAGGGAGGGTGATCACCCAGGGGAAGAAGCTCCTCAGAGGATCAATAAAGTGCCTCTCACAGCAGGTGGGGCTGGCCTCACCTGTGGGCTCCTCACTGTCCCCACAGCTCGATTTAAACTCAGATTAGAGCTTGATTTAAACTCAAATCCATCCGATTTAAACTCAGATTAGAGCTTGATTTAAACTCAAATCCATCTAGGCTGTGCTGTGGGGACTGCCCTGCTCTTCCTCACCTGCAGATTGCTTTTTTCCAGGTTAATCCTGGACTTTCTCCATCACTGGAACCTGAATTGCATCCTTCCTCCCCGTGCCTCAGTTTCCCCAATTCTGCCTGGGTTCCTGCCCTGCCCAGGTGCTGTTGTGAGGATTAATAATTAACAATGAGATTTTTAAAATCAGAGCCTTGTTCCGGGCTGCTGCAGAAATCAAAGGAGGCACGAGGTAATTGTAAATCATTTTCAGGAAGTTGTTTCATGCCTTTGGTGGAAAGATGTGTAGAAGGGGAAAGTATTAAATGCTTTCCATTCATCCACTCTTTGCTGAGATTCTTGAGTCCAATATTTAGATCACCTTCTGATTATCAGTGCAAATATTTGCTCTTTGTTTATTCTTCTGCACATCTCTAAGATGGGAGAGGCAGGGAAGGAGGAAGGGTTGGTGAGAGGGGCAGATGGGAATTATTAAATAGGTAAATAAAGCCCACTCAGCACATGAATCACTCCAGATCCCAGCCTGGAAAGGTCCCCAAGCTGGGGAACCCCTTTCCTTGGGGGCTGGAGTGGAGGGGGCAGTGGGATTGGGGTCTGGATTTGTAGCTGATCCTGATTTTTAAGCTGCAGGGTTCTGTGTGATGGGATAAACACCGAGATCCTTGGGCTTTCCCAGGTATCATTTTCAGTGCTAAGCTGCTTCCCCCAGTGCTGTCTTCATCTGAAATTCCTTTCTTGATTGATTTACCCCAGGTTTGTCTGACTAGCTGCACTATTTATATATCTTTATATATATATATATATAATTTTTATACTCTCTATATACACTATATATGTATACACTCTACATACATGTCAAGGCACACTATATCCATATATGCACCACATAATTGGAACTTCAGAAGTTCCTTTTCAAAAGAACCAACCCAAAACAGCCCCCAAACCCCACACAGCATTGCCATGGAGCATCTGCTGTCCCCTCCCCAAGGTCCTCCCTGAAGAATGGATGGAGAGTAAGAGTTGCCCCATGGTTTGGATGAAATTATGTCTCTTTATTAGGTCTCTCTTCTCGGGAAACAATTTATTAGCCACCAGAATGTTGTGTTATACTACCTCCTCCTTTTTGCCTGGGAATTTACAGTTCACACACTGCACCAGCACATAAATCCAGTTTTATTTCTCAATTTATTCACCTGGAACTAAGTGGATTAAATCTGTTTTTTTTTTTTTTTTTCTTTTTTTAAAGGAGACCAGCACTGCATTTCCAACCAGCAGCACCACTGCAAACAACAAGCAGCCAAATTAGAGGTGGCTGTGGCCGTGCAGTCGCTTTCTACTCAAAACTTTTATGCTCGCCGAGCTTAATGGCGATTTTTCTTTTTTTCTTTTTTTTTTTCTTTCCTTCCCCCCTTTAATTTTACCTTTAATGACCCTCTTAATAAACCAGGATTGATTAGAATTTGGCTTTACGAGATGAAAGGGCTCTGCAATTATCTACTTGTATATGCCCTTCAGTAAACTACCTTGTCTGCCCCTCTCCCACCTCCCCTTCTTAAGAAGACTTTCCCAGGTCCCTCTTGGCTGCGGTTGAACGATGTTGGCTCATGTCCATGCTGCAACAAAGACCTGGCATTCCAGCTGTCTGCTTCTAATCTCCAGTGTCAGCTCTTGTTAATGTTTCAGCATGAAATCAGAGGGGGCAAAGCTGCATGGAATATTAAAACCATGATCAGAATTCCACTGAAATGCTGATAGTCTGCGAGAGCGCCATTAGGAGGGCCCGGGCGAATCGCTGCCTGGTGTTGAATAAAAATAAAAAAAGAAAAAAAAGGGAAAAAAAAAAAGGGGAAAAAAAATATAAAAGAAAAGATTTCCATCCACGGGGGGAAGTACAATCAGTGAATCGCCCGGCTAAATTAGCATTTTTTCAATTGGGGATCGAAGTTGATTTATTGTTCTACACAACATTAATGTAACTGTGTGCTTGACCTGTTAAGGCAGCTAATTTTTCATTTAAATGGCTCCTTTCTGTATGCAAAAAGGTTGTAATCATATTTCAACTTTGCAAAGTGATCAGGGAAGTACTGGACTGTTTCAAAATTGTCTTAAGGAGTCTCTCCTTCCCTCCCTCCCTCTCTCCCTTCCCCCTCCCTTCTGCCTAGTGGTCAAGGGCAAGCAGTTTGGGGTTTTTTTCCCTTAAAAAAAAAAAAGCTGTCTCAAGTAATAAGCTTAATTGTCATTTGACTTGAGCTGTTTTACACCACTTTGACCATGTAAAAAAAAAGCATCTGAGTGGGTGTAAATATCACAGCCCCAAGCCCTGCAACAGGAGCTGAGTGTACAGGGAGGGTCTGTCCCAGTAAGAATTGCAGGGTTTGCATGAAAAAAGGGGATTTTTGTCCTTCCACTTTTGTTTTTCTCACTGTCCTGAGCAAAAAGTTGCTGGATATGACAGCAGACAACTTGTATATTCTGTAGATATTTTAAAAAATATTAAAAAATCTCATTTTTTTTGGAGGAGAATGAGGAATTATGAGAAATAAGGGCTGAGCAATGTGACCAACACAAAGCTGGGTACAGAATGAGCAGTGCAGCAATTCCTGCTGCTTTTAATCGACTTTGCACCATCTCTGCATGGGCAGAGTTGTCATTTTCCAGTTTCCAGTCTTGCAAATGGAAGTGATGACTTACTGGAAGTGACTCTGCCTGGGAGAAAGTGTTGCTGATGCTGACTCTGGAGAAAAATGAAGTTGTCCAGGAGCAAATTTTGGTTTTTTTTGCTCTGAAAGGCCGCTCTGGTTTGTCATTTCTAGTCTGGGCAGGGAGGGAGGGGTGGGTGTTCAAAGGCAGAAATCCAACCTGGGTGAGGAACTGCCCCTTCTGGAGGAGGATGAGGAGCTGGAGGAGGGTGAGGAGCTGGATCTGCCCCACCTGAGCCTGCTTTGTTTCCTGCTCCCAAACCCCATCACCCCAAGTGTTGCTGGCTGCTCCTCCAGCTCTGCCCCAACCTGGGAACAGCTTTGTGCCTGTGACAGTGCCCAGATGACAATGGCCAGCGCCCAGAGCTGCTCCCCCAGCACGGGAAGATAATATACATTTCCAATTAGTGCCACACATTCTGGTCATGTTCTCTTTTTACTCCCTAACTATCTTTGTTTTGCTCCAGAGCTGTTCGGTCATTAATGAAATCCTGCAGTTCTGCTAATCCTGGGTACAATGCAGCTTTTCTCTGCCAGGCTATCCCTGACATAAAACTACAGTTACCCAAGCTCCCCACCACATTAAGATTCGTTGTCATTTGCCTTTCATTACATACCTGATGTAGCACAGTAGCAGTCAAATGTCCTTGGCAGGCAAAGCAAAGTATTTAATTGTATTAGTTTCTTGCTCCGCCTTAAGAACATTATTTTTTTTCTTTTTGCCATGGGAGGGAAGGAAAAAAAAAAACCCAAAAAAACAGAGAGAAAAAAAAATTCCCATATCACGGAAACTTTATATTTCTGTTGGATGTAAATGGAATTCTACTTTTCCAAGCCCTGCTGCAGCCCCCTCCCCAGCAGCACTGTACTGCCAGTGCCATATGAAATGCCTCTCTGGCGAGGAGAACAATGAGGCATTCATCAAAGGCAAGCAGTGATTAGATGTTTTTCATTTTCAGAACTTTAAGAGATAAATAGGGGCCCTGTTCCTCCATTTGATGTACAGTACTGGTGGGATTCAATTAATCTCTGCTGATAAATTCCAAATTTCTGCAAGAGGGTTCCTGAGGGGGGAAGAGTGGCTCACAGAATGGTGGCTTCAGTTGTTCAGAATAGGGGTGCTGGATTTTAATAAATAAATATATTAAAGAGGGCTGGGATGACCATGGGGCCTGGAGCAGGGCTGTGAAGCTGTACAGCTTCCTCCTTGCTTTTTCCCAAGCAGGAAAAGTACATTTTCCTTCAGAAAAAAAGGATATTGGATGGAATAAGGAGCAAAACATTAAATCTCAAGCTTATGTTTTAAAAGGTCTGAACTCTGTGCCTGAATTTTGAGTCTTTTGGTGTGTTTGTGCCCAGTTCTGTTAAACTTCATCATTTTCTTCTGCATCAAAAATGCTGGGGAAAGTTTTGGTTTAAAAACTCTTTTGAAATACTCAGGTACCACGGGGTTAAGCAGTGCAGAATTCTCTACAGGTAAACACAATTATTAAGTTGAATTTCTCCAGTTTTCATCTGAATATGCAGAATTCCAGCCAAGGGGAGGGTAAATCCTGGCTGTTCCCAGCCTGTGAAAAACGAGTGGCTGAGAGCACAGTCCAGGCCATGTGTGTGTGTGTGTCCCAAAACCTGTCCCTGCAATTGATAATAATTCACCCACTGATGATTTTATTAATCAGATTGATGAGCAGGTCTCAAAACCCTGCACCAGCTCCTCCCTGCTGCAGCAAATGGAAGATATTGATGGAGCAGGTTTGTGCTGCTGCTGCTGCTGCTGCTGCCACGGGAGCTGGGTGGCTGCACCAAGAAAATAGGTCAGGTTTGATCAATACAGAGCTGCTTTCAGGAGGGCTGCATCCACTTTGCAGCTCAATTAAAAGGAATAAATAAGGTGGGGAGCTACCAGGCTTCATTTAGGGTTGAAATCAAGAAGGAATGAGCGCGGTGCTGGCAGGGTTGGGAGTGCTCTGGAGGTGCTGCCCCTCAGAAAGGTTCCTGGCTGATGTCACAGGGAATTCAGGTGACACACGAGCTGCTGGAGCCCTCTTGGGGTGGGGTTTAAACTCTTTAAAGCCCAGCTCAGCACAATCCCAAACTTGTAATGCCGTGCACACGTTTTAACAGATCTGCCTTAAATCGCCACGAGCCCTTCTGGGTCTATTTGTGGTTTTTATCACGGTCACGTTTCACTGCTAGAATTTATAATCTGCCTTTCCTTGTGATTATTCTGCACTAAAACCACACTCTGGGTGTTTTGCTACAGCACCAGCAGCCATTTATTTAGGGTGGCACACACTGAGAAGCCAAAAGAACTTTAAAAATGGTGTTCATTAGGGTTTGAGCCTGCTCTCATTCACCTCTCTGGATTTCCCAGAGCAGAGCCAGATCCTGATCAAACCCAGAGGAAAAGATGGGAATTTGTGGTCAAACCCTGCACTCATTTTCCAGAGCAGCACCATGAAAAAATCAAGGGACAAGTGGCAGCTGTACCTGTGAGAAAAGAAATGGGTTTGGTACAAATTTTCATCTTTGTTTTTGAGAGGTGCAGCAGCTCCTCTGTAGTCCCCAGGATTGATGTTGGCCTTGGTGGGGTCAACAGGAACCTCTCAAATTATTTCAAGGGCTTTGGATCAAATCTAAAGCCAAGCTGCTCATAAAAGTCAAGAGCAAGACATAGATTTGGGGAGGTCATTGGGTGAAAAAAGTGGATTTTTTTTGCATTTCTGCTGGTTTTATCAGGTGCTTTCTGAATGCAGCTCAGCCTGCATTATCTACAAGATTTTATGTCCCTGCAGTATCTCAAGCTGCACTGATAACAGGATCTCACAATGGATTCTTAACACAAAACATGGAGAGAGTTTGGGAAGGTTTAGTCCCTGGATTAACTGAGTGGAAAATGTCTTTCATTGGAGCTACAGATGGCTCACAACACAGGGGAGGAATCTGGAGGAAAAAATCAGAACCTCTTTGTCTTTTCAACTTCATTAGGTTTTCCAAAGCTCTGAGCAAGATTGTTCATAAAATGAGAGGAGAGATGGAGAATTATTAGTTTTCATACTCCCTCATTTGTTTTCATCTCCTCCTTTCACTAACAGAAAGCATTAAATGCATTTCTCATTTAAAAAAAAATATGAATGTGGGGAGAAAAATTGCAAGCCTTTTGTGGCTTTTTTCATCCATACAAGATGCTGATACTTGAAGATCTAGCTGGAAAAGAAAATGAAAATATTTCAGACCCAGTTCTGAACCTGAGGCAGTGGAAAGCAGCAATTTGATGATAATTCTGCCTTGTTTGGGTTTTCTCCACGAGGTTCTCCCTGTGAGGAGTTGGATTCCTGACGTGCTGGGGTGAGGCTGGTGAGTCCCTGCTGTCCCAGGGGACACGATGACAGCTCGAGTTTCATTAGGGCTCTCACCAAAACCCAAATCAGAACTTTTTGCTGACTGTACTGGCAGTCCCAGGGGCTGGAGGAGAGCTGGGTGTGAGAGGACAGCAGGGAACAGAACATGAGATTAATTTATCAAATCTCAGTGCTGTGATCAGGAAAGCCAGCGCTCCATGTGCCAGAATTCCCAATTTGGAGCAGTTTTCTCTTGGATTTGAAGCCTGGTGTGGGGGTGAGTCTGTCCAGGTTAGGTTGGAGCTCTCAGTGCTGGTGGAATCACCAAAACCCAAATCAGAACTTTTTGCTGACTGTGCTGCCAGGGGGCTGGGTGTGAGAGGACAGCAGGGGACACCGAGCTGGGGACAGAACATCCTCCTGTGTGAGATTGACCCATCAAATCAAACCCCAGTGCTGGGATCAGGAAAACCAGTGCTCCATGTGCCAGAATTCCCAATTTGGACCAATTTTCCCTTGGATTTGAAGCCTGGTGTGGGGGTGAGTCTGTCCAGGTTGGAGTGGAGCTCTCAGTGCTGGTGGAATCACCAAAACCCAAATCAGAACTTTTTGCTGACTGCAGTGCCAGGGGCTGGGTGTGAGAGGACAGCAGGGGACACTGGGGACAGAACATCCTCCTGTGTGAGATTGACCCATCAAATCAAACCCCAGTGCTGGGATCAGGAAAGCCAGTGCTCCATGTGCCAGAATTCCCAATTTGGAGCAGTTTTCTGTTGGATTTGAAGCCTTGTGTGGGAGTGAGTCTTTCCAGGTTGGAGTGGAGCTCTCAGTGCTGGTGGAACCACCAAAACCCAAATCAGAACTTTTTTGCTGACTGCAGTCCCAGGGGCTGGGTGTGAGAGGACAGCAGGGGACACTGGGGACAGAACATCCTCCTGTGTGAGATTGACCCATCAAATCAAACCCCAGTGCTGGGATCAGGAAAGCCAGTGCTCCATGTGCCAGAATTCCCAATTTGGAGCAGTTTTCTGTTGGATTTGAAGCCTGGTGTGGGGGTGAGTCTGTCCAGGTTAGGTTGGAGCTCTCAGTGCTGGTGGAATCACCAAAACCCAAATCAGAACTTTTTGCTGACTGCAGTCCCAGGGGCTGGGTGTGAGAGGACAGCAGGGGACACTGAGCTGGGGACAGAACATCCTCCTGTGTGAGATTGACCCATCAAATCAAACCCCAGTGCTGGGATAAAGAAAACCAGCACTCCATGTGCCAGAATTCCCAATTTGGAGCAGTTTTCTGTTGGATTTGAAGCCTGGTGTGGGGGTGAGTCTGTCCAGGTTGGAGTGGAGCTCTCAGTGCTGGTGGAATCACCAAAACCCAAATCAGAACTTTTTGCTGACTGTGCTGCCAGGGGGCTGGGTGTGAGAGGACAGCAGGGGACACTGGGGACAGAACATCCTCCTGTGTGAGATTGACCCATCAAATCAAACCCCAGTGCTGGGATCAAGAAAACCAGTGCTCCATGTGCCAGAATTCCCAATTTGGAGCAATTTTCTCTTGGATTTGAAGCCTGGTGTAGGGGTGAGTCTTTCCAGGTTGGAGTGGAGCTCTCAGTGCTGGTGGAATCACCAAAACCCAAATCAGAACTTTTTGCTGACTGTGCTGCCAGTCCCAGGGGCTGGGTATGAAAGGACAGCAGGGGACACCGAGCTGGGGACAGAACATCCTCCTGTGTGAGATTGACCCATCAAATCAAACCCCAGTGCTGTGATCAGGAAAGCCAGTGCTCCATGTGCCAGAATTTCCAATTTGGAGCAGTTTTCTCTTGGATTTGAAGCCTGGTGTGGGGGTGAGTCTGTCCAGGCTGGAGTGGAGCTCTCAGTGCTGGTGGAATCACCAAAACCCAAATCAGAACTTTTTGCTGACTGTGCTGCCAGTCCCAGGGGCTGGGTGTGAGAGGACAGCAGGGGACACTGGGGACAGAACATCCTCCTGTGTGAGATTGACTCATCAAATCAAACCCCAGTGCTGGGATCAAGAAAACCAGTGCTCCATGTGCCAGAATTCCCAATTTGGAGCAGTTTTCTGTTGGATTTGAAGCCTGGTGTGGGGGTGAGTCTGTCCAGGTTGGAGTGGAGCTCTCAGTGCTGGTGGAATCACCAAAACCCAAATCAGAATTTTTTGCTGACTGTGCTGCCAGGGGGGTGGGTGTGAGAGGACAGCAGGGGACACTGGGGACAGAACATCCTCCTGTGTGAGATTGACCCATCAAATCAAACCCCAGTGCTGGGATCAGGAAAGCCAGTGCTCCATGTGCCAGAATTCCCAATTTGGAGCAGTTTTCTGTTGGATTTGAAGCCTGGTGTGGGGGTGAGTCTGTCCAGGCTGGAGTGGAATCACCCCCAGCACTGTGCGAGCGCCGTCCCCAGCTCTCCCCAGTGACATTACTGACACCATCCTCATTGCATTTTTCAAACCCTTCACTGTAAAAGCCTCACAGCTCCATGACAGAAACATTTAGAAAACATCTCCTCATTGTGGGAAAATGAAAAATCAGCCCAGCCAGCAACTGCAGAGGAAATCTGCAGCCTGTGTTGGGAGCACATTAATAACATGACGAGTGACCTTTCTGGAGACAAGAAATGCGTGGAATTGATTGTCCTACCCAGGAGCTGGGCAGAGCTATAGATCAGTTATTTTCAGCCCAATCTTTGTTGTGGTCACATCTTTGGCCAGTGCAGGCTCAGTGTGGGTATAGTTTAGTCTGGTTAAATCCAAACAGAGCAGAGGAACGAGAACAATGCCTTGGTGTGGCTGCCAAAGGTGCAGCTGCTGGTGGCCATGCTGGAGCTTCTACATTGCAGAGCTGCTCCTAAAGAAGAGCTTGTAAAGCCTCTGCTGTCCTTAAAGCTGAATATTCTCACTATTTATATTTATATATTTATATATTTTTATATTTTAATATATATATATTTATATATTTATATATTTGTATATGAATATATTTATATATCGATATATTTATATATTTATACACGTTTTCATTTATATTATATATATTTATGGTTTATGTATTTATATATTTAGATTTAGATTTTTATGTTTATATTTATACTCATGTGATTTCTTTTCTTATGAGCTGGCAGAACAACAATAATCCAAACCCCCCGGAAATTTTTAGTATTTTGGTCTCTCCATACTTTACCAGGGAATAAAAATCCCAGAGTGCAATGCCCTCCTTATTTAGAATTAATGCCAAGGGTATCTCTGTGGTTGTGCCAACCTGGAGGTCCCAGATCTGAGGCAATCTCTTGGTGGGTTTCTCCAGCTTGAGAATTGGAGTTTTCCTCAGTTTTACTTGGAAATCAGAAGGGCTTGTATCACAAAAAGCTGATATCAGAGGGTTATACCACAAAAACACCAATATCAGAGGGTTATATCACAAAAACCCCAATATTAGAGGGTTATACCACAAAAACCCAATATCAGAGGGTTATACCACAAAAACCCCAGTATCAGAGGGTTATATCACCAAAACCCAATATCAGAGGTTTATATCCCAAAAAGCTGATATCAGAGGGTTATACCACAAAACCCCAATATCAGAGAGTTATACCACAATACCCCAATATCAGAGGGTTATACCACAAAAACCCCCCAATATCAGAGGGTTATACCACAAAACCCCAATATCAGAGAGTTATACCACAATACCCCAATATCAGAGGGTTATACCACAAAAAGCTGATATCAGAGGGTAATATCACAAAAACCCCAATATCAGAGGTTTATATCCCAAAAAGCTGATATCAGAGGGTTATACCACAAAAACCCAATATCAGAGGGTTATACCACAAAACCCCAATATGAGAAGGTTATACCACAAAAACCCCAGTATCAGAGGTTTATACCACAAAACCCCCAATATCAGAGGGTTATACCACAAAAACCCAATATCAGAGGGTTATACCACAAAATCCCAATATGAGAAGGTTATACCACAAAAACCCCCCAATATCAGAGGGTTATACCACAAAACCCCAATATCAGAGGTTTATACCACAAAACCCCAATATCAGAGGGTTATATTACAAAAACCCCAATATAAGAGGATTGTACCACAAAATCCCAATATCAGAGGGTTATACCGCAAAACACCAATATGAGAAGGTTATACCACAAAACCCCCAATATCAGAGGGTTATACCACCAAAACCCAATATCAGAGGGTTATACCACAAAAACCCCAATATCAGAGGGTTATATCACAAAAACCCCAATATCAGAGGGTTATACCACAAAAACCCCAATATCAGAGGGTTATACCACAAAAACCCAATATTAGAGGGTTATACCACAAAAACCCAATATTGGAGGGTTATACCACAAAAACCCCAGTATCAGAGGGTTATACCACAAAACCCCAATATCAGAGGGTTATACCACAAAACCCCAATATCAGAGGGTAATATCACAAAACCCCAATATCAGAGGGTTATACCACAAAAACCCAATATCAGAGGGTTATACCACAAAACCCCCAATATCAGAGGGTTTTATCACAAAACCCCAATATGAGAAGGTTATATCATAAAAACCGCAATATCAGAGGGTTATACCACAAAACCCCCAGTATTAGAGGGTTATATCACAAAAACCCAATATCAGAGGGTTATATCACAAAAACCCCAATATCAGAGGGTTATACCACAAAAACCCCAATATCAGAGGGTTATACCACAAAACCCCCAATATCAGAGGGTAATATCACAAAAACCCCAATATCAGAGGATTATACCACAAAAACCCCAATATGAGAAGGTTATACCACAAAAACCCCAATTTTAGAGGGTTATACCACCAAAACCCAATATCAGAGGGTTATACCACAAAACCCCAATATGAGAAGGTTATACCACAAAAACCCCAATTTTAGAGGGTTATACCACAAAACCCAATATCAGAGGGTTATACCACAAAACCCCAATATCAGAGGGTAATATCACAAAATCCCAATATAAGAGGGTTATGCCACAAAACCCCAATATCAGAGGGTTATACCCCAAAACCTTTTTCCCTTTAAAATTGCTTTTCCCACCCAGAGCCATAAACTCTGGCCCAGCCAAGGAGGTTCATTCAGGGAGCCACCAAGTGCAGGTCATTTTCCAGCTGGGTTTGCTGGGTGAGGGCAGGCAGCAGCCTGGTACCCATCAGTGGGGTGGGTGTCTGCTGCCTGCCTGCAGCCAGGAGTAATATCCAGAACCCATTAGAGGGATTCCTAATCATCTTAACCTGTCACATCCCAACCACCCTCTTTTAAGAGCCAATTTGTTTTTCTGCCAGATCGATGTTCTTATCTGTAATTGCACAGGCCATGAATGGCACCCAATAACCAGTTAATATTCAGTTCCATTCCACAGCAGGGTGGGGAGCAGGGAAATGTCTTAATTTAAACATTTATTGTACAACTGTGAAAATGTCCTGAGTGAAATTAATTGAAGCTCGGGGAGAATAACTTATAAATCACCTTGTCTGGCTTGCATAAAATGATACAAGGATATGCTGAATTCTTATCGTGGGGCTCTGTGGAGCTGCAGAAAGCTTTAACCCTGAGGTTACTGCTGTTCTTCCAGCTCCAAGATGGGAGAAATCTGACTCCTACAGGTGATGTGATAAAGGCAGGGCCAATCTAATTAATAATAAGCCACCAATTTGTACTGTTGCTGCTCAAACGTGGCTTGTGCCAGGCAATTTGAGTGTGGTGTTGATGCCCTCGGCCATCCCTGCCTTCTGCTTCTGCAGCACTTTTAAAAAATGGGGGAATAATCCATCAGACTGTGCTTTTCATGGGACAAATATCACCAGAAAGTGGAAAAAAACCCAGCCCCAGTGGCGTCAGCAGAGTGGGATATAAACAATACTGGCTGAAGAACAAGCTGGAAATTAGGAAGGGTAAGGGGGGATTTGAAGAGCACACAGAGATGCAAACAACTCCCAGAGAATTTATAGATTTGCCAGAACAGAGGGCCTGGGAGGGAAAAGAGTTGTTACACTTGAGGGAGGCTTGAAGAACACTTCAGGAAAAGCACAATATTGCAGAGGAATAAATGCCACATCTCCCTGTTAACTCTTCCAGGGAAGCACTGACGGAGCTCTGAGCACACCTGTGGTTGTGAAAGACAGGGCTGAGCCATTGACAGGAGGAAAAGGAGAAATAAAAGTGAAAATCCTGCTCAAATCAGCTGCTCCATAGGAAACCTGCCCCTTTGGAGATGTTCCCCTGCACACTGCAAAGCAGCAAGGCTTAATTAAAGGCAAAGCTCAATGAGGAGTTTATTGAAAATGGAATTGAGGGGAAAAAACCTGGATTTGAGACAGAGGAGCCAAAGCAGCTCCTGGAAGGGAAATCACATCTCTGGGAGCAAACCAGCAAACCAGGACTGGGGGACAGAATTTATAGGGACACCAGAAAGTTTTGGGATAAATTCCCTGGCAAGGGGGGCTGAGGAAGCCCAGGAGCCCAGGGCTGACTGGAAAAGCCCTGATGTGGTTTGGGTAGGAGGAAAAAGCTCTCCCCATCCCCACAGCACCCCAAGATGGGAGGAAATATTCCTGTGTCCACTCAAAAATCACTGCTGTGCCCAGGGTTTTGGAGTTGCTTGGATGTATTTACTGGTGAGTTGGGAAAGCAGGAAAATAAGACAGAAAAAGTGAAAAATAAAGCAAGAGAAGTGAAAAGTAAGGCAGGAAAAGTGAAAAATAAAGCAGGAAAAGGGAAAAATAAAGCAGGAAAAGGGAAAAATAGGGCAGGAAAAGTGATTTTGGGGCAAAGCTGGAGGTGGCTGGATGATTTTAATGGAACCCTGCATTGTCAAAGGGAAATCTTGAGGGGCTGGGAGGAAATATTCCTTTGACCACCCAAAAATCACTGCTGTGCCCAGGGTTTTGGAGTTGCTTGGATGTATTTGCTAGTGAGTTGGGAAAGCGGGAAAATAAGGCAGGAAAAGTGAAAAATAAGGTAAGAAAAGTGAAAAATAAGGCAAGAAAAGGGAAAAATAAAGCAGGAAAAGGGAAAAATAAAGCAGGAAAAGGGAAAAATAGGGCAGGAAAAGTGAAAAATAAGGCAGGAAAAGTGACAAATAAGGCAGGAAAGGTGACAAATAGGGCAGAAAAAGTGATTTTGGGGCTAAGCTGAAGGTGGCTGGATGATTTTAATGGAACCCTGCATTGTCAAAGGGAAATCTTGAAGGGCTGGGTGGAAATTCCCAGCTGGCAACACCAAGTGAACTCTTCAAAAGAATATTTGGACAGCCCATATCTCTCTAAGTTATTGCCAAAGAGGGGGGAAAAAAGAGGTTTGTGAGTGAGCAGTTCAATGGTATCACTGCTCAGGCTAAAAAACCACCAGGGAAGTGGCAGGAAAAACCCAGCAAGTCCTGTGGAACATGATATTGAAAATATAAGATATTATATCAGTGTCCTGTGATATGGGTCACTCCCAAGCAAAGGGGGCCAGGGAATAAATAGAAACAGCTGGGAGATGGACAACAGAAATAATTAGAGGCCTGCAGAAGTGCTGAAAAGAATAATTTCTTGAAAGAGATTGTTCAGATGAGAGAACACAGGAGTAAATAATAAAAGGAGCAGGGAAGGTGAATTGAAAAAGCTGAGAAAGGAGAGGGTTTTGTACAGTTGACAAAAACCTGTGGAGCTCTTTGTCTCCTGACACGGCTGAGGGCAGGAATGTGGTGGGACTGAAAAATTCATTGAGCATTTGTACAGTGAATGGAAACATCTGCAGGGAAATGGGTGGGATGCTGTTCTTAGCAGAGAACCAGCAGCAGCCCTCCCACTTCAGGGCATGGTTTAAATAGTGGCTGGGGAAAGGGGAGGGAAGAAAATTCCTCATTAAAGGTTTTCTCTTGTGATCCAGGAAGAGATAGGCACAAAAAAACCAAAAAAAAAAACCAAAAAACAAAAAAAAAAAAAAAAAAAAAAAAAAAATACCCCAACAAAAATCCCCAAACAAACCAAAAAAAAAAACCCCAAAAAAACCCCAACAAAAATCCCCAAACAAACCAAAAAAAAAACCCCAAAAAAACCCCAACAAAAATCCCCAAACAAACCAAAAAAAAAACCCCAAAAAACCCCAACAAAAATCCCCAAACAAACCAAAAAAAACCCCCAAAAAAACCCCAACAAAAATCCCCAAACAAACCAAAAAAAACCCCAAAAAAACCCCAACAAAAATCCCCAAACAAACCAAAAAACCCCCCAAAAAACAAACCCCCAAACTTTGTTATCACTTCAAAACAGGTTTGGCATTGATTTAAATAAATATTTCAACACGTAGTTTTTATTGCAGCCTGTAGTTTTTTATGATGGTTTGTTGCCAAGTTATCTGAATTTTTTGTGAAAGGAAGGGGAATTTAGGAGTGAAATGAAATTCCTCCTGTTTGCAAATGTGGCACCATCAGTGCACAGCTGTACACAGGTGCTGGGGGCAGTCGTGAAATGAGTTTATCACACTCAATTAAAATTTATTGCACAGGTAGATTTAGGTGCTAGAACTAAAAATAAGATTATTATTTGTGGTGCTCCTTAATGGGGAGGGTGAGACTCCTGTGCAATTTGCATAGGTGGGGAAGCACTGAGAATTTTGATTTGTGGTAGGAGTTTCTATAAAAATTATTATAGAATCCTCCTGTGCAATTTGCATAGGTGGGAAAGCGCTGAGAATTTTGATTTGTGGTAGGAGTTTCTATAAAAATTATTAATTTTTAATTAATTAATAATAAAAAACCCCCAATAATTATTATTAATTTACAATTTTTATTTAAATTTATTATGAAAATTATATACAGTATAATAGTCATTAATAATAATTAAAATATTATATTATATATATATTATATTATATATATATTATATATTATATATATTATATATATTATATTATATATTATTTTGCTTTATTAAATTAATTTTTAAAATTACTTTATTAAATTTATTAAATTTATTAAATTTATTAAATTTAAATAAATTTTAATAAATGAATTTTTAATAAATTTATTTAATTTATTAAATTTAATTATTACGTTATTAATTTAATTTATTAAATTAAATTTATTAAATTAAATGTATTAAATGTATTAAATTTAAATTAAACTCATCTTCAGCTGGCATGGGGGTCAGGGGAGCCCTGGGGGTCCCAGGGCAGGGCACCTGTGGTGCTTTGCCCCTAAACCCCCTCAGCCCTGGCAGGTGCCTCCTCCCCGGGCAGGGGCTCAGCCCAGCTCCCCCCAGTGCCCCTGGATCCCTTCACAAAAGCCTCAAAGAGAACCTGGGGAGCCCCAAATTCAGCGGCCAAAAATTCATCCCCGGGGAAGAAAAGAAAGCAGAACAAAACAGCAAAGCCCCAGGCCGGGGGTTCAGACAGGCTGGGGCTCGGTGACACGGGCAGGGAATTTGACAGCTTCTGGCCACCTCCTCCTGCTGGGGTTTCCTTTGAACTTTTCTATACAAACAGGGCTAAAACTGGGCTCAGGTAGGGCTTTTATGGCCAATTTTCCTGCAAACAGCAGGACAGGGCACAGGGACAGTCCTGGTCATTTTCCCCTGGTGGAAAATTGTTATTAAATCACTGAAAATGCAGATGCAGGGAGCAGAATCTGATCCCTGACTCCAAAGCAGACACAAAACACAGAAAGAAGGGAAGAAAAGCAGAAAATGCATCAGGCAAAAGAGTTTTGCTGCATTCTTCAAGTGGGATAAATAAACGTGTATGAGTGTGGATATTTACATATATTTATATATAGATAACTAGCTGCACAGGGAAATTTTGTTCTGCTTTGAAACCCAGATCAGTGCAACAGGAAAATAAAAATGCTGAGCCACCACACAAACCTCTTGTCTCTCTTTTCTGTGTCAACTCTTGCTCCCAGAGAATTGCATTTCATTTCCTACTGTCGAGGCAGCAGCAACTAAAGTGAACGTTCATATGTGTGGTGAGGCATTTGTCCCTGGAAAAATAACATCTCTTCTTCTATTAACGTTTTAATTAATCCCTTTTAGTTATGAAATGTAACTTTACATTACATAAAAAAAAATTACATGCAGTCTCTTAATCTGCTAATCCTTTCTCCAGACAAGCTGGTTCTTTTTAAATCAACTGCCATTTTATCAACCCAATGGAGCAGAGATCCGGACTCAACTCTATTCAACAATACATTCTTTTCATGAGAGACTGGCCTAGCTAATATGACACCACAAAGGGCTTGAGGAATTCCAAATACCCAGCTCTTTGGATTAAAAGCATAATAATCCCATGCAGTTTTTTGTTCAGAATTGATAGAATGGTTGTATAGTGAGTCACACTTGTTTGAACTTATCAAAGTAACAATATATCAAGCATTTCGTAGGATGATATTTTATTTTCTCAGGTCGATTCAACTTCTTTCAAGTTTATTTTTTTTCTCTTTTCTTTTTTTTTTTCTTTTCGGTGAGCGTGTATTAACGACTGCCAAATGCCCCTGCAGCTAAACAATTAAAACCTATAATTAAGCACAGAATCTGATAGCTGCTGTTTCTGTCCAGCTTTTATATAGACATGAGCATTGTTTGTGCCAGGGCAGCGAGCTGTAAAAGCTCTTTGGGCTGCTGTGACTCCTTCCCCTGGCCATGGGCATGACTTTGCTGTGTTTCCAGAGCTGGGAGCCAGAGCAGGACAGCTTTGTGTGTCACGAGCCCCTGGGGACGTGGCCAACGAGGCTGCTGGGATGAGCAGCCCAGTAGCCTCAATAAACAGCCCTGGGGAGGCTCTCAGAGCATCCCTCCCTCTGTGCTGGGGTGCAGCCAGGCTGAGCCCCCAGCCTGCTCCCACAGAGGATTTCTGGGCTTGTCACAACAGCCAGCAGTGGCATTTCCAGCAGAAAGGCTCCTCCCAAGGAGCTGGGGTGGCCATGGCTGTGTTGTGGCTCAGGGAGTGATGTGCTCTGACTCCATGATTCAGAACGCTGAACAATTGCTTTATTAAAATTATAATATATTGCACTAATACTGTATTAAAATATTGTAATATTATGCTAAAGAGATACTGTACTGTACTATACTATACTATACTATACTAGAGATACTAAAGAGAAAGTGATATACTAAAGTGATTGGCCAATCCCTCAAAACCACTTTCACCTGCATCCAATTAACCAAATCACTTCGGGTAAACAATGTCCATAACACATTCCACAGGTGCCAAACAACAAGAGCAGTGAATAGAGATAAGAATTGTCTTCTCTGAAGTTTCTCACCTCCTTTCCCAGGACAAATCCTGGGACAGAGAGAGAGAGAGAATGATGTCTGTCTCTGCTCAGAGAATGTGAATAGCTCTGCACAGGGGATGGGTGTTTCCATGGCTGGTGTGGGTCCTGCAGAGCCAGGAGCACTGGGAGCACCTTTGCAGGAGTTGTTGGGCTGGACCTGCACTGCAGCAGCCACAGGAAGGGGCAGCACAGCTGGGAGTGTGTGATGGGCTCCACAGAGTGACCTGGGCAGGGAACACCTTGGTGGCTGCTGTCCCTGCAGGCTCCAGCAGGGCAAGGAGCAGATATTCCCTTTATTCAGCCCCAATATTCCCATCCCAAGGCCAGGCTGGGTGCTCAAGGCCATGAAGGTGTCTCTGCCCACAGAAAGGTTGGAATTAAATGGATTTTAAGGTCCCACCCCACCCAACCCAACCCATTGCAGGATTTTCACAGCCACACACACAACCCCAGTTCCCATCCAACATCTCCCCAGAGCAGCACTCTCTCCAGCAGGGCAAGGAGCAATATTCCCTTTATTCAGCCCAATACTCCCATCCCAAGGCCAGGCTGGATGTTCAAGGCCATGAAGGTGTCTCTGCCCACAGAAAGGTTGGAATCAAATGGATTTTAAGGTCCCACCCCACCCCACCCAACCCAACCCATTGCATGATTTCACAGCCACACACACAACCCCAGTTCCCATCCAGCATCTCCCCAGAGCAGCACTCTCTCCAGCAGAGCAAGGAGCAATATTCCCTTTTTTCAGCCCCAATATTCCCATCCCAAGGCCAGGCTGGATGTTCAAGGCCATGAAGGTGTCTCTGCCCATAGCAGTGTTGGAATTAAATGGATTTTAAGGTCCCACCCAACCCAACCCATTGCAAGATTTCACAGCCACGCACACAAACTCTGATCCCCATCCAGCATCTCCCCAGAGCAGCACTCTCTCCAGCAGAGCAAGGAGCAGATATTCCCTTTATTCAGCCCAAATATTCCCATCCCCAGGCCAGGCTGGATGTTCAAGGCCATGAAGGTGTCTCTGCCCATGGCAGGGTTGGAATCAAATGGATTTTAAGGTCCACCCCACCCATTGCAGGATTTTCACAGCCACACACACAACCCCAGTTCCCATCCAACATCTCCCCAGAGCAGCACTCTCTCCAGCAGAGCAAGGAGAAATATTCCCTTTTTTCAGCCCCAATATTCCCATCCCAAGGCCAGGCTGGATGTTCAAGGCCATGAAGGTGTCTCTGCCCACAGCAGGGTTGGAATCAAATGGATTTTAAGGTCCCACCCAACCCAACCCAACCCATTGCAGAATTTTCACAGCCACGCACACAAACCCCGATCTCCATCCAGCATCTCCCCAGAGCAGTACTCTCTCCAGCAGAGCAAGGAGCAATATTCCCTTTTTTCAGCCCCAATATTCCCATCCCAAGGCCAGGCTGGATGTTCAAGGCCATGAAGGTGTCTCTGCCCATGGCAGAGTTGCAATCAAATGGATTTTAAGGTCCCACCCAACCCACTGCAGGATTTCACAGCCACGCACACAAACCCCGATCTCCATCCGCCATCTCCCCGGAGCAGCACTGAGGGACAACATCTCCTTCCTCTCACAGCTCCCTGTGATAAATCAAAACATCCAGAACTTGTCTGGCCAGTGGGGCTGGGCTGGCAGTGCTGACTGGAGCATGGCAAAAGGCAGGGAGCCTCCAGGGCTGCTCCTTCACTTGCTGGCCTGCAGATGCTGTGACCAGCAGCCCTGAGAGAAGCCTCCCGTGCTGTTGCCATCCTGCCCATGCCCTGCTGGAGCAGCAGAAATGTCTTGTGGCCTGGCTGCTGAGTGCTCAGCCATGTCCCTGCAGAGAACACAGAACTTCCTTCCTTTTATTTATGTTTTTGTTTTCATTGTCATAACTCTTCCCTCGGGTTCCCACCCCTCCTACTCCATCTGGCATCTCACTGGGGAACAATGGGGAGCTCTTCAGGGGTTTCTACTATAACCCTTCAGAAGCAAAGGGTTCTCTGAGGAGCTGGTTGGATTCTTCAGCCCAATTATTTCAATATTTCTACTGAATTTCAAAACGAAATACATTCTCAGCAGAATTGGCAGCGCTCAGGCGAATATTTTTCATTTTTACTTTCGACCAACTGTGGAGTTAACCAGAACATTTTGAAATTCGATTCCCCTTGCCAATGCCTGCTGTAAAGAAGGGAAATTTGGGGAGGGTGGTGGCAGAAATGATTGTTAATTTCCCCTCTTTCTTCTCTTGAAGAGACCCCAAAACCAGCGAGCCACCTCCCCAGGCTAGAGGAACAAAAGTGTTAACAAGGAAGCAAACCCAATTTAAAACTTCAATTCTGGAAAAGAGAGAGAAGGAAAAATAATAAAAATAAAACAAGAACAGCCATGATTTTTCAGGCCAGACGAGTTCTCCTGCCCTTTGCCAGGGGAATATTGTTTGCAAGCCTCCTTCAAGGAGGGCTTGGTCCCTCCATGCCCCTCCAGTGCCCCTTTAAACAAACACCTCCCAACGCTGCAGCTATAAATAGCACCGAGGTGGAAATGGCTGGGTAGGTTTCTATGCCCTCCTTTGTGTTCCCATTTCTCAAACACACCAACCTTCTCCCCTTTCCCCCCCCCACCAGCCCTTTCCCTCCACAATGTGTGGTTATATATAGAATATTTATAATAGTTCCCTATTTTCCAAGCAATTTTCACCACTGCCACGCAGCAGGGAGAAATTGAGAAATTGCTGGTTGTTTATTTATTTATTTCTCCGTGGCAATGTGCACTTAATCCTGCAGAGAGTGGCAAAAATATTCTGTCTGGATGGTGTGGAAGGGAACATGCACAGCCTATAGATGGATGGATGCACGTTTGTGTGTGCTTTTTAAATGCAGACCACATTGATTGCAATGTGGAACTTATAAAGATGGGAGATATTCTTATCTCTGCAGGAAATAAAGGGTTTTTTGGGGGAATATATATGGGTAAGATGTTGCTTGGCTCGTCCACCCCATTATTCACTTTAGGGCAGGGGAGGTGCATGGGGGGTTAAAGGTTTGATGGGAAGGAAGGGACAAAGGTCCCACTGCTGTCCCCAAATCCTTGGATCAGAGAACAGCTGGGGTGGGGAGGGACCCCTGGACATCACTCAGATCAAGCCCCATGGCCAGGCAGGGGACCCAGGAACGTGTCCAGGTGATTTGGGGACATCTCCAGAGGGGGACACTCCACAACCTCCCCGGGCAGCTGTTCCAGGGCTCTGCCACCTCCATGGGAAAAGCTCCTTCCTGGTGTCCACAGAATTCACAGAATCACAAAATTCACAGAATTTACAGAATCACAGAATGACCAGGTTGGAAGAGACCTTCAATATCATCAACTGCATCCCAGCCCCAACCCCTCAACTCCACCCTGGCCCCCAGTGCCACATCCAGGCTTTGTTAAACACACTCAGGGATGGTGCTGAGGTGGAACTCGTTGTGTTTTGTTTTATGGCCACTGCTCCTCAACCTGTCACACTGAACAGAGCCTGGCCCCATCCTCTGGCACCCCTTGGAGGCATTTCCTTGTCACTGAGAGCCAGAGGGGAATATTGGTGGGTATCAATGTGCCCTGAGGCTCCTCTCCCACCCTTCCCTCGGCATCTGCTGCTGGCAGCTCTTAATGGGATATGGGGATAATGACTAATTACTCCAAGCCCTATTAGTGATCCTTCCTCCTATCCATGGGAGAGGGAAAGGGGTTTAAGGGATCAGGGTTCTGATTCCATGGCAGAAGCTGAGGATTCCTGGGGCTTCCTGAGGTCGGGGTTTGAGGTTTGGATGGCTCCAAGGCAGGCCTGGACGGTGCTGTGCAGCCTTTGAAGGGTATGGAAAAAGAAATCAAATTCCTGTCATTGATTTTGGCTCCCTCAGCACCAAGGTTCATTTATTTAAGGTTTGTTTCTCACTCTGGACCCACATTGCCCCCGCAAAAAGGAGAAAAGATTCAGGTGTTTGCATTTTTGAAATCAAGCCCAGTGGGGTAGAAAAAGGGGAGGAGAAAGGGGAAGGGCCAAGTTGAGTCAGGATTTAAGGAGGTTGGATTTAGCCCAGGTTCAGCTCTAAGCTTTACAGGAGCTGCATGAAACCTCTCCAGGGTTTGTGAATAAAATCAGCTGTGCTGTGTTTGGTTCAAGGTCCTTTTCACCAGCTTCCAGCCCTGAGCTGATGCTCAGAGCTCCAGGAGAATGCCAGCAGTGCCTTCACAGCTCCCCAGAACGTGGCATTAACTTCTGGTGATCTGACTCTTGTGTTTGCCAGCTCAGGTGGGCCTTTCGTCTATTTATTCATGTACATGCACTTAAAACTCCTTCTGAAACCTCTCATGCCACTGAGCTCCCCAAATTCACCTGTGAGAAGCAGGTGTGGCTTTTACAAGGATTTCTTTCCTAATTCAAAACAAGAATTTTCTAGGACTGGGACTCTCCTGCTGCACACAGAACATGAAATATGGAACAGAACAGTTGCAGATTTCCAGTTTTTTGGGTTTTGGGGTTTTTTTTCCTTGATTGCAGCTGACAGGTGCTGTCTGTCAGGTGCCCATCAGCAATGGGCAGGTTTGGTGCTGGATCCTCCCTCCACCTGCCACAGGGGCACCTGAGCAGGCTCAGGTTGTTGGCTGGGGTGGATTCCCATCCTTTCCCTCACCCTGTATTTGTGGGGTGCCCCGTGGCAGGAAGGAATGATGCATCTGAGGCCATTGATAGCACAAGGCTAATTAATTACTTTATTATGCTATTTACTATACTAGTATGCTAATTAATTACTTAATTATACTATAATATTAATTATTTTATTATACTATTTACTATACTAGTATGCTAATTAGTTATTATACTATTTAATATAGTATACTATATTTATTTACTATACTATTTATTTTTATATTATTTTATTTTTTACTTTTATTTTAATAATTAATTTACTTTTATTTTACAATTAATAATAATTTATATTATTACTTTATTACTTTATTATACTATTTAGTATAGTATACTATACTAATATGCAAATTAATTACTTTATTATACTATTTACAATACTATAAGTATATACTAGATATGTATACTATATCACATCTAAAACTATTATTACATCACATTACATCTAATTACATCTATTAATTACTTTATTATACTGTATTATTCTATACTATAGATATATACTATATATGTGTACTATATTACACTATATCACATTTAAAACTATTACTACATCACGTTATATCTAAAACTATTAATTACTTTAGGATACTATGTAGTATTATTCTATACTACAGATATATACTATATATGTATACTATATTACACTATGCCACATTACATCTAAAACTATTATTACATTCCATTACTTCTAAACATCACATTACATCTAAAACTATTAATTACTTTAATATTCTATATTATTCTATACTATAGATTTATACTATATATATTATAGTACACAATACCACGTTGCATCTACAACTATTATCACATTCCATTCCATTTGAACATCACATTACATATAAAATTATTAATTACTTCATTAAACTATATGATTCTATACTATAGGTATATACTATATGTATATACTTTGTGTGTACTATATTACACTATACCACATTATATCTAAAACTATTATTACATTCCATTACTTCTAGACATCACATTACATCTAAAACTATTAATTACTTTAATATTCTATATTATTCTATGCTATAGATTTATACTATATATACTAAATTACACTATATCACATTACATCTAAAACTATTATCACATTCCATTACATCTAAAATTATTACTTTATTAAACTATATTATTCTATACTATTGATATATACTATATATGTGTACTTTATGTATACTATATTACACTATATCACATTACATCTAAAACCATTAATTACTTTATTATTCTATACAATAGATTTATAGTATATATATATATACTATATGTACACTATATTACACTATATCACATTGTGTCTAAAACCATTAATTACTTTATTATTCTATATTATTCTATATGATAGATTTATAGTGTATATATACTATATGTATACTATATTACACTACATCACATTACATCTAAAACTATTAATTACTTTATTATTCTATATTATTCTATACAATAGATTTATAGTGTATATATATACTATATGTATACTATATTACACGATATCACATTACATCTAAAACCATTAATTATTTTATTATTCTATACAATAGATTTATAGTGTATATATATATATACTATATGTATACTATATTACACTATATCACATTGTGTCTAAAACCATTAATTATTTTATTATTCTATATTATTCTATACGATAGATTTATACTATATATATATATACTATATGTATGCTATATTACACTACATCACATTACATCTAAAACTATTAATTACTTTATTATTCTATATTATTCTATACGATAGATTTATACTATATATATACTATATGTATACTATATTACACTGCATCACATTACATCTAAAACTATTATTACTTTATTATTCTATATTATTCTATATGATAGATTTATAGTATATATATATATGTACTCTATGCATGCTATATTACACTACATCACATTACATCTAAAACTGAACCTGCCAAGCACACAACTGCCCAGAATCTCGTGACTGTCACCCAACAGTCCTGACACACCTGGCCCTGACAGGCCAAGGAAACCAAACCCCATCCCTGTGCATAAACAATCTCCATTTTTCCTTCTGCTTTTGCACAAACACAGGCACAGCAAGTGAGATAAGAATATCCTTGGGAAGATTTGTGCCTTGCTTTTCTCTGTGAAGAGAAATGTGGGGCTGCACTTTTCCTTCCTTCCCAGCAGCCTCAGGTGAGGTTTGGTGGCTTCAGGTGTCGCTCAGAGCCAGGGCTGGTGCTCAGGGTGTGAATTATTGATCTCAGGTTCTCACCTCCAAGTGCCTTTATCAAGACTGTAGCAGTAAAAGCTGTGCAGGAAGAGCCCGGTGCCCAGCACAACCCAGGAGATTAAATTCAAACGTTTTTCAGAGTGCACTGATAGATTTACAACTTAAATATTGTGCTTTGAAATGGCTTCAGGCATTTCATATCAAGGTAATGTAGTTTGGCCCGAAAAACAAATGTTTGCAGTCTCATTCATTAATTACCATTATGAGAGATCCAGGCTCAGAGCTTTGTATGTTCTGATCCAAATCTGCTTCCTTGGCCTCAGCACTGTAAAACTGACTTTCCATCTCTGCAGTGCCTTTTCCTGTGGCATTCTGAAAATAAAAATTAATGAATCCATAATGCAAATTTGCCAAAGCTGGGGAAAGAACCCCTGACTCTTCCAAAGGTTTTGCTCTGCATGAAGGTCTGGGCAGGAGGAAGCTCCTGATGGTGCTGCCACGCTCAAAAATGCACCTTTTAAAAGGGTTTTTAGTAATGCTGTGTGGGCAAAGTGAGCATTCAATATTATTCTCTTCCACAGATGGAGAAAACAGTCACCAAGTGACTAAATAATTTGCTTTTAGTCACATGGAGAAGAACACAGCGTTCCTCAGCTGAGCCACGTGATTTTCCTGTTCCTCTCCTGCTTTCTCACCATGGAATGGGGAATCTAAAGGTCTGGCTCTCTGTATTTTGCAAAAAGGGAAAGATCTGGGCCTCCTTTGAGAGCCCACAGCTCCCTTTCAGCGAGCTGTGCTCATGTCCTGGCTAAATTTCAATTTGCCAAGGTATTTTGGATTTTTCTAAAATTACGCTCTCGCTGTGCACGACTCTTCCTCCCTGCCAGGTTCAAGTTCATGTGGAATGTTCTGGGTTTTAAAAGGCTCTGGATGGTTCCAGCATCCAAAGGTTTGCTTTGCAAAGTTTAGATTCCTATTTTAAATCTGGATGGGAGAGTTTGAGATGGCTGTGGGGCTATGGAAATGCCACCAAGCCACTCTCTGGTCTGTGTCAATTTTATTTTTATTATTATTGGTACCAATGATAAACCTATTGCTGTTGTTATGTAACAGCACCTCCAAAGTTCTTTTTGAGTGTGGTACCTTGCAGAGGATTTTAATTTTCTTTTTTTTTCCCCATAGAACCTCCAATTGAACTTTTAGTGATTTCAGCTACTTACAGAAATATGAAATTGTGTTTTATCCAGGTTTGGGTTTTTTTAAAATGTAAAAACAGATTTATAGCAGCAGTTGAGATAATTCCCCACCCTTTCTGGGTATATTCCTGATAAATTCA
The DNA here is from genome assembly GCA_024362935.1 of Setophaga petechia. Classification (NCBI taxonomy): domain Eukaryota; kingdom Metazoa; phylum Chordata; class Aves; order Passeriformes; family Parulidae; genus Setophaga; species Setophaga petechia. The sequence continues at coordinate 352,721 of JANCRA010000115.1, read as the reverse complement.
TGGTGGGTGATTCCTGATGGAGAATTTATTGCCTGAATAAATAAATGAATCCCGGGAGGGGAACAGGTACTGGCACAGCACTGCTGGGCTGAGAGGACAACAGGAATTTTGTGATCACAGAATCCCACACTGGTTTGGGATGGAAGGCACCTCAAAAATCATCGATTTCCAACCTGCTGCTGTGGCCAGGGATATCTTTGATATTTAAGGATGTGTTGAAAGCACTTTCGGGGCTGCCCTTGCTGTTGGCACCTCTCCCCTCCATCACCCCCACTCCTGCTCTCTCCCCAGCACACGTGCCTGCTGAAATCCTCCCTGGCAATGTGAAAACAGCAGAAAAACATCCTGGCGTGTTCTTGAGCAGCCACCGAGAGGGAAAAATCCCCGAAGGGAAAGAGCCCCGAGCAGGCTGGGGCCGCAGGCGGCGTGGGAAGGGTTAAGGATTACCGGGCTGGCCCTGATGCGCTTTCCAGGTAATCAGGATAAAGCCACGCTCGTTATCCCAGGGATGAGCCGGTGTAAAATACCGCGCCTCGAGCAGGGGGGAGGTTTCTTGGAGAGCAGAGCCTGGGGGGGTTTATTTTGATTTTTATTGGTGCCAACACCAAACCCATCGCCGCTGTTGTGTAACAGCAGCTCCGAAGTTCTGTTCGAGGGTGGTACCTCGCTGAGCATTTGTGATTTTCTGTGCTCGTTTCTTGTGTCAGTGCAGAATCGATCTGGCTGCTCAGACATCCTGGGTGTGGTGGAGGGGCTCGGCTGAGTTGTGGTTTTTTTTTTTTTTGCTAAGCTGATCCTTGTAAGTGGCTGGGATTTATTTATTTTATTTATTATTTCCCCCCTTCCTTTCTCTCCTTCTCCTCCTTCAAATGGCTGCCTGGCTGGAAGAGCTTTGTGCTTCACATCTTTTGTGATTGAGGAATGTACAGGTTGGGTATGAGGAAGGGATTTTTCACTGAAAGAATAATAAAGCACAAAGCTCCATAACAATAATAATAATAATAATAATAATAATAATAATAATAATAATAATAATGATGCTCTTCCCAGGGAGGTGGTGGAATCACCATCTCTGGATGTGTTTAAAAACAGACTGGACATGGCACTGGGTGCTGTGGTCTGGTGTCAGGGCACAGGTTGGACTCGATGATCTTCCAACCTCATTATTCTGGGATTATTTTCAGTATTCAGCCTGTTCTTTCTGTGATTATTTTCTCTATCCAGCCCATTCCAAAGGCTGAAATTCTGGGATTGGGCATCCCAAGCTCAGGCTCTGCATCCCAGCCTTGCCTCCGTGCCTGCAGCTCTCCAGAGCTCAGCCCCTCCTCAATATCTTCCAGTTTAAACCTTATTTTCATGCTCTGCAGGGACTTTCACAAGAGGATTGAGCTACTCCTCCAGTGTATTATAGGGAAAGAAAGGTTATTACCTTTAAAATAAAAGTATTGGAGGGGAAAAAAAAATAAAAGCTTACAAGTGCACTACAAGTAAGGATCATGTTTCCTAGCATGGTATAAGTGCTCATTTGCTTTATAGTGCTCTCAAACCTGTGTTAAATCCTCCTGAATTGGGTATTCAGCTGAAGACAGGGCTGGCTGATGATACATCTTCCACTTATTGCAAAATATGAGCTTTGGTCCCCTTCCTAAAGGGAAAAAGAAAACAAAAAAAACCACCCTTAAATTATTTGGATTTTGGGGTTTTGCAGCCCTGGCAGTGGGATGTGCAACAGAGGTCACAGTGGGGTTTTTTGGCTTTTTGTTTTTGGGATCAGAACTTTGAGATTTTTTTCTTTTAGGGTGCAGCCTTGGGGGTCAAAACTGTGCTGGGCCTTTCTAAATTCTGTTTTCTTTGTGAGGGTTTTCCACAGTGAAATTCTCTTTGCCCAGAGTGATGCAGGGCCCTCTGCTCTCACTCACTGTGCCTCAGCTCCCAGGCAGAGCCACAAGGAGGGAAAGATGCTGGAATTCTCCAAGGAGGTTGTGCAAAAGCAAAATGGAATTTATTCTTCACATTAAATCTTTGCAAACCTGTAAAACTGACGGCGAACTCAGCTCAATAGGAAACTTCCCCTGGCCAAAATAGATTTTAAAATTTTTCTTTAAAATTCATAATATTCTTTATTTAATAGTATTTTTTTTTATTTCTTTCTTAAACAGAACCTATAAATGGTTTTCAATGCCTGGAACCCATCCAGCTTCTGGAGGTTCCTGGTATCATGCACAATTTAAGATGCCCAACACAATTCTGCTCTTAAAAACCAAGAAAATTTGCTCAATATTGGCTTTTTTTGTCTTTTCTGTCACCTCTAGATGCTTGCATGAAGAAAAGGCAGTTTTCTGTGCCAAAAACTCAATTATTACCAATGTCACACTTCTTAAAAAAATAAAAAAAAATCCCTCCAACATTTCCTCTTGGATTTTCCAACCTCTCGGCCACCTATCCTCTTTCTCCTTGCTTGACTTTGCCCTGGTTAATATTCCAACAGGTGTTTCCTTTTTCAGTGGAATTTTTTAGGGCCCTGTCTCAAGAGGCCTTCTGCATAATAATGCTGTATTCATTATGTGCCTGCCTTGCTGGGAGAGAATTTTATTTTCTTAACCCCACCACTTCCCCTCCGTGCAGGGGCTGCAGGAGGGACAGACCTGGGCCCTTCAGCATCCCCTGCTCTCTGGGTTTGGATAAAATTCCCTCATGGATTGGGATTTTTGGATTAAATCCCCCCAAGGATTGGGATTTTTGGATGAAATCCCCCGTGGATTGGGATTTTTGACAAAATCCCCAGGTGCAATGGGATTTGTGGATGAAATCCCACATGAATTGGGATTTTTGGATGTAATCCCCTTGTGGATTGGGATTTTTGGAGTAAATCCCCCCATGGATTGGGATTTTTGGATGAAATCCCCACATGGATTGGGATTTTTGGATTAAATTCCCCCATGGAATGGGATTTTTGGATTAAATCTCCCCATGGATTGGGATTTTTTTTATTAAATCTCCCGTGGATTGGGATTTTTGGATGAAATCCCCCCATGGATTGAGATTTTTGGATTAAATTCCCCCATGGATTGGGATTTTTAGATGAAATCCCCATGTGGAATGGGATTTTTGGATGAAATCCCCCCAAGGATTGCGGGTTTTGATGAAATCCCCACATGGATTGGGATTTTTAATGAAATCCCCCACATGGATTGGGATTTTTGACAAAATCCTCACGTGGAATGGGATTTGTGGATGAAATCCCACATGGATTGGGATTTTTTGGAGTAAATCCCCTCATGGATTGGGATTTTTGGATGAAATCCCCCCATGGATTGGGATTTTTGGATTAAATTCCCCCATGGAATGGGGTTTTTGGGTGAAATCCCCCCAAGGATTGTGGGTTTTGATGAAATCCCCCCATGGATTGAGATTTTATGGATGAAATCCCCACATGGATTGAGATTTTTGGATGTAATCCCCTTGTGGATTGGGATTTTTTGGAGTAAATCCCCCCATGGATTGGGATTTTTGGATGAAATCCCCCCAAGGATTGGGAATTTTGGATGAAATCCCCACATGGGTTGGGGTTTTTGGTGAAATCCCCACATGGATTGGGATTTTTGGAGTAAAGCCCTACATGGATTGAGATTTTTGGATGTAATCCCTTCATGGATGGGGGTTTTTTTGATGAAATCCCCCCTGGATTGGGATTTTTGATGAAATCCCCCCCTGGATTGGGATTTTTGACAAAATCCTCGTGTGGAATGGGATTTGTGGATGAAATCCCCACATGGATTGGGATTGTGGATGAAATCCCCACATGGATTGGGATTTTTGATGAAATCCCCACATGGGTTGGGATTTTTGGAGTAAATCCCCTCATGGATTGGGATTTTTGGAGTAAATCCCCTCATGGATTGGGATTTTTGGAGTAAATCCCCTCATGGATTGGGATTTTTGGATGAAATCCCCACATGGATTGGGACTTTTGGATTAAATCCCCACATGGACTGGGATTTTTGGATGAAATCTCCCCCTGGATTGGGATTTTTGGATGAAATCCCCCCATGGATTGGGATTTTTGGATTAAATTCCCCCATGGAATGGGGTTTTTGGGTGAAATCCCCCCAAGGATTGTGGGTTTTGATGAAATCCCCACATGGATTGAGATTTTTGGATGTAATCCCCTCATGGAATGGATTTTTGGAGTAAATCCCCTCATGGATTGGGATTTTTGGAGTAAATTCCCCCCATGGATTGGGATTTTTAATGAAATCCCCCATGGATTGGGAATTTTGGATGAAATCCCCCACATGGGTTGGGGTTTTTGGTGAAATCCCCACATGGATTGGGATTTTTGGACAAAATATCCCCCATGGATTGGGATTTTTGGAGTAAATCCCCACATGTACTCGGCATTTTTGGACAAAATCCCCCCATGGATTGGATTTTTGGAGTAAATCCCCACATGGACTGGGATTTTTGTACAAAATTCCCGCAAGGATTGGGATTTTGGGAGTAAATCCCCCCAAGGATTGGGATTTTTGGAGTTAATCCCCCCATGGATTGGGATTTTTGATGAAATCCCCATTTCACCTCAGCCCTGCCAGGAAGGTGATGAGGTTTTAAGGGAGAATTGATGCAAAAAAATCTCATTTTTTCCCACCATTTTTTGCGCAACATCTCATTTTTTCTTTCTTTGAAATCATCTTAATTCCAGTTTTGAGACCATTGGAAAGAACAAAGTTAAAATAATGAAAATAATGAAATTAAAGCTTCAAGGTTCATCCCTTGGGTACATTCTGGTATTGCTGGAAGTTTGTTCTGGTGACATTTGGGTAGGAGGGGTGACAAGAACCACAAGTTCATTCCTAGAAAGAGAAAATGTTTTTTTTCAAGTTTTTACCAATTTTAATCAATTTTTATATTTTTAAATAAGAATGGAGGGATTTAACTCAGTGCCAAGCTTCCCTTGCTCTGTTTGATTTTGTGTAAAATGCTGCTCTGTTTATGCAGGTTTACTCCCAATAATTTTGTTTTTTCAATTTAAAAAACCAAACCAAAAGGGGAAAAAAATAACAATGCAAGAGTCAGATCCTCACATTATTCAAGGATTAGCCAGGTATGGCTTGTCCCAAGCTGATTAAATCCAATATTGATTTTAATTGATTAAATCAATGAATTATTGATTTATTCAGGTGGCTTGGTGACTTTTCTCCATGTTTTGTTAAATCCACCAAGGCAAATTCATCTGTGACATCACATAGACTGGGACATAGATTACATATATTATTTATATTTTATATATGATCTCGATTATATATTTTATGATTATACATATTATTTATATTTTACACATAACATATTTTTATTATATAATATTTATATTTAATGTATAATATAGATTATAATTTATGATTATATATATTATTTATATCTTACACATAATATATATTTATTATATAATATTTATATTTTATATATGATCTCGATTATATATTTTATGATTATATATTATTTATATTTTACACATAACATATTTTTATTATATAATATTTATATTTAATGTATAATATAGATTATATTTTATGATTATATATTATTTATATTTTACACATAATATATTTTTATTATATAATATTTATATTTTATATATGATATCGATTATATATTTTATGATTATACATATTATTTATATTTTCACATAATATATTTTATTATATAATATTTATATTTAATGTATAATATAGATTATAATTTATGATTATATATTATTTATATTTTACACATATTTTTATTATTATATAATATTTATATTTATTGTATAATATAGATGATATTTTATGATTTTATATATTATTTATATCTTACACATAACATTTTTATTCTATAATATTTATATTTAACGTATAATATAGATTATAATTTATGATTATATATATTATTTATATTTTACACATAATATATATTTATGATATAATATTTATATTTAATGTATAATATAGATTATAATTTATGATTATATATATTATTTCTATTTTACACATAATATATTTTTATTATATAATATTTATATTTAATGTATAATATAGATGATATTTTATGATTATATATATTATTTATATTTTGTATATAATACATCTTTTATTATATCCCATAATTGTTTATTATGTATGGCAAGGGAGCAGAAGGCAAGAGAGATGGGAGTGCTGGAGCCATAAAACCATGAATAATTTGGGATTTTTTTGTTGTAACTTCATTAAAAATTGAGTGCACTCTAATGTTGGACTATTCTTAGTGCAGATCATTTTTTGAAAGGTTAAGGCCAAGAAACTCCTTCTCTATTTGGAATTTGGAAGCCTCAATGTGATGCTACAAATTATTGGAAATCAGACAATTGCAGTTCTTGGGAGCTTTAATATTGATGAAATAAATGATTTGTTAATATTGATTAATATTGATGAAGTAAATAATATATATATATATATATTCATTTATCATAATTGATTTACTCTGTTAATAGCTATCAGGAAGGTAGACATGGGACTGGATTAAGAAGAGAAATTATCAGATTCAGATGTTTAAAAAAACTCCAAATAAACCTGCAACACTGCTCAGCTTAGAGCTTAGAAAAAGCTTAGAAAAATTATGGAAATGCCAAATATATTTAAGGTTTTTTTGGGTTTATTCTGTGTCAGACATCAAGGGCAGGGCCTTCAGAGACTGCAGCAATTACTGGCACTTAAATTTTTGCAACACAGACAATATTTTCACAGCACAACTGTGAGGGAAATTTATTAAATATAAATTATTAAATTAAAACAATAATGAAATCTGATTAGATTTATTCTGCTTCTTCACTTGGCTGATGACAATTATAATCTATATTTTTGTGAATTTTTAGCCTACCCATACGTTATTTTGGTGGTTTTATCTCTGTTTCTCCACAAAGCTGATTTTTGCTTGGTCATCCTGGTGAACACATAGATGAAAATATCTGGGGATAAATAATAAATATTTTTATATAAATATATATAATATAAATATATATAATATAAATATAATAATAAATATATATAATATAAATATATATAATATAAATATATATAATATAAATGTATATAATATAAATATAATAATATAATATAAATAATTTATATTATAAATTATAGAAATGGGGATAAATTTTGAATTCAAGGATGTATCAGAAGGATCTCAATTATGGGATATTCAGAATCTTAGTTGATATTTATAACCTTATTTTTTCAGGCTCATACAGGCAGTAATAAAAAAAAATGTTGCAACTCTAAATATTTTAATGGTTAAAAATATTGGGTTTTTAATATTAAAATTATCAAAAAATCCTCATTTGGGGAGAATTTTATGCTCCTGTTTCTTTAAGGTGGGCCCTGTGCTCTACAGCCACTGTTTTCCAATATTTGGAATTATGAGTAAATAGAATTACTGCCCCAGCCCATCCTTTCTGTTTACATTGTGTAATTACCAGCCCCTCTCCATGCCTGGTAATAATTGACTTGATATTGATAAATAGATTAGCTAATACACTAAATGATTATTCCCCACTAAATGAATCAGGCTGCTTTTGACTTCAAGTGCCATTAACAATAAATGCATGGATTTGGGACAGCTTTTGCATTTTGCATTAAGCAGCCCCTGGAAAAAAAATAAATAAAACACCCAGAGAGCAGGAGCAGAGCCCAGGGTGCTCCTCCTTCCCTAAATTCACCTTTCCCCATCTCCTGAATTCCTTCCTGACACCCACAGCGTGGAAAATGCTGCCTGGAAAACTCCCAGGAGAGATTTAGAGCAGATATTAGGACAAATATTAGGATATTATGGTAGATTATATTTTAGGATATTCGGAAATGTTTTCATGGGAAGGGTTGGAAAGTGCTGGAATGGGAGTGGTGGAGTCACCAGGGCTGGAAGGGTTAAAAATGTGTGGATGTGGCACCTGAGGAGGGGGTTTAGTCTGGTTGGACTTGATTTTAGAGGTATTTTCCAAGTTCAATCCATTATTTTTGGGGTTCTTTAAAGCCTTTTTAAGGGGCAGGACAGGTGAAGAAGAACCTCAGGGTGGGTGTTCCATCCACGGTGTCACTGTGGCAGGTTTTGGGGTCACCACCCACCCCTCTGGGGGTGCTTTTCCCCAAAAAGAGTGATTTTATCTTCTTATTGTTATTGTTGCTGATGATAAATCTTAATTCTGTACCATTGGTCCAGTCTGAGCACAGCCAGGGAAATTCTGGGATTGAAGCACTGGGATTTTCAGATGGAGAGGTCACCGTGTCAGGTTTTGGGGTCACCACCCACCTCTCTGGGGGTGCTTTTCCCCAAAAAGAGTGATTTTATCTTCTTATTGTTATTGTTGCTGATGATAATTCTTAATTCTGTACCATTGGTCCAGTCTGAGCACAGCTAGGGAAACTGGGAAATTCTGGGATTGAAGCACTGGGATTTTCAGATGGAGAGGTCACTGTGTCAGGTTTTGGGGCCACCACCCACCTCTCTGTGGATGTTTTTTTCCCCAAAAATTGTGATTTTATCACCTTGTTGGTGTTGTTCTGAATTCCTGTAGGATTGGTCCACTCTGAGCACAGCCAGGGAAATTGGTACCAATACATCAAATTTCTGGATCCTACAACAATTGTGGACCCATTTGAGTAAATTCTGGGATTGAAGCATTGGGATTTTCAGGTGGAGAGGTCACTGTGTCAGGTTTTGGGGTCACCACCCACCTCTCTATGGGTGCTTTTCCCCAAAAAAAGGTGGTTTTATCACCTTGTTGTTTTTGTTAATAATTCCTGTAGGACTGGTCCAGTCTGAGCGCAGCCAGGGAAATTGGTGCCAATACATCAAATTTCTTGATCCTGGTCCATCTGAGTCCATTTTGGGATTGAAGCACTGGGATTTTCAGTTGGAGAGGTCACTGTGTCAGGTTTTGGGATCAGCAAAATACCCTCTGTGGGTATTTCTTTTTCCCCAAAAGGGGTCATTTTATCACCTTATTGTTGCTAATTCCTGTAGGACTGGTCCAGTCTGAGCACAGCCAGGGAGATTGGTACCAATACATCAAATTTCTTGATCCTGGACCAGTTGGGTCCATTCTGGGATTGAAGCACTGGGATTTTCAGATGGAGAGGTCACTGTGTCAGGTTTTGGGATCAGCACCCACCTCTCTGTGGATGTTTTTTTCCCCAAAAACAGTGATTTTGTCACCTTGTTGTTGCTAATTCCTGTGAGACCGGTCCAGTCTGAGCACAGCCAGGGAAATTGGTGCCAATACATCAAATTTCTTGATCCTGGTCCATCTGAGTCAATTTTGGGATTGAAGCACTGGGATTTTCAGTTGGAGAGGTCACTGTGTCAGGTTTTGGGATCAGCAAAATACCCTCTGTGGGTATTTCTTTTTCCCCAAAAGGGGTCATTTTATCACCTTATTGTTGCTAATTCCTGTAGGACTGGTCCAGTCTGAGCACAGCCAGGGAAATTGGTACCAATACATCAAATTTATTGATCCTGGACCAGTTGAGTCCATTCTAGGATTGAAGCACTGGGATTTTCAGATGGAGAGGTCACTGTGTCAGGTTTTGGGCTCACCACCCACCTTGCTCTGTGTGGTTTTTCTTTCCCCCAAAAATTGTGATTTTATCACTTTCTTGTTGTTGGTGTTGTTCCGAATTCCTGTAGGATTGGTCCACTCTGAGCACAGCCAGGGAAATTGGTACCAATACATCAAATTTCTGGATCCTACAACAATTGTGGACCCATTTGAGTAAATTCTGGGATTGAAGCACTGGGATTTTCAGGTGGAGAGGTCACTGTGTCAGGTTTTGGGATCAGCACCCCACCTCTCTATGGGTGCTTTTCCCCAAAAAAAGGTGTTTTTATAACCTTGTTGTTTTTGTTAATAATTCCTGTGGGATTGGTCTGGTCTGAGCACAGCCAGGGAAATTGGTACCAATACATCAAATTTATTGATCCTGGACCATTTAGGTCCATTCTGGGATTGAAGCACTGGGATTTTCAGATGGAGAGGTCACTGTGTCAGGTTTTGGGATCAGCACCCACCTCTCTGTGGATGTTTTTTTTCCCCAAAAATTGTGATTTTATCACCTTGTTGGTGTTGTTCTGAATTCCTGTAGGATTGGTCCACTCTGAGCACAGCCAGGGAAATTGGTACCAATACATCAAATTTCTAGATCCTACAACAATTGTGGACCCATTTGAGTAAATTCTGGGATTGAAGCATTGGGATTTTCAGGTGGAGAGGTCACTGTGTCAGGTTTTGGGCTCACCACCCTCCTCTCTCTGGGTGTTTTCTCCCCACAAATAGTGTTTTTATCACCTTGTTGTTTTTTGTTAATAATTCCTGTAGGATTGGTCCACTCTGAGCACAGCCAGGGAGATTGGTACCAATACATCAAATTCCTTGATCCTGGACCATCTGAGTCAATTTTGGGATTGAAGCACTGGGATTTTCAGGTGGAGAGGTCACTGTGTCAGGTTTTGGGCTCACCACCCACCTTGCTCTGTGTGGTTTTTCTTTCCCCCAAAAATTGTGATTTTATCACCTTGTTATTATTGCTGTTGTTCCGAATTCCTGTAGGACTGGTCCACTCTGAGCACAGCCAGGGAAATTGGTACCAATACATCAAATTTCTGGATCCTACAACAATTCTGGACCCATTTGAGTAAATTCTGGGATTGAAGCACTGGGATTTTCAGATGGAGAGGTCACAGTGTCAGGTTTTGGGATGTGGGTGGTGTTTTTTTTCCCCAAAAAGTGTGATTTTATCACCTTGTTGTTGTTAATTCCTGTAGGATTGGTCCAGTCTGAGCACAGCCAGGGAAATTGGTACCAATACATCAAATTTATTGATCCTGGACCATCTGAGTCCATTTTGGGATTGAAGCACTGGGATTTTCAGGTGGAGAGGTCACTGTGTCAGGTTTTGGGGTCACCACCCACCTCTCTGTGGATGTTTTTTCCCCAAAAACAGTGATTTTGTCACCTTCTTGTTGCTAATTCCTGTGAGACTGGTCCAGTCTGAGCACAGCCAGGGAAATTGGTGCCAATACATCAAATTTCTTGATCCTGGTCCGTCTGAGTCAATTTTGGGATTGAAGCACTGGGATTTTCAGTTGGAGAGGTCACTGTGTCAGGTTTTGGGATCAGCAAAATACCCTCTGTGGATATTTCTTTTTCCCCAAAAGGGGTCATTTTATCACCTTATTGTTGCTAATTCCTGTAGGACTGGTCCACTCTGAGCACAGCCAGGGAGATTGGTACCAATACATCAAATTTATTGATCCTGGACCATTTAGGTCCATTCTGGGATTGAAGCACTGGGATTTTCAGATGGAGAGGTCACTGTGTCAGGTTTTGGGATGTGGGTGGTGTTTTTTTTCCCCAAAAAGAGTGATTTTATCACCTTGTTGTTGTTGCTAATTCCTGTGAGACTGGTCCAGTCTGAGCACAGCCAGGGAGATTGGTACCAATACATCAAATTCCTTGATCCTGGACCATTTAGGTCCATTCTGGGATTGAAGCACTGGGATTTTCAGATGGAGAGGTCACTGTGTCAGGTTTTGGGCTCACCACCCACCTCTCTGGGTGTGTTTTTTCCCCAAAAAGAGTGATTTTATCACCTTATTATTGTTGTTGATAATTCCTAATTCCTGTAGAACTGGTCCAGTCTGATCACAACCAGGGAAACTGGGAAATTCTGGGATTGAAGCACTTTAATTTTCAGATGGAGAGATCAGTGTGTCAACTTTTGGGGTCACCACTCACCTCTCTCTGTGGAGGTTTCCCCCCCAAAAAGAGTGATTTTATCACCTTGTTGTTGTTAATAATTCCTGTAGGATTGGTCCAGCCTGAGCACAGACAGGGAAATTGGCACCAATACATCAAATTTATTGATCCTACAACACTCTTGGACCTATTTGAGTCAATTTTGGGATTGAAGCACTGGGATTTTCAGATGGAGAGGTCACTGTCTCAGGTTTTGGGCTCACCACCCTCCTCTCTCTGGGTGTTTTCTCCCCACAAATAGTGTTTTTATCACCTTGTTGTTTTTGTTAATAATTCCTGTAGGATTGGTCCACTCTGAGCACAGCCAGGGAAATTGGTACCAATACATCAAATTCCTTGATCCTGGACCATCTGAGTCAATTTTGGGATTGAAGCACTGGGATTTTCAGGTGGAGAGGTCACTGTGTCAGGTTTTGGGCTCACCACCCACCTTGCTCTGTGTGGTTTTTCTTTCCCCCAAAAATTGTGATTTTATCACCTTGTTATTATTGCTGTTGTTCCGAATTCCTGTAGGACTGGTCCACTCTGAGCACAGCCAGGGAAATTGGTACCAATACATCAAATTTCTGGATCCTACAACAATTCTGGACCCATTTGAGTAAATTCTGGGATTGAAGCACTGGGATTTTCAGGTGGAGAGGTCACTGTGTCAGGTTTTGGAGTGTGGGTGGTGTTTTTTTCCCAAAAAGTGTCATTTTATCACCTTGTTGTTGTTCCTAATTCCTGTAGGACTGGTCCAGTCTGAGCACAGCCAGGGAAATTGGTACCAATACATCAAATTTATTGATCCTGGACCATCTGAGTCCATTTTGGGATTGAAGCACTGGGATTTTCAGGTGGAGAGGTCACTGTGTCAGGTTTTGGGGTCACCACCCACCTCTCTGTGGATGTTTTTTCCCCAAAAACAGTGATTTTGTCACCTTCTTGTTGCTAATTCCTGTGAGACTGGTCCAGTCTGAGCACAGCCAGGGAAATTGGTGCCAATACATCAAATTTCTTGATCCTGGTCCGTCTGAGTCAATTTTGGGATTGAAGCACTGGGATTTTCAGTTGGAGAGGTCACTGTGTCAGGTTTTGGGATCAGCAAAATACCCTCTGTGGATATTTCTTTTTCCCCAAAAGGGGTCATTTTATCACCTTATTGTTGCTAATTCCTGTAGGACTGGTCCAGTCTGAGCACAGCCAGGGAGATTGGTACCAATACATCAAATTTCTTGATCCTGGACCAGTTGGGTCCATTCTGGGATTGAAGCACTGGGATTTTCAGGTGGAGAGGTCACTGTCTCAGGTTTTGGGCTCACCACCCTCCTCTCTCTGGGTGTTTTCTCCCCACAAATAGTGTTTTTATAACCTTGTTGTTTTTGTTAATAATTCCTGTGGGATTGGTCCGGTCTGAGCACAGCCAGGGAGATTGGTACCAATACATCAAATTTATTGATCCTGGACCATTTAGGTCCATTCTGGGATTGAAGCACTGGGATTTTCAGATGGAGAGGTCACTGTGTCAAGTTTTAGGATCACCACCCACCCTTCTGTGGGTGCATTTTCCCCGAAAAGAGTGATTTTATCACCTTGTTGTTGTTGTTGTTGCTAATTCCTGTAGGACTGGTCCAGCCTGAGCACAGCCAGGGAGATTGGTACCAATACATCAAATTTATTGATCCTGGACTGTTTGAGTCCATTCTAGGATGGAAGCACTGGGATTTTCAGATGGAGAGGTCACTATGTCAGGTTTTGGGGTTACCACTCACTTCTCTGTGGATGTTTTTTTCCCCAAAAATTGTGATTTTATCACCTTCTTGTTGTTGTTGGTGTTGTTCCTAATTCCTGTAGGATTGGTCCACTCTGAGCACAGCCAGCGAGATTGGTACCAATACATCAAATTTCTTGATCCTGGACCATTTAGGTCCATTCTGGGATTGAAGCACTGGGATTTTCAGATGGAGAGGTCACTGTCTCAGGTTTTGGGGCCACCACCCACCTCTCTGTGGATGTTTTTTTCCCCAAAAATTGTGATTTTATCACTTTCTTGTTGTTGGTGTTGTTCCGAATTCCTGTAGGACTGGTCCACTCTGAGCACAGCCAGGGAAATTGGTACCAATACATCAAATTTCTGGATCCTACAACAATTGTGGACCCATTTGAGTAAATTCTGGGATTGAAGCACTGGGATTTTCAGCTGGAGAGGTCAGTGTGTCAGGTTTTGGGATGTGGGTGGTGTTTTTTTCCCCAAAAAGTGTGATTTTATCACCTTGTTGTTGTTAATTCCTGTAGGACTGGTCCAGTCTGAGCACAGCCAGGAAAATTGGTACCAATACATCAAATTTCTTGTTCCTGGACCATCTGAGTCAATTTTGGGATTGAAGCACTGGGATTTTCAGGTGGAGAGGTCACTGTGTCAGGTTTTGGGGTCACCACCCACCTCTCTGTGGATGTTTTTTCCCCAAAAACAGTGATTTTGTCACCTTCTTGTTGCTAATTCCTGTGAGACTGGTCCAGTCTGAGCACAGCCAGGGAAATTGGTGCCAATACATCAAATTTCTTGATCCTGGTCCATCTGAGTCAATTTTGGGATTGAAGCACTGGGATTTTCAGTTGGAGAGGTCACTGTGTCAGGTTTTGGGATCAGCAAAATACCCTCTGTGGGTATTTCTTTTTCCCCAAAAGGGGTCATTTTATCACCTTATTGTTGCTAATTCCTGTAGGACTGGTCCAGTCTGAGCACAGCCAGGGAAATTGGTACCAATACATCAAATTTATTGATCCTGGACTGTTTGAGTCCATTCTAGGATGGAAGCACTGGGATTTTCAGATGGAGAGGTCACTGTGTCAGGTTTTGGGGTTACCACTCACTTCTCTGTGGATGTTTTTTTCCCCAAAAATTGTGATTTTATCACCTTCTTGTTGTTGTTGGTGTTGTTCCTAATTCCTGTAGGATTGGTCCACTCTGAGCACAGCCAGCAAGATTGGTACCAATACATCAAATTTCTTGATCCTGGCCCATCTGAGTCCATTTTGGGATTGAAGCCCTGGCATTTTCACCCGGAAAGGGGCTGGGGTTTCCTCCTCTGGAGCAGCTGGCTGCTCACCCAGGCCCTTCTGGGTCCTGTGGAGCTTTGGGCACCTGCAGAGCCCTGGCTGTGCCCAGGCTGCAGCAGGAGCTGCCAGCAGGATGATGGATGGCAGCTCTGCCCCTCGGAGGAGGCAGAGCTGGCCTGGATTTTGTGGCATCAGGTTTGCAGCTGCTGCCTGTGTCTGGGAAGGGCACTGGGACACAGGGAAAAGAACTTTCCTCGCCTGCAAGGAGGGCACAGAAATCTCTGGGCTTTAATTCCACCATCCATCAATGGTAAAATCACTGTTTTAACAGAAATGAGGGTGGGATGTAGCAGTGAAAATGTGATTTTTTTTTTTTAGGCATTTAAAGTCTCATCTCTTTCCTTTCTTTTCCTCTTTTTGCAGTCTCTTAATTAACCTTAATCCTGGCCAGATAATGTATGAAACTTCAAATATCAGCTCATATTATATAATCCATAAATATCCCATCCCAGCCTCATTACAGCACCAGGATTAGGAAGGGGAAAAAAAAATGGGAGAGAAAAAAAGTGCTAAAATTAATTTAACAAAATTGGAAGTAGCCCTTAAATGGATGGGAATTGCAACCTGAAGTTCCAGTTCTGCAGCATCACATCCAATTTGCTGGATGCCTGCAGCTGATTTATGTCAGGGTCCCAAATTCTGGGAATGCTTGAGCTGGGAGGGAAATCAATCCCAAGGCTCCTTTTGCTGGCTGGGGACTCTGAGGATGAGTTTGGAGCTGAACTCAGAGCTCCCTAAACTTCTGCTGCTTTCAGAATTCTTCCAAAATCAGTGTTAGGTGTAAAATTAGAGATTTGGGGAGAAAAATGATGATGAGATCCATGCTTGGCTTCAGGTGAGGGAAAAACTTCTCACTGCTCGTTAAAAAGAAATGAGGATTTTATTCACCTTATTTTTCCTTAAAACAACAACATTCCCCTTTTCTCCAATTTTTATTGTTGCCACCTTTGATTGGTTCATTTTCTTCCTGCTTTAGATCAAGGTGTCTCCTTCAGTATTAAATATATATATTCAATATATATATATATATTCAATATATATATATGTATATATTATATATATATTATGTGTATATATATATATAATATGTATATGTACATATATAATATGTCTTATAATGAATTCTTATATAATAATATAATATGTCATATTCAATATAAAAATTCAATATTATATAT
This sequence comes from Setophaga petechia, assembly GCA_024362935.1. Lineage (NCBI taxonomy): Eukaryota > Metazoa > Chordata > Aves > Passeriformes > Parulidae > Setophaga > Setophaga petechia. Next base: position 336,623 of record JANCRA010000115.1, on the reverse strand, counting down.
CTATAATAATGCCATGTCTTATAATGAATTCTCAAATTACATAATAATGCTTTATATTCAATATATATTTAATATTGAACATATATTCAGTATTCAATAATATGTCTTATAATGAATTCTTATATAATAATGTAATGTCTTATATTCAATATATATATTCAATATATATACAATATTCAATTATATAATGTCTAATAATGAATTCTTTATTATATAATTATATAATGTCTTGTATAATATATAATATATATTCAATCTCTATAATATATATATTATATATTCAATATATATATTCAATATTGAATATGTATAATCAATATTCAATAATATAATGTCTTCTAATGCACTCTTATATAATAATATAATGTCTTATAATATGAATTCTTATATCCCCTTTGATTGCCCTTTGATTTTGGGGTTTATGCTCCCTTTTTGGGGATCCCCTTCCCTTTTTGGGGATTACCCTCTGTTTTTGGGGTTTATGCTCCCTTTTTGGGGATCCCCTTCCCTTTTTGAGTATTACCCTCTGGTTTTGGGGATTAACCTCTGGTTTTGGGGTTTATGCTCCCTTTTTTGGGATCCCCTTCCCTTTTTGGGGATTACCCTCTGTTTTTGGGGTTTATGCTCCCTTTTTGGGGATCCCTGCTCTTCCCTTCCCCTGCCCTGCATTGGCACCAATCTCTTTTTGAAAATCTCCTTTTCTGAGCTCATTTTTGGCCAGCACAGCCACAGCAAGGTCCCACCACCACCTGCATTTATTTTTGTTTTTAATTCCTGAGGATATTTCAGTGCCAGGTGGGAAAAAAGATTGGGAGATTGAGTCCTTGCAACAACCTCTGCCACTGGATCTTTGCAGCAAGCCAGGGAGACAGGGAAAAATAGTCAACATTATTTCAGCACAGTGGGGAAGGAGGGATGAAAGCTCTGCAAATGAATTCATTGTGACAACCTTTGTGAAGGATCCCAGTGTTTGATCTTTTAAAAGATTTAATAATTCTTTGGAGAGATTAAAGAATGAAACTGGCTCGGGAGGAGGAGGAGGAGAGGAAGTTAAGTTTCTTTTCCCTCCCCTGATTCTGTCAAAATAGTAAATAAAAAAAAAAAAGAGCAAATCCCTAAATTTAGTTGGCTTCTCCCCACATCAATTCTTTTTTTTGGGAGTTGATGCATGTCATGTTTGAGTCCTTGTAGTGGAGAAACTCTTGGAAATGTGACCCCTCAGATAAAGATTTTGGGCAATGATCTAATGTGCCTCTATCCAATGGAAATGGAGCTAAAAAGCAAAGTAATTAAAAGGCTGGAAATCAGAATTTCCACCGTGTTTGTGATGTTTTACACATTTCCAAAAGGCCAAACCTTCAACCACAGGGCTGGGTTTGGCCCCTGGCTGCTGAACCAAGCAAGATCTGAAGGTCTTGGCACTGGCACTGCTAAAATACATTAAATTTTGGTTTCTTGTGGCTTAGAAAACCTTGTAGTTTAAATGTTTTCTTAAAACTAACTCATTGCTGGGATACAAACAGAAAATTCCTGCTATATTTTTTTTTGAGATATTACTTTAAAAACCCCAGTTTTTTAAGTAATACCTCAAGTTTTGGTTATTTATAACCAAAACTAACCCCACAGGAATTAAAACAGGTAGATTTTTTTCCTATCAAATGACCTGGTATTACTCTTATTTTAAAATAAAGGAATTACCTCTGCTGCAGTTTTTGTGGGAATCAAACTTTTCTGCTTTGAAGAAGTACTGATAATTTAAAAAATGAGGATTTTTGGGTTAGCCTGGTCATTTTCCACCTTCAGCTAGCAAAGAAATAAATACAGTTTGACTGGTGCCAGCTGCCATAGACAAGTGGAATGGAGTAGGAAGAGTTTTGCCATCATTTCTCCATCAAATACTGAACAGCCTTTCCTATGATAAGACCCCAGGGTCCTCCAGGCTGAGCCAGAAACTCCTCTGGACTGGAGCAGCACAGGAAGGGCACTCAGTGGAGGCCTCCATTTCAAAAGCCACTCATAATGAAGATTAATTAGACCTCGTTTAGCAGGCCAGAGTTAAATACACACAGCCAAGGCCTTGGGCTTCCTCACACCACACAAACAGCTTCCATGGGAAGAGAGAAAAGTGGGGGACAGGAGAAGGAGGCTCAGCTCCCATGTAAAGAAAATTTAAAAATGCTCCAGGGTTGGATTTTCTTGTTCACACAGAGGGATAAAATGCCTCAAGGGGCCCTTTGGGCAGGGCAGGGGGCAGTTCTGGGTCTGTTTGCTGTGGTGCAGCTCCTCCAGCCATGTTCTATTATTGTCCTTTTTGGTGGCTGAGGGCCTCCCACCTCCTTTATTCCCTGCAATATTCTTTCCTTTCAAAAGGCCAAACTCATGTACCTATATCTTGAATTTTTCAACCACAAGCTTTGGTTGGACTTCAGAGCTTTGCAAGGCCAACTTTTCCTTCTTTGTTTTCCTCTGAGGCATCACTTGGTCTCGGATTCGGTCTGGGGTGGATTTCTGCTTTCATGCCACATTCCTGGCCTGGAATATGAATTCAGGCTGGGCTTGGTGATCTCAGAGGTCTTGTCCAACATTAATGAGTCCATGATTTTAATCTTTTTAATAAGGCACCGATGCAGGGTGTCCTGCAGCTGGGAGAGGCTGGGCATCACCTGCATTTTCCAGCTGCACAAGGAGGGGCTGTGCCAGTGCAATCTGTGGGTTTGACCTTCCCAAACCCTTCCTAGGGTGAGGCTGTCCCTGCTCAGTGCTTTTCCAATGCAATCAGTGGATTTGACTTTTCCAGACCTTTCCTAGAGCCAGGCTGTCCCCACTCAGTGCCTCATACAATGAAATCAGTGGGTTTGACTTTTCCAAACCATTTTTGGAGCCAGTCTAGTACAACTCAGTGCTTTGTGCAGTGCAATCAGTGCATTTGACTTTTCCAGACCCTTCCTAGGGCCCTGCTATCCCCACTCAGTGCTTTGTCCAATACAATCAGTGGGGTTTGACTTTTCCAAATCCTTCCTAAAGCCAGGCTGTCCCCACTCAGTGCTTTGTCCAATTAAATCAGTGGATTTGACTTTTCCAAACCCTTCCTAGGGCTGGGCTGCCCCACTTAGTGCTGTGCCCAACACAATCAGTGAGTTTGACTTTTTCAAACCCTTCCTAGGGTGAGGCTGTCCCCATTCATTGCTTTGTCCAGTGCAATCAGTAGGGTTTGACTTTTCCAAACCCTTCTCAGAGCCCTGCTATCCCCACTCATTGCTTTGTCCTGTGCAATCAGTGGGGTTGACTTTTCCAAACCCCACTCAGTGCTTTATCCAATGCAATCTGTGAGTTTGACTTTCCCAAACCCTTCCTAGAGCCAGGCTGTCCCCACTCAGTGCTTTGTCCAATTAAATCAGTGGATTTGATTTTTCCAAACCCTTTCTAGGGCTGGGCTGCCCCACTCAGTGCTTTGTCCAATGCAATCAGTGGGGTTTGACTTTCCCAAACCCCACTCAGTGCTTTATCCAACACAATCAGTGGGGTTTGACTTTTCCAAACCATTCCTAGAGCCCTGCTATCCCCACTCAGTGCTTTGTCCAGTGCAACCAGTGGGTTTGACTTTCCCAAACCCTTCCTAGGGTGAGGCTGTCCCCATTCAGTGCTTTGTCCTGTGCAACCTGTGGGGTTTGACTTTTCCAAACCCTTCTTATAGCCCTGATATCCCCACTCAGTGCTTTGTCCAGTGCAACCAGTGGGTTTGACTTTTCCAAACCCCACTCAGTGCTTTGTCCAATGCAATAAGTGGGGTTTGACTTTCCCAAACCCTTCCCAGGGCTGGGCTGCCCCTCTCAGTGCTTTGTCCAATACAGTCAGTGGGGTTTGACTTTTCCAAACCCCACTCAGTGCTTTATCCAACACAATCAGTGGGGTTTGACTTTTCCAAACCCCACTCATTGCTTTGTCCAATACAATCAGTGGGTTTGCCTTTCCCAAACCCCACTCAGTGCTTTGGCTGCCAGCACAGGAGCAGGGAAGGAGCCCCGAGTGTCCCCAGCACCTTTGGGCACACAAAATCCTCTCCCTGCCTCATTGTCAGGGCTGCTGACTGCTCTCATTAACTTCAAGTGGCATGGAGTGCTCAGCACAATGGCAAACCGAGCCCTCCACTTCTTTAAAGTGATCTTTGGGGTTTCATATTTATTTGCAAACCAGGGGCAGCAGTGAAAGAAAAGGGTTTTCCTCTTCACCCAGAGCTGGAGGTGGACACACGGAGCCGAGGCATGTTCTGCCAGCACAATGGCAACTTATGAATAAGATCATACTTGTATTTGCATTAACACGGCTGGCTTCTCCAGGCAGTTTTACATAATCTCCTTTTCAATGGGGAAGGGTGTCATTTCCCCTTCATTTCATACAGCCCCGCTTTGAAAATGTAGGGAGGAAGTATTTAAAGAAAGTCCGCATTTTATGAAAGGGAAAATTGCCGGCGTTCCTTTGTGTGTCTCAGTAGGATTTGGATAGATTACTCATACTTAAAAAGGAAGGGAGCTTTTGCTTTCTCTTCCCCTTTTTTAAAAACTTGCATTAACATGATGTATTGACATATTACAAAATCCAGGGAATGCTGGAGAGGGAATCAACCGCGGCTTTGTCCACAAGTTGCAACAAATTCTTAAAACGTCGTCACCTTCTGGAATAAAATTGTCACATTTTGGATACAGGCAACTTTTATAAGGACTAAAGCTCCACTTCTGAGATAGGGACAACAGTGTGTCCTCTCTCTTTCTCTTGCTTTTTCTTTCTGCTTGGAAATGAATTCTCTTTTTTTTTATTTTTTTACCCCCACTTTTGATCCAATGAGCTGGGTACGAGTGCAGCACATTTGAACCATTTTCATAAATCAAGCAACTGGAATAGATTTTAATACAGAATTGTATTACTGCAGGAATGCCAGGCATGCAGGCTCGAAGCACTAACACTTCTATTAGTTGAATGGAAGCCAATCCTTTAGCTGTAAGCATATTAAAAGGAAAATAATTCCCCTGCTACATTTCAGGGGTTTCTGATGTCAAAAATCCTCCCTGAAGTAACTCACAACTTTTTTTCCTGAGTTGTCCTTGTCTCAGGGGTGTTACAACTGGTCAGTCACACTCTGAGGAATATGTTTTACAGGAGATATTAAATCCCACTGAGCTGTTCTCCTCTCCCTGACATCCTTGGAGTAAAAATAAAGTCATGGAGAAGTGGAACATCAAGGTTCAGTGCTGGAAGACACTATCAGCTCCCACAAAGGCTTTCTATTCCTTCCAGGACCTATATTTATATTTGCTGATGACTCCTTGTCAATCTGACACTTGCTAATCAACCTTTGATGATAATTGTAATTCTTGCTAAGGACACTTCATCCTGGGAGGTCAAAAGGACATTTTGTACACTGAGATGCACTCTGTGCATGTGTGTGACTGAATCCATGGGCACGTGTTTATATTTACAAGGGATGTTTATGCTAACACTTCTCTTTTTTTGGGGTAAATTTTTTATCATTCTCCTTCCCCTCACTTGCTGCTGTCATTTTGAATCTATGAAATGTTGCTCGTTGCTAAATCATTACCAGAATTTAAAGGAGAGGGGTGAACTTGCTGCTCAAAACAGAGGGGAAAGCACAAAAAAATTTAAAGGTGCTTTAGTGAAAAACTTGGTAAATATTCAGCTCCTTAAAAAAAAAAAAAAAAAGAGAAGGGTTTTTGTGAAATCAGTTGATAGCATCTTCATCTAAATCCATTTATTATCTCCTGTTTGAAAAGCACTTAGCTCAACAGGGCTTTGTGCCTTCACTGAGGTTTCCAGGTATCATCAGATCAAGAATCTTAAGCACGGATAAAACATAACAATGTTTGTTATTTTCTCCCTCCAAAAAGAAAGCAAATAACTTGAGGCATCTGACACTGATGGTGTAGACTAAGCCAACTGGGAGGCTTTTCATTTCATATTTTGGCACTGAATTTTATTCTTTTCTGAGTCCTTTTTGTCTCGACATTCCACAGGTTTTGGATGTGTTGGGCTAACCCCAGCCTAGATCCCTGCAAATAATCAGATTTTGGATTTCAGGGTTTGCTGGGTCTGTCGTGTGGGTTCCCAACGTTAGGAATTCAACCAAAGGATGGGTTTCTATGTGTCTGTGCCATTCTTTGGAGCACGGAGTCCTCTCCCAAGGACAGCACCACGGATCTGCTGCCAGGAGGCAGAAAGAGCTGGGCACAGGGGACTGGGCTGCAGGGCACTGCCCCTGCGTGCCCACTGCAGCTGCCCTGCTTGGTCTGTGTGCCAGCCTTGGAGGAGAATGGTGGAATAATCTGCAGGATAATCCCTTCCTGTAGGAATCTCAGCATCACCTCCGTGACTGGCACCCAGAGACTGCTCCTGGCTCAAGAACTGACCTCAATCAGACAGCAGAAAAGCAAATTATCTCCCTGCTTCCACAGTTTGCTCCCGAAGGACTCCAGAACCTTGCATAAACAAAAACTAATTATAATACACACACAGAGACAAAAAATTTAGTGGAAAAAACTCAAAGCTCTGCTCGTGGGCTGAACAAAAAAGGAAGCTGGAAGAGTGAATGTCACAGTGCCATCTACTGACGCCAGCCCCGAGCCAGGAGGGAGAACACCCAACTGCAGGGGGAAAAAAAAATAAATAAAAAAGGCTGGGAGTCTTGGAAGGATTATGTTTAAAGGAAGGAGATGACTGCTAATTAATGTGACAAGAGAGAAAGCCTCACCTACTGACAGGTTATTCATCCCACAAGTGTTAGGATCCTCCTCAGCGCTGTCTGCTCCTGTAATTCCTGGAGAAAGGCTCGTGCTGGAGGAGCAGCTGACCAGAGCCCTCAGTGCCAGCTCCCCTCTCTCTGTTTTGTCTTGATGAGCTTTACACCAGGGGAGAATTGCAGCCTGCTCTGTGGCAAGCAATTTGAAGGCATAAAGGAACACAATTGTGGGGTAGAAGCCGCTCTGTGTGCTGTGAGATAACTTCACCTGCCACAGAAAATGAGCGGTGACTCGGAGGCAGGTAGGAGCAACATGTAATCCAGTTGACATAAATGAAAAGATGATATTGGCAGAAAATTGGGCTGCGTGTGAATATAAAGGCTGTTGAATAACAGGGAATGGGAAATGACATGCTCAGCAGCAGCGAGGGAAAGATGAAAGGAGTTCAGGAAACATTTGTACGGGAGAAGCCAAGCACGAGTCAACAAAGGCTGGAATTCTCTGCTCCTCCAAGCAGAGCTGAGTGCTGCAGCTTCAGCCCTACCTGTGCTCAGGCTTGGCAAGTGCTAAAGTGTCAAAACAATTCGAGTTTGTTCTCTGGTTGCTAATGTGCCAGCTGAAGTGGAGGCTGAGGTGTTCAGCAAAGCCATTACTAAGCAAAATGAGGCATCATCATCACCCTCTGTATCACTGTCAGAGATTCCGAGGTAAGGATGGAGTGAAGGGCGAGCAGAGAGTGATTGGGGATGGAAAAAAAAGCCAGGAGGTGAGGAGACTGCAGCATGTTGATTGAAATAAAGTGTTCTGTGCCTTGTGAAGGGTCGTGTCAAGTATGAGAATTCAGGAGGAGGGACAAGTGAGCACCTGAGCTGGGCTGGCTGAGATTCACCCCAGGTAGGTGGTGGCAGATGGAGCTGACATCCTGAGAGAGGCCAAGAGGTGAAAGTAATAATGAACAGCCTTCACAAGGTGAAAGCAGAAGAAATATTAGAGCTGTTACAGGAGAGCAAGCAGGAGATGTTCAGATTTATGAGTTCTTTTGGAGAGCAGCCATGGTTTGTCTTTATTTCCTAGTAACTGGTTCTTGATTTGAGCTTTGTCAGGTCATCAGATTGGTGCCATCAAATCTGAAAGGTTCTCAGCCCTTCTTTGGATCATCTAGCAGGCTCAAAATGAACATGTGGAGTGCAAGCACGATCTGCTTTGGGGGGAGCTGTCCTGAAAAGCAAAAGCAATGGGAAAAAGTAAGAAAAGAGAGAGAGAGGATTTTATTATGGCACCATCTGTCTCCTCGCTGTTAATATTTCTCTCCCCTCTTTGCAGTGATTCTGAGAACTGGTTGAAGGATGATGTTGGAGGAGGGATGGTTCCAGAAGGGACCTTGGCTGTGGCTGTCCCTCCATGGCAAGCAGGGTCTGGCTGCAGGCCCCTGTGTGACACTGATCCCAAAAGTAACACACAGGGCCAGCCTTGGCTTGGAGGAGGGCCACAAGGGAATTCCAGCTTGGTGCTCCTTGCTTGCTCTCATTCTCTTCCTCCTTTTCTCTGCAAGTGAATTCCAGCTTGGTGCTCCTTTTCTTGCTCTCCTTCTCTTCCTCCTTTTCTCTGCAAGTGAATTCCAGCTTGGTGCTCCTTTTCTTGCTCCCATTCTCTCCTTCCTTGCTTTGCAAGGGAATTCCAGCTTGGTGCTCCTTTTCTTGCTCTCCTTCTCTTCCTCCTTGCTTTATAAGTGAATTCCAGCTTGGTGCTCCTCTTCTTGCTCTCCTCTTCCTCCTTGCTTTATAAGTGAATTCCAGCTTGGTGCTCCTCTTCTTGCTCCCATTCTCTTCTTCCTTGCTTTATAAGTGAATTCCAGCTTGGTGCTCCTTTTCTTGCTCCCATTCTCTTCTTCCTTGTTTTACTTCATTTAAGGATTTTAACGAGAGCCCAGACCTGTCTCAGGCTTTTGCCCAGCACCTGGGACAGGCTCCCACTGGATGTTACAGCTCCCTGCCAAGGGCTCTGCTCTCATATTTTTCCACCTGACCCAGAGATTTCAAACAGCAGTTTCATTTTTCCTCTTTTAATTTCATTGGAGAATGTAAAAGGAGCTTTTGACTTTTACTGGTGGAACCTGAGGAGGACTGAAGCAGTTTAAACTTGACAGGCCTTAATGGTGCAGGGCACCCTTCTAAACTTTTGTTTACCTCCTGTGAGCTGCTGAAGAGAGCAGGGAAACAAGGGAAGAAAAGGAAAAAAAAAAAAAAAAAGAAAAAAAGGCAGCTTTCAGTTACTAAACCCCCTCGTGGTATTGAATTCTAACCAAGTACATCCAGCCCTGCCAGCCAGAAATGCCAAAAGGAGGAAAGCTGCTGAATCAGAGGAGAATCAGGATTGGGAGGATGGTGGGGAATATGAGAGTAGCACTAGGTGAGTTCATTTCAGACTTATTGCTGTTTTGTATTTGCACATCATCTGGGAGCAAACTTCTTGTTTTTATTTTTTTTTTTATTATTATCATTGCTGGGTTTTGTTCCTAAATTATTTAGCAAATGTTTTCTGGGAGCCACTTGCAGCATACAGATGAGTTATCCCCAGCTACTTGCTGGTCTAAGGAATGAGTTCTGCAACTCTGAGCTGAGCTTGCAAGATGCCAAATTTCTGAGCAGCCTGGGCTGGGTAAATGAGGAATTCCTGGTGCTCTGCACCCCTTGGGTTCAAATCTTATTTACAGGGAAAGGTTTGGGAGCATGGAAAGGTTTGGGAGCATGGAAAGGTTGGGAGAGCAGCAGCTTTTTCACCTTTTGGAACTGGTTTGGAAGCATGGAAATATTTGGGAAGCAGCAGCATTCTCCCCCTTCTGGCATTGATTTGGGAGCAGGGAAAGGTTTGGATTATTTGGGATTTGGATTATTTGGGATTACTGGGAGTTCTGGGCTGGTCCAGACCCCCCAGATTTACCAGGCAGTCACTTCTCAAGAAGAAAAATCTTTGACCCAAATGAAAGAATTCCACTGCTGGTGGGAGCTCCAAGCAAGTGTGGTCCAGACCCCCCAAATTTACCAGGCAGTCACTTCTCTTTCATTTCTCCAGCAGAAACATCTTTGACCCAAATGAAACAATCCCACTGCTGATGGGAGATCTGAGCAAGTGTCCACTTCCCTGAAGAATTAATTGGGGTGCCAACCCAAACCCAGCTGGATTTTGAGGCACCAAGCAGCCCCTGTGGCACGTTTTAGGCTCATTTATTGTTTTGAAAGATGCCAGTCTGGTGGCATGATCAGGAAGCTGAGGAGATACAGCAGGAATGTCTGTGCTGAGCGTGGTTTGCTGCAGGAAGCTGTGCAGTCATCAGCTGATTAATGCCAATTTATTTAGAAATAGAGTCTGGCCATGGCTGTGTGCCTCTCCAAAGGATCCTGTTGTGTCCTTTCTCCACCACTCTCACTGGAGCATGTTTGCTAAAGTTGCTGCTGCATATGCTTGGGCAATAAAACATTTCCAGCTATTTCAGAAATTGCTGCAGTAGGCAGTTTTCCTCATTAATTTGACCATTCTGGATGGGATTTCACGAGGTGTGAAGGCGTGCAGAGTCATACCTGACACTCCCCCTGCTCCTGCTTGCAATGCCAACCTCCTCAAGGAAAAAATGAAATCAGAAGGGGATGTTTGAGAGGAAATGGAAGTGGCAGCTCCACATCCAGTGATCAGTCAGGAAATCACAAAATATCCTGAGCTGGGAGGGATCCACAAGGATCATCCATGTCCTCCTCCTGCTCCTGCAAATTTACTCTGATTGTTCTTTGCTTCTTCTTGCCCAAGACTGTGGAGACTTTAAAACACCTCCGGGAGCCTGCAGGGAGAAACGGGCTATAAAAATATAACAATAATGATTTCTGCCTCCCGCCTCCATCTGAGCAATCTCTGAGCGTGTTTCAAATATCAAAGAGCAAGAAGCCCATTGTAGTGCTGTCCCCTGGGTAAAGGTGGGAAAAGGAGGCCCTGAGAGGTGGAAGGAATTGCACAAGGCTAAATGGAATCCCAGCAGCAGATAGGAGACAGACCTGAGGGCAGGATTTGGGGTTTCTCCCCATTTTGGGCAGATTTTTTTTAAATCTGTGCTCAAACACTTCATATCTGGTCAAGATTTGGATGTTTCCTGCAGAAAGAAGGCTTCTCTCCCATTTTAAAAGTGATGCCTGCACTAAATTATCACTGCCACAGTGACAATTCAAAGAATCCTCTGCTCCATCCTCTGTCCCAGAGCTGCACCTCAGCCTGACTCTCCTGGAAATATTAAGACAGATGATGGATTGGGACAGGTCAAAGCAGAGAAGATCTGGAATTATTCCTTTCACATCCCAAAAGAATGAGCTTGTGTTATTCCTCACTTTCAAATTTGCCCCAATTTATGGGGTAGATAAGGCTGGAATTTTGAAGGGCAGCATCACGAATTGCTTTTCTTATTGATCGAGCTTTTAATGTGCCAACAATGAAAACAATAAAACTTGCATTTAAAAACAAACATCTCTAGCACAGGAGCTGCATTAAAATGACACAAATTGCTTTTGTGGGCTGAATTCAACAGAACACCCATGAGGTTCCACTTAAAAACAACAAGCCAACAAAAATCAAATTGCATTGTTTTACAGGCAAACAAAATGGTGAGCGCGCCCTGGGCTACGTTTGCAGCGTTGTTTTCTTGGGAGATCAAAGCTTAAATCCCATTAACCCTTCAAATGTCAGCCTGGTGAGTTCCTTGCCTTTATCTCTGAGCTTCTGGTGCTGCCTTCAGCAGGGAGCCAGGCTGGATCTGCTGCTCTTCCTCCTCCTCCTCCTCCTCATTTTCCCCACCAGCATCTCCACAGAAGCAGCTCCTGGTAAGTGGGCAGAGTTCAAGCAGCCCCTTCAGCCAGCCCACACTGCTTCCCCTTTGCTGCCTCTGAGATCTGGCCAGGAGCCAGCACTCAAATACATTTATTTTGGTTTTTACCATTCACTGTGATGTTTCAGGTTTTAGCTTTTCTATTTTTCAGGTTCTGTGCTGCTTTAGTGTGGGTTTGGGCTTGACATTATGGGGATGCTGAGCTCTGTGCACAGAGCAGGGAGACAAAACAATTCCTGCTCCAGCTGGGCACCAAGGACAAATGATCCAAATCTCAGCCCAAGAGCACAAACACCGTGGGCTGGAGAGAGAAAAACAAGGATGGAACTGCCTGGGCTAAAGCTGGGATGGGACAATGAACTGCAAGATGCAAATGGAGCAGAACTGATCCCAGGGACAGACCCCGGGAGCGCTCGTGCATTTTGGGACCATTTTGGGTCATCTTGGGTTCATTTTGGGACCATTTTGGGTTCATCTTGGATTCATTTTGGGACCATTTGTGTTCACCTTAAGTTCATTTTGTGACCATTTGGGTTCATCTTGGGGTCATTTTGTGATCATTTTGGTTCATCTTGGGTTCATTTTGGGAACATTTGGGTTCATCTTGGGTGCCGCCCTGGGCTGTGCTGCCCAAGGTGGATCCATTGAGAATATTCTTTTAATAAATCCCTGCTTTATTCTTTAATTCTACCCAGCCTCTGTTCTAGCTCAGCCTTCGTTACCCCCCTGGAAAGGGGCTGAACGAGGCTTTCTTGGCCAGAAGAGCCATTTTGGGGCAAATTAAGATTTGTTGGGTGCTTGTTAAAGACCTGTTGGACATCAGGTATGTTGGTGATGGATTGGTGTTTGTTGGTCACTCATAATGAAGGAAAGCTGATTTATTTTGGGGTTTGTCACCTGTTTTACCCACCACTGGGCATCTCACTGTGCTTCCTAAATAACTAAATACCCACAAGATGCCACTTCCTGAGGGTTTGCTGCTTTCTTGAGGACAAAAAATGAATATTTTGCACAAATATTCCTGTTCCACATGGTGGGCCAGATCCTAATCTGCCTTCACCCTCATTTCCCTGCTCTGCTGGGGCCTTGCCTCGTGTGTAAATACAAAAACCCTTCCAAGCATTGTCAGTTCCAAATATCTGTGAGTCCACATACATCACAAAGATCAGGAAGACAGAACAGATGCAGCATTTTGGGACTGGTTTGGGAGCATGGAAAAGTTTGAGGGCAGGGAAAGGTTTGAGAGCATTGAAAGGTTGGGAGAGCAGCAGCTTCTCCCCTTTTTGGAGCTGGTTGGGAAGCAGGGAAAGGTTTGGGAGCAGGGAAAGGTTTGGAAGGATGGAAAGGTTTGGATGCTTTGGGATTTGTGATATTTGGGAGCAGGGAAAAATTTGAAGGATGGAAAGGTTTGGATGCTTTGGAATTTGGATTATTTGGGAGCAGGGAAAGGTTTGGAAGGATGGAAAGGTTTGGATGCTTTGGGATTTGGATTATTTGGGAGCAGGGAAAGGTTTGGAAGGATGGAAAGGTTGGGAGAGCAGCAGCTTCTCCTCCTTTTGGGGACTGGTTTGAGAGCAGGGAAAGGTTTGGAATCATGGAAACGTTTGGGGAGCATGGAAAGCTTTGGAGGCATGGAAAAGTTGGGGAGCATGGAAAAGTTTGGGAAGCGAGGTTTGGGAAGCAGCAGCATTTTCCCCCTTTTGGAACTGGTTTGAGAGCATGGAAACATTTGGGATCATGGAAAGGTTTGGGGAGCAGCAGCATTTTCTGCCTTTTGGAACTGGTTTGAGAGCATGGAAACGTTTGGGATCGTGGAAAGGTTGGGAAAGCAGCAGCTTCTCCCCCTTTTGGAACTGGTTTAGAAGCATGGAAAAGTAGGGAAGCAGCATCTTCTCCCCCTTTTGGAACTGGTTTGAGAGCAGGGAAATGTTTGGGATCATGGAAAGGTTGGGAAAGCAGCAGCTTCTCCCCCTTTTGGAACTGGTTTGAGAGCAGGGAAATGTTTGGGATCATGGAAAAGTGGGGGAGCAGCAGCTTCTCCCCCCTGAATTTCTGGGAGCTGTAGAATTTCTCCCCCCAGCCTGTGGTGACACTGAGAGTCCCATCAGATGCTTGAAGCACTTGGAACCTTGCCAGCAGCAAGGGGTCAAAAGGGAGGACTTTTTTTCCATGAAATCCAGGAAAAAAAAGCAGAGAGAGGAAGGGGAAGAAGGAGGCTGGAGCGAGGAGCTGTGGCAGAGGTGGAATGGCCCAGCTCACCCAGGAGCAAGCTGCACTTCCCCTCGCAGGGCCCCCTGTGCACATGCCAGAGCTGCCTGCAGCAATGTGCAGCTCCAGTGCCAGCCCCCAGCTGTGTGCAGCTGTGGCCAGCTGTGCCTCCCACCCCTCACCGCTGCATTTTCACACAGGAACAGCCCCTTCCCAAAGGGCTCCCAGCTCACTGCTGCAGCCTGGCAGCGTGGAAAGCACAGCCTGGTGTTGGGAGGGTGTTTTGGGGAGGTTTTACACCCCCAAATAGTTCAGTTTGGGTCGTTTTTTAGGGTTTTTTCCAGTCCCACACCCTCCTGACCCCATTCCCTTTAGGAATGCCTCATCCTTGCTCTTTCTTTTCACCTCACTGTGTTTCCCCTCTGGAGGATTGGGATGTGAAGCCCCAAAAGGGACAAGGACACAAATCTGCTCTGTGCCCAGGGACAGGACCTGGGGGGACAACTGGAGCTGGGTCAGGAGGGGTTTTGTTGGTTTTAGGATGAGATTCTTCCCCCAGAGGGTGTCAGGCACTGAGCAGCTCCCCTGGGAATGGGCACCAAGGCTGCAGGACAAAGCTCAGGGCCAGGGTGGGGTTTTTGGGATTGGGAAGGGCCAGGAGATGCTCTGGAGGACCCTTGTGGGTCCCTTCTCACTCAGGATATTCTGTGATTCCATGAAATCAGAGCCCCAGGGCTGTGTCCTCCTAAACACCTGCAGGGACATTCTCCCATGGGATTTGTCACCCTACAGTGCCCACGTTGCATGGAAGAGTCCCTAAACCCCTACATCAGTCCCACAAACTTCAGGCACAGAATAAAATCTCCATTTCCCCTAAATCAGTCCTACAAACTTCAGGTACAGAAGAAAATCTCCCTTTTCCCAAAATCTGTCCTACAAAAAACCAGGCACAGAATAAAATCTCTTTTTTTCCCTAAATCTGTGCTACAAGCTGCAGACACAGAATAAAATCTCCTTTTTCCCTGAATCAGTCCTACAAAATTCAGGTACAGAATAAAATCTCCCTTTTCTGTCCTACAAGAAACAGGCACAGAATAAAATCTCTCCTTTCCCTAAATCTGTCCTACAAAATTCAGGCACAGAATAAAATCTCTTTATTTCCTAAATCTGTCCTAAAAACTTCTGGCACAGAATAAAATCTCCATTTTCATCCTTGATGTGCAGGTGCTTCACAACAAATGCCATAAACCCAAGGAAAAAGAGAAAGAAGAAAAGAAGAAGAAGAAGATTTGACAATTTTTTATTATTTTAGAGGCTGGCTGTGATTGGATTGGATGATTTTAAAGGTTTTTTTCCAAGCTGAATGATCCCATAAAGTTTGCTGGATAAGGTTAAAGGAGAATCTCTCACTCAGGAGCAGAAGGTACAGAAGTTTTGTTATTTTCACTGCTGTTTTCACTTGATTCTAAATCTGTAAGGAAGAAAAATACATTTTATCATGGGTGGGCAAAAAAAAAAAAAAAAAAAAAAACAAAACAAAAACAACCCAACCTTTTCCAATGTCTTTATTTCTGGCAGTTTGGGGATATTTAGGAGTGGCAGAGCTTGTTCTTGCATATAGGAAGGTTTTATTGCTTCCCCTTCAGTGCAGCTGGGTTGTGTCTGTCCCCTCAATTTCCCCTTTTGCTACTGGGATGAGGAAATGAAGAGAAAGGAGGGAAACACCAAAAAAAAACAGGAAAAAAAAACAAAAAAAAAACCCAGTGGAAACCCAAATCTATCTCCAGACAGCTGAATTTTGCCTCCTCAGGCTCGATTTGAGAGGAGCAGGGAGGGCATTGCCTGTGCCACCCTCTGCCAAGGGTTTTGTCTCTGCAGCTCTCACAGCTCTTGCAGAGACTTGTCCCAAAAAAATCCACATACCACAGCCAGGCCTGCCAGGATGTTGCTTTTTCCTCAGTTTTCCAGGGGATTTCAGGAGCGTGGGGAGCTGCCTGGAAACCCAGATTCCAGGGAGAATTTCCCTGCACAATGGGTTGCATTAAAAGAGGTTTGCTCCAAATGCAGCATGGTTGCCAAGTCCAATTTCCAATGAAAAATGACTAAATGAAAAATTATTACATGAAAAATTTCCAATCACTAAATGAAAAAATCATTTCGTTTTATATGATTTTCTTATTTTTTCCCCCCTAATTGCATCATCATTTTTGTGCTCTGCTGGTTTGAACTGCAGCTCCTTGCCCTGGTGCCAGCTTGCATGGGAGAAAGGCTGACCTGGGCACTGGGTGGCAAATTCCAGGATTCCCAAAATCCTTTCAATCCATTCCCTGCTCTGAGGCTGCTTTTCAATGAGTTGGGAATATCCCTGTTCTGTCCTTGCTGTGGGATGTCCTTGCATGGTGGTCAAGTCCAATTTCCAATGAAAAATGAAATATGACTAAATGAAAAATTATGAAAAATTTCCAATAACTAAATGAAAAATAATCTAGTTTTATATTATTTTTTTTATTTTTCCCCCTAATCCCATTATCATTTTTGTGCTCTGCTGGTTTGAACTGCAGTTCCTTGCCCTCGTGCCAGCTTGCATGGGAGAAAGGCTGACCTGGGCACTGGGTGGCAAATTCCAGGATTCCCAAAATCCTGGGGATTCTCTCAGAGCAGGGAATTCAATCCATTCCCTGTTCTGAAGCTGCTTTTCAATGAGTTGGGAATATCCCTGTGTTTTGTCCTTGCTGTGAGATGATGGATGTGCTTTCCACAGTGCAGAATTTGGATTTTGCTTCCATCTGAGCGTTGCTGTGATGCAGCACAGAAACATCATCCCCTCATGGGGTGCTGGTGGTGCTTTTGGGGTGGGAATTTGGGATCCCACCCCTCTGGAGCTCCCACAGGGTGGTCCTGGACTCTCCTTTATCCCACAGACCCACTGAGCTCGGCCAAGCTGAGCTTTCCCCCAGCCCCACGTTCCCACACGCCATTCCTGTAGAGGAAATTAATATCTTGGGTTTTTTCCTTTTGGGATTGCCAGGAAGCAAAGGCATCAAACAAGCAGGACCTGGTGGGCTCCAGAGGCATCCTGGAGGCATTAGATATGGCTGGCATTTGATCCAGCAACTGAGGCTTTCCTGGTTTATGGATTCCCCCTCTTGGTGCCCGTGCACGCACAATGGGCCCCATTCTCGACCCCACACAAGGGCAGATGTTTCCCACCCCAAAAAATTCATTCCTCTCAGGCTTGACACAGAGAGAACCTCCAAGGTGCACGTTTCTGGGGTTTATGGACATTGGGGGAGCAGAGAATTCCCTCTCTGCATGGTTTGCTCACGTTCCCAGCAGGAATAAAAGCTGGGATGGCGGAAGGGGAGCGGCTGCTCTCAGCTGGAGCCTGCTCAGGGCTCTGGGCTTGGGCACACCTGGGCTTTGGGAGAGGATTTTTCCCATTGAAATAATCTCCTGATTGTTGGTGTTGGTAAAAAAACGCTCTTGGAGGGGATGGGATCGGTGTGCAAGTGGTTAAAGAGGGATCTCTGGGTCTAAAAAGGGAATTTGGGGTTTAAAAGGGGTTCAGCTAGGTCTGAAAGGGGATCTCTGGGCCTAAAAGGGATCTCTGGATCTAAAAAGGGATCTCTGGGCCTAAAAGGGATCTCTGGGCCTAAAAGAGATCTCTGGGTCTAAAAAGGGAATTTGGGGTTTAAAAGGGGTTCAGCTAGGTTTAAAATGGGGATCTCTGGGCCTAAAAGGGATCTCTGGGTCTAAAAAGGGAATTTGGGGTTTGAAAGGGGTTCAGCTAGGTCTGAAAGGAGATCTTCAGGCCTAAAAGGAGATCTTTGGGTCTAAAAGGGGTTCTCTGGGTCTAAAAAGGAAATTTGGGGTTTAAAAGGGGTTCAGCTAGGTTTAAAATGGGATCTCTGGGTCCAAACAGGGATTTCTAGGCCTAAAAGGGAATTTCTAGGCCTAAAAGGGATCTCTAGGTCTGAAAAGGGAATTCTAGGTTTAAAAGAGGTTCAATTAGGTCTAAAAGGAGATCTTTGGGCCTAAAAGGGATCTCTAGGTCTGAAAGGGATCTCTGGGTCTGAAATGGGATCTCTGGGTCTAAAAAGGGATCTCTAAGTCCAAAAGGGGATTTCTAGGCCTAAAAGGGGATTTCTAGGCCTAAAAGGGATCTCTAGGTCTGAAAGGGGATCTCTGAGTCTAAAAGGGGAAAAAAAGGCAAATTCTGATATTTTCCCGGTGTGCAAAATGGGATCATCTTCTCCTGCAATGAAGTGGAAGCAGAGAACATTTAATTTCTAAATATGAAGCCACCAAAATATTGATAAAGGAACACTTTTCATTTAAGCTGTTGCCTCCCTGTGAAAAAGCATTGTTCTGGGGGAAAAAACCAATTTATTGACTCTGTTTCAACTCAATATGGAGCATTCCTGAGGTGGAGGTGTGCTTCCCATCCTCTCCCAAATTAAACGCTCCAATTTTCCATTTGGAAATAACTTTTCCATTTTTGCATAGCATGAATTCTTTTTTATAAAAAAGTCAAAATAGAAATGGAGTTCTTTGGATTTTATTTGGAGCTGGGGAAGAAATATTTTGTGTGGGAACTGAGAGGATCTTTGAGCATCTCAACATTTTTGAGCCCTCCTTCTTCTGATTTTCCAAAATCCAGCTCAAAAATAAAAAAAAGTGGGGGGAGAAAAACCCAGAAATGCAGGAGAGATTCCAGCTTACAAGGAGCAGCTCAGTGTGAAGGTCAGCTCTCCATGTTCTTGCACAGCACGTGCCAGAATATTTCACTGCTGGGACAGAAAGTCTGTATTTAAGCAGCAATAACTCACAGGAGGGACTGACAGGTTGGAATGCACCTGGTTCAGGCTGTTGGTCGCTAATATCATTCCCAGTTTTCCCTGCTGAAAGGCAGCTGGGATGGTTTATGGGATGTCCAGCTTTTCTTGGGGCTGTTTTACTTAAATGTGCCCCCCCAAATTAAACTCGTGGGGTGGGATCCCTCGAGGGACAGATAAATTCAGGAGCCTGGTGGAAAAGCTTCAGTGTTTCCCACGTGGCTGTGCCAAACTTCTCCCTTTAAGGATACCCCCCAAAAAAAACCCCCAGAACCTCCCCAAAAATCACCAGTTGCTTCTGAAAATCGAGGCCAAGCTCCTGAGCTGGCAACGTTGCTTAAAAACAATGGGGCTGGATGAGAAGAGAATTATTTTAACACTTGGGAACGCTGCCAAGTCATTTCCTTCTCCTTTATTGATTTTTTCCATTGCCAGTAAATATATCTGCGGCAGCAGGATGAAAGGAGAGGAGGGGGAAAAGCAAAGTGTTAAAAAGGAGACTGAAACAAGAGATGTGCCCTGAACCCCTGAGAAAGGAGGAGGACATTTTAAGGCAGAAGGAAGCAGGGGATTCACGGAGGCATTTCACGGGGTTAGACGTGGTAGCAGACAGCCCAATATTATTTTCCTTGCCTGATCCTTTACTTAGATTGGCTCCTGTTTCTTCCCCTCATTGTGCAGTCCCTGTGTGAGCTGCTCTCCGTGCAAAGACATTCCACCTACATTCCTTTGCCACCGGGTGAGAGGAGGGGGGAGTGCAATTATGTGGGCAAGCGAGACACAAAGGGCTCTGCTCCACAGCTCAAGCTCATAAACTTCTGTTCACTTTTTTCCCCTTAAAAAAATATTTAAAACCCCTCAAAAAACCAACCAAAAAAAAAAAAAAAAAACCCCACGAGGCTCTGTTCCTCTCCTACCAGCCTGCAAGTGAAGGGTTTGGAGCTGGAGCTGTCTCACCTATAAATATTTCCCTCCCCAGCACTCTGTAGAATAAATAGGTTTTAATTTTTTGGCAGCATCCACGCTTTTCTCTGCTTTTTGGGTTTTTTTTCCTACCTGCATCTTCTCTGTGCTAATCACAGAATCCCAGAGTGGTTTGTGTTGTCAAAGATCCTCTCATTCCAACCCTGCCATGGGCAGGGACACCTTCCACTGCAGCTGGGAACAGATTGAAAACTTCCTGGGATGAAAAGGCCATAGAGGTGAATAATTTTCCAGGGGTATTTATGTCACAACATTTATTGGGATCTAATGGGGGCCATTATGGCATTTATCCAAGAAGTTTCCAGGCTGCAGGTGTGACCCTGCTTTTCTCCATCCTGGAGGGTTGTGGCACCACCCTGGGAATGTCCCACCACAGGCACCTCTAGAAGGAGGCAGGGAGCTGCCTCTGAAAGCCCTGGGAGACACAAAAACCCAGCAGGGATGAAATCCTCCAGCTGAGGAAGCTGCAGTGTGGAACAAACTGTTTGGGAGTTCAAACTGGATCTTTTCCAGGTGAACATCCTCGGGGTTTGGAGCAGGGCAGGGTTTTGCTGTCCCACTCGTGAGCTCTGAGCTCCATTAGCTGGGCTCTGTCCACGAGCAGGGCTGTGGAGATGCTGCTGCCCTGCTCTCCCTCCCTATTGATTTCTGTGCCCCTGCACTCCTTCTTCCCATTTTGTCTAATAAGCAAATTTCATTACCTGACTTCACAATTTTTCCTCTGGGCCATTAGAATTGCTTGACTGTATTCCTGGCAGAGCCCTTAATTAGAGATGGATCAGAACTGATGTCATTAAAGTGATCCATTAACCACACTCTTCCTTGCACTCCAAATGCAGGTGGCTCACAGAAAATGTGACCTGGATCCAAATGGCCACTGGGTGCTGAGCCCCAAACCTCCTCAGACAGCCAAAAACAGAGAAGAAAAGTCAAATTTAACCTTCCACAGGTTGTGCCTCAGTTGTCCTGATGCAGGAAACATCTCTGGGTTTATCCTGCAACCAAAGCATTTGTGGGGTGTAAATTATTTCATTTCTCGCTGTGCTTTTTGGAACACTGGATCCTTACTCCAATGTTATCATTTTTCCTCTAGTCACATAAAAACCTTCTGAGACAGAGACTTTCTTCTTTAGCCACCCTTGACAGCTCTCTGGAAGCAGGTCCAATTTTGATATTTCCCTATAAACCCCAATTAGGTTGGAATCCATATGCTGAGAGAGACATTTTGGCTTTCTGCTGCCTGGCCCAGCAGCCTGGCACTTGCTGAAATAAATTACAGCTCTTTTCTGAGCTGGACGTGGCCAGGGGTGGACACAGAGGAGCTGAACACGATGATCTCACAAGAGATGCTCTGAATTAAGCAGGAGGTTGCTAAGCCACGAGACTGCTGCAGTCTCCAACCAAAGTTACAGCGCTGAGTCCTTGCACAAAATGGGGTTTTCCAACAAAAAAAAATCTGCAAGGACACAACCTGAGCTGGTTATGGCTGGAAAAACTCCTGAAGTCATCCAGGGTTTCATCTTGCACCTTTTACAGCATACACTAGCAAAACCAAAGAGCCTCCCTGGCCCCAAAGTCTGGAGTCTGCAACTAAACTCTGCCTATTCCCTGATTATTTTTATTTATATGGACATTAAAATAAAAATAATATTTAATTTCCTCCGTTTTTCATTGTCTGCCCCAGTTTTCCCCCAAGGATGGCTCAGCACATATCTCACATCATCAATTTGAGGGCTGAGACTGAATGGGCTTTAAGATCTATTCTAACCCAAACCACTCTAGGATTTTATGATTTTCTAGAAAGTTTTTCCCACCTCTCCAGCAGCCAGAGAGGGTTAATTTGGCCTTTCCCTGGACCTAGCAGGGCAGCACCTGCTAGCAGGGTGGGGTGTTCCCTTGCACAGCTTGTCAGAGGCAGATTATTATTATTATTATTATTATTATTATTATTATTATTATTATTATTATTGTGTGAATCACACGTTCCTTTGTCTGTGTCCTACCCCACAACCTTCAATCCAGCCTCGCTGCTCTCTCAGCCCTCACTGCCAATTTTGCTGCTTTCCCTGTTTGCAGAAACCTTAACTCCGTGTTTGAATTGGCCTGCAGGATGTGTTTGAGGAGGGCCAGGCACTGAACAAAAATGGGAGGCTCTCATCCCCCCAAAAAAGAAATGTAATTTGCCTTTAAAGGCTCTTAAACAGCAAACACATTCTGTCTGATCCTCCTTAATAAAGTATCCCAGCAGTGCTACAGTGCCTTATTTGAGGTCTGTGCAGTCTCATTAAATTTGATGTGTCACAGAGGGCTTGGACATGTGAAAAGGAGGCTGCAGGAACCAGGATTGAAGTTTGCCAGATTTGCTAAGGAAAAATGATTCATTATGGCTTTTCAGAATGGACACCCTTCAGGCTCCCCGCTCCGCCGATGGGGAGAGCGGCGACGGCGGCGGGGCCACGGCAGCCTGCAGATTTAACCCTTATTAACAGCTGCTCCAATTAAGGATTCGGTTTGATCTGGGGAGATGTGCTCGCCCTCGTGTGCTCCCAGTGAAGGAAAGGAAGGTTATTAAAGATTTAAGGGCTGGATGGTGCGGGGGGAGCAGGGCGGAGGCTCCAGGGTGTGCTCAGGTGCTGCAGAGCCCTCCTGAGCCAGAACGGATGCTCAGAGCAGGGTCCTGCGTGCCAGAGCCTTGGGAAAGGGACAGGAGGGGCTGGGAAGGGGTTTTGGGCCACCCCTGAGGTGTGGCTGTGGTTTGAGACTGGAATGTGCTGGTGCCATGGGGCTGCACAAGGAGCACTTTGGTGGGGTGGTCTCCTCCTCTTCTCCATGCAGAAGAAGAGATTTCCTTCCTTCCCTTCCTTTCCTTCCCTTCCTTCCCTTCCTTTCCTTCCCTTTCTTCCCTTTCCCTTTCTTCCTTTTCTTCCTTTTCCTTCCTTTCCTTCCTTCTCCATGCAGAAATTTCCTTCCTTCCCTTCCTTCCTTTCCTGCTGGACCCTTTCCTTCCTTTCCTTTCTTCCCCTTTCTTCCCTTTCTTCCTTTTCTTCCCTTTCCTTCCTTCCCTTCCTTTACTTCCCTTTCTTCTTTTTCTTTTCTTTTCTTCCCTTCCTTTCCTTCCCTTTCTTCCTTTTCTTCCCTTCCTTTCCTTCCTTCTCCATGCAGAAGAGATTTCCTTCCTTCCCTTCCTCCTCTTCCTGTTGGACACTTTCCTTCCTTTTGTTTCTTCCCTTCCTTTCCTTCCCTTTCTTTCCTTCCCTTTCTTCCCTTTCCCTTTTTTCCTTTTCTTCCCTTTCTTTCCTTTCCTTCCTTCTCCATGCAGAAGAGATTTCCTTCCTTCCCTTCCTTCTTTCCTGTTGGACACTTTCCTTCCTTTCCTTCCTTTTCTTCCTTTCCTTCCTTTCCTTCCTTTCCTTCCTTTCCTTCCTTTCCTCCCTTTCCTCCCTTTCCTCCCTTTCCTTTCCTTCCTTCTCTATTCAGAGAGATTTCCTGGAGACCTGGTTTCACAGATTTGTGCCTTGTGGGGCTCAGTGGATGATTCCTCTGGGGCACAAGACCCTGTTGATGCTTTGAAGCTTGAGTTCCAGTCAGTTCTCACCCAATTGATGTGGATCATTCCCTTAAGAGTTGAACCTTTCTGATGCCTCAAGGTTGAGCTTTCATATTTTCCACACTCTGCACTTCATTGGTGTGTGACTCTGAACTCCATACAAAGTGTTAGAAGTTCTCCTCACAGCTCAGTCCCACAGAACAATCCTTGTCCAGCCCCAGAACCAAGGACACCTCTGCAGCTTCAGCCCAAAAAAGTGCAAACAACAGAGAATTGAGCAACAAACAGAAAACTGAACAACAGAGAGAAAACAGGGAGGATGCGACTGCATCACCTGGGGCTGGAATTGGCCAATTAACCCAATCTGGAAATGAACCAGAACTTATAAAAGTGTGAAACTCATGACCAGGGGTCCATCTTGGGTGTAGCCATGGCTGGGGTCCTGTACAGCCCAAGGTGTGTCCTTTAAAACCCTTTTAATAAATCCCTATTTTATTCCTTTAACTCTGCCCAACCTCTGTTCCAGGCAGCCTCTCCAGACATCACCTCCAGCTCAGAATATTCTGTGACCTGGGAATAAAAGTGGCTCAATCCTGAAAGCAACATCCCAGGTATCTCCCCTGTGCTTTTCTGCTTTGTGCTTTTCTCTCTGCACCTTTTCTGTGCTGGGTGAGAAGGGAGGGTTGGGAAGGGGCTGCAGGGACGGTGCCAGCACAGGGTGATGATATTTTGGAATACAGCAAAAACAGCTTAGGAGGGACACCTAAAAGGAAAGTGAGCATAGCTGGGTGCTGTCCTGGGCCAGGGACTCCAGGAGCAGCAGGAATGAGGGAATTTAGGGATTCCCACACTGCCCTTGTGATGGGAGCAGTGACACAGCCAGGACTGGAGGCATGGAAACCTTAACCTGACCTTGAGGTGTTAACTTTGGGCAAAAAGCTGCAAAAATGAGCAACAAGCTCCTCACACATTGCATCCCCTTCCTCCGAGGGCCTGCAGCCTAAAATTCACAATAAAGCCACATTTCAAGTCAGGACACCAGAGGGAAAAACACAAAAGGAGAGGCAGGAAAAGTGATCTGGGGGATCCATGTCTGTTCCTTAGGATAGCAACAAAAAGGAGCCAACCCACCACAGGGGATTTCTTGATGCTGCAAAGAATTCTCCTGATTTGTGGCATCTGAGTGAGGGGGCCAAAAAGAAAAAAAGAAAAACCAACATTTGTGCTTTTAAAAAGGTTGTAAATCACGCCCTGAATGTTCACCATTTACATTTTAAGTGAAATAGGATGTCAAACCATTTTGCTTTATGTTTATTTTCAAATACTGTACGCTTTACTGTCCACTTTCTGCAGTGCCTGTGCCATTTAAATCATATTGTATATAGCCCAGGATGCAGGGGAATATAAATCTCCCAGGGTGTGTGTATACACCAATTATTCTTGGGAAATGCAGCCAGCCAGAGTTCACAGTACCTGAGGTACATGAATTCAGTGGCCATGATATTTTTGGGCATTTTTTTACCCAGCATAGATTTAAGGGAAAATCCACCAGGTTTGGTGGTGTGGCACAGGTTAAAAATGCATTAAAAATGAGATATTTTAATTTTAGGGAGCAAATTTCAGCTGTAGGCACACACAGATGCTGCATGATAAATAAAGTCTCTCAACTGCATATTTAAACAAAGCATTAAAGCCTTCACACTTCCTGTTGGAGAAGTATTTTATTCCTTCCCCTTTATTTATACAGCGTGGCAGCAAGAGCAGGAATAAATTTCATCAGCTTCTCGCTGCCTCATCGCCAGCAGAGACACACAGGAACAAGATGAAACATTGTTCAAATAAAATGTAAATTTAACTGGCAGGCCTTGTCCAGTGAAACACGGCGGGACTCGGAGAGGGAGAGGGGCCAGGGGAGGGATGCTCTGGGCTTCCAGCACTGCAGGAAGAGTTTGAGTATTTGCTGGGTGTAAATCCTGCCCTGCCTTTGGTGGGGGCACCAGGATGAAGGATTTGGGCTCAGCTCCATCCCTTGGTCCATCCTGGGAGCAGCACAGCCATTCCCTGGGTGCTGGTGCTGGGAAAATTTGGGTTTTATTGGAGCTGTGCCTCATTTTTGCTTCACTCAGCCTTTAACAAGGTGGGGGTACCAGGATGCAGGATTTGGGCTCAGCTCCATCCCTGGGAGCAGCACAGCCATTCCCTGGGTGCTGGTGCTGGGAAAATTTGGTTTCTCTTGGAGCTGTGCCTCATTTTTGCTTCACTCAGCCTTTAACAAGGTGAGAGTTCCCACCTTGCAGTCCCATCTCTGGCCTTTCCTGAGCTCGTGTCTTTCCTCAAAGGTTTGCTTCTATTCCAACCTCTTCAGAATTTGAATATTTTGTGGGTGTAAATCCTGCCCTGCCTTTGGTGGGGGCACCAGGATGCAGGATTTGTGCTGAGCTCCATCCTGAGAGCAGGCACAGCCATTCCCTGGGTGCTGGAGCTGGTGGAATTTGGTTTCTCTTGGAGCTGTGCCTCATTTTTGCTTCACTCAGCCTTTAACAAGGTGGGGGCACCAGGATCCAGGATTTGGGCTCAGCTCCATCCCTGGATCCATCCTGGGAGCAACACAGGGATTTCCTGGGTGCTGGAGCTGGGAAAATTTGGTTTCTCTTGGAGCTGTGCCTGATTTTTGCTTCACTCAGCCTTTAACAAGGTGAGAGTTCCCACCTTGCAGTCCCATCTCTGGCCTTTCCTGAGCTCGTGTCTTTCCTCAAAGGTTTGCTTCTATTCCAACCTCTTCAGAATTTGAATATTTTGTGGGTGTAAATCCTGCCCTGCCTTTGGTGGAGTTTCAGGATCAAGGATTTGTGCTGAGCTCCATCCTGAGAGCAGGCACAGCCATTCCCTGGGTGCTGGAGCTGGTGGAATTTGGCTTCTCTTGGAGCTGTGCCTCATTTTTGCTTCACTCAGCCTTTAACAAGGTGGGGGTACCAGGATGCAGGATTTGGGCTCAGCTCCATCCCTGGGAGCAGCACAGCCATTCCCTGGGTGCTGGAGCTGGTGGATTTTGGTTTCTCTTGGAGCTGTGCCTGATTTTTGCTTCACTCAGCCTTTAACAAGGTGAGAGTTCCCACCATGCTGTCCCATCTCTGGCCTTTCCTGTGCTCGTGTCTTTCCTCAAAGGTTTGCTTCTATTTCAGTGTCCCCAGAGTTTGAATATTTGCTGGGTGTAAATCCTGCCCTGCCTTTGGTGGGGGCACCAGGATGCAGGATTTGGGCTCAGTTCCATCCCTGGATCCATCCTGGGAGCAGCACAGGGATTTCCTGGGTGCTGGAGCTGGGAAAATTTGGTTTCTCTTGGAGCTGTGCCTCATTTTTACTTCACTCAGCCTTTAACAAGGTGAGAGTTCTAACCAGGGCTGCTCTGTGCTGTCCCATCTCTGGCCTTTCTTGAGCTCGTGTCTTTCCTCAAAGGTTTGCTTCTGTTCCAGCCTCCCCAGAGTTTGAATATTTGGTGGGTGTAAATCCTGCCCTGCCTTTGGTGGAGTTTCAGGATCAAGGATTTGTGCTGAGCTCCATCCTGAGAGCAGGCACAGCCATTCCCTGGGTGCTGATGCTGGGGAAATTTGGGTTTTCTTGGAGCTGTGACTGATTTTTGCTTCACTCAAGGTGAGAGTTCCCACCAGGGCTGCTCTGTGCTGTCCCATCTCTGGCCTTTCCTGTGCTTGATTCTTTCCTCAAAGGTTTGCTTCTGTTCCAGCCTCCCCAGAGTTTGAATATTTGGTGGGTGTAAATCCTGCCCTGCCTTTGGTGGGGGTACCAGGATGCAGGATTTGGGCTGGGCTCCATCCTTGGATGGATGGCACAGCCATTTCAGCTGTTCCTCAAAGGTTTACTTCTGTTCCAACCTCCCTAGAATTTGAATATTTTGTGGGTTTTTATTACTGAATATTTTAAATCCTGCCCTGCCTCTGGTCAGGCTGTGACCTCTTGTTGTCTTGCAGGTGACCCAGGATTGAGGAGTGCCCAGTGTGACCCCCCTGCCCTGCAGGCTGGGGCAGGAAGGGCAGGATCTGTGCCCAGTTTGTGCCTTCTGGACAGAAGGAACTCGCTGTGTTCTCATGGAAAAATATTTCCCTACCAGCAGCGAAATGAGAGGTTTGATTGCCTTGCCTTGGAAAGAGAAACAGGGGGGAAAACCCATGTGGGAAACAAGGGGGGAAAAATCCATGTGAGAAACAAGGGGGAAAAATCCAATTGGGAAACAGGGGGAAAAAAATCCAATTGGGAAACAGGGGGAAAAAAATCCATGTGGGAAACAGGGGGGAAAAATCCAATTGGGAAACAGGGGGGAAAATCCATGTGGGAAATAGGGGGAAAAAAATCCATGTGGGAAACAAGGGGGGAAAAATCCATGTGAGAAACAGGGAGAAAATCCATGTGAGAAACAGTGGGGAAAAAATCCATGTGAGAAACAGGGGGGAAAAATCCAATTGGGAAACAGGGGGAAAAAAATCCATGTGGGAAACAGGGGGAAAAAATCCAATTGGGAAACGGGGGGGAAAAAAATCCATGTGGGAAAAATCCAATTGGGAAACAGGGAGAAAAAATCCATGTGGGAAACAGGGGGGAAAAAATCCATGTGGATTGACATCACCTGAGCTGCTCAGGTGGAATGGCCAGGTGAGAGCAGCACTGGAGTCATCCCTGTCCTCTCCAACACCAGGAAAATCAGAGCCACTGGGAATTTATGTGCTCTGCCTTAATTTGTACCTGTGTGCTGGAAACTCAGCTCAGAGGCAGCGCTGGATCTTCCCTGAGCCACCCTCCTGGTTAATTAAAAGATATTCTCCCCTATAGCTCCTAGCCCAAATCCCATTTACCAGCCTTTCTCATGGGCAAAGAAAGGCTGAAATCCAAGCTGTAAGGGCTAAATAGATCCACATTGTGCTGTGGAAAAAGAAAAAAAAACCAAAAAAAAAACCACCCCAGCCCACATCCCAATTCAGTTAGCTGCTTAAAACTCTGCCTTGCTTATTGCCATTGTTAGAAAACCTCATAAATCATGAGATTACTTTCTCAGGGTCTGTCCTAGGAGCTGTCCTGAGGGTGGGGAGCTTTGGGCAGTGCAGGAAATTGGGATGTTGGCTCGAATCAGTGGCCAGGAGCAAATCCCCCAGCCCCAGAGACCCCCAGGGCCAAGCCTTGCACACCAGGGATTTGCCCAGGCTGAGGGTTGTGGAGCCTCCAAAGCATTTTAGGGAGCTTGGAAGGCTCTGCTGCTTTTGTGTCTTGATTTTAGTGTGGCTGAAGGGGCTTTGCAGTCCCCCAGATCCGGGGATGCTGCTGCAATTTGGACACATTACATTATTCTGCTTTCTGTTTTCTAAAGGAGGAGAATATTTTCTAGTCCTCAGCTCTTTAGCATCCCAAGGTCTGGCAGCTCTTGGGATTGAAATTGGAGTAGAAAAGATTTCTGTCTTGGACTCGGTGCCTGTGTTGTACTTCCAAAATCCCAGTGATTGAGGAGCTCTGCTCAACAACTGTACAGGTGCAGGTGCTGAAAGAAATTGTGGGGTTGTCATCCCAGCCCAATTTCTGCTTGTGTCAGAGGTGGTATTTTGCTAAATAATCAAAATGAATTGATTTGGAGAAAACGGAAAAGGATTTATCCCCACTAGGATAAACGGTGAAGCCCTTTCTCTAAAAATCTCATTATTTATGAAAATCAGGAGTTTTCTTCAGAGCATGCTTTAATCTGCTGCATTCTGCAGGCACCGAGTTTGACCCAAAATCCCCATTTTTCCACAGAAATGAGCTGAGTTGGGCTGAACCTGCCCTTCCAGCAGTGGCAGAGGGCTGCCAGGGCAGTTCCACCCAAAATCCTCATTTTTCCACAGAAATGAGCTGAAATGAGCTCAGAAATGAGCTGAACCTGCCCTTCCAGCAGAGGCATAGGGCTGTCAGGGCAGTTTCAGCCAAAATCCCAATTTTTCCACAGAAATGAGCTGAGTTGGGCTGAACCTGCCCTTCCAGCAGAGGCACAGGGCTGCCACGGCAGTTTGACCCAAAATCCCCATTTTTTCACAGAAATGAGCTGAATTGAGCCCTCCAGCAGTGGCACAGGGCAGTTTCACCAAAAATCCCAATTTTTTTTTTCACAAAAATGAGCTGCATTCAGCCCTCCAGCAGTGGCACAGGGCTGCCAGGGCAGTTTCACCCAATATCCCCATTTTTTCACAGAAATGACTGAATTGAGCCCTCCAGCAGTGGCACAGGGCTGCCAGGGCAGTTTGACCCAAAATCCCCATTTTTTCCACAGAAATGAGCTGCATTGAGCCTTCCAGTAGTGGGACAGGGCAGTTCCACCCAAAATCCCCATTTTTATCTAGAAAATCCCCATTTTTATCTAGAAAATCCCCATTTTCATCTAGAAATTCCCCATTTTTATCTGGGGCTCCCACCCCACGCTGGGGCTGGCACTGCCCCCAGGATGGATCCCAGGATGGATCCAATCCCTCCTTTCCTGCCCCCACAACAGCACCTGGGCCTAAATTTAGCTCCAGACCTGCCACACTCTTCAAGCCAAACTGGGACAACCCTGATAGGAGCAGCTCAGAGATAAAATATTCCAGGTTTTTCTCATTACAATTCTCCTCATGCAAGATTATCTTTGATTTTTTTTTTTTTTTTTCCATAGCTCCTCCACACTGGCAGCCAGAGGCTTTGTTTAAAACACATCCATCATTATCACTGTAATGTATTATTATTATTATTACTTATTCATTCATATAGCATTTTTCTCCCAACAACCCAGGAATCAAAGTGGTTTACACTCTTGCTGTCTGAAAGCAATCTGAAAGGAGAAATTAAGGGCGGGGGGGAGTGTTAAAAATACCTCAATAAATCTGTGAAACTGGTTTCAGGTTCACACTGAAAACTCCAGGTCGAAGTAGGAAGGCAGAATAAATAATGGTGAGGAGCTGTGGGTAGCTGGGAAAGAAATTTTGTTGTGTAACAAGATATGAAAGAGAATTTAGAAGAATTCTCTGCCTTGAAGGATGTTCTCCAGGTAGCTGGGTGTGATGCACAATAGATCAGCTCTGAAGCAGGAATCCTGAGCTTGCTTCAGCACGGGGACATCTGGGAGTTCAGGTGGAGATTTATGGCATAATTAATGAGGATGGAGGCTGATGCAAGATTCCAGTGATACTCACATTTGAGGTTCTGCATGTCTGGGCTTTATTTGCAGTTATATTTAAAAAAAAAAGAAAAAAACAAAACCAGGAAAAAACCTCAAACCAAACAAACAAATAAAAACCAAAAAAATCACAAAAAACCAAGAACACAAAACCAAAAAAACCCCAAATAAATGTGAAAAAGGGACTTGTGGGGTTAGCTGTGAAAGACAGGAGGTGAAACCCAAATGAACCCCTAATTCTGCCCTTCCAAAGATGAAAACCACCCCACATCTGCCTCACCCCAACAAAACACAGCACAAAACCCTGCAAAGGCTGCGTGACATCTTGATTTTAGAGGCAGCCACACTGGAGAACCCTGCAGCCTTCAATAATTCATCGTTTTCTCCTCCTAATTTCCTCCCCTGCTCCGAACGTGCCCCGTGTGTTTCTTGCTCAAGGTTTAGCTCAAGGTGATTCTGTTTGTGCAGCTTTTCCCTTTTTAATTTTAATGCAGCGTTTGGAGTTTGTCTCCTGCAAGCCTCGCTGTCTGCTTTGTGGAGTAGCAGGAAGGCAGGGAAAGATATGACTAAGGAAGATTATGATATCATTCTGGCTAAGTGCAAATGCATTTTAAAAAATGCTTTGGCTTCTTACCAAGAGGAAGTGACAGATGATCTTTGGCAATTTTATTAATGCATCTTTTCTGTGTTGTTCTGCATATCCCCATTAGTTTCTAGAAGCAGACAAGGACCAGCATTAATTTTCTAAATCTTTGCTGTCTTCCCTCTCAAAAACCTTGTATAGATATGGAAAACTCCAGCCCAGATCTGCATTTTTTTTTCCCCCTTTATGTATATATGTGAAATCCTTATTTGAATATCTGCCCACTGGTTATTTTATATCATCATTTGCATAGTTCAGCTTCCTCCTGACTCCTCAGCAAGATTTAATTGTAACAGCCACCATCCCAGCGTGTATTAACAGGTCTGGGAGTTCACCTGGATGTCTTCAGAGAGCTGTCACGTTCCCAACTGCAAAATAAGGAAAAGAGCCACCGTGGCCAAGAATTTTCTGGACAACTTCCTAAGCAATGCTGAGAGCCAAGGAGCAGCTCCTGTGCCACCACCACCTCCCTGATGCCTCCCCTTAGGGTGACCTCTGAGGTGACCAGGACTGGCTGCTCTGTAAAATCTCTTTTTTGCCCCAAACCAAGAGTTTTATCCTTCTTTTCTGCCCTGATTTCCTTTCCCCAGTTGTCCAGAGCCTTTTCCAGTGGGGTTATTTAATTCCAGCATGAAAGTGTGGCTATAAAAGCAGGTGTCCATCTGTCCAGGGATGCAGAACAAGCCCAAGTGTCCCGTTGCAAAGGCCACGTGGTGTTTTTGCCACAGGAACAGACAAGGGGCTAATTACAGGATCAGGGAAACGCTGAGAGAGACGAGTCAAATACAAAATATTCAATTCATTTAATATTCCTGATGAATAGGCAAATTACTCTAATCACATTAGTTATTCTATTCATTTATTAGCTAAGAGTGATTAGCAGTGAATAGCTGTAAGAGGATCTTCCAGGTGCAAAAATTAGGCATCTATAGTTTCATGATGTTTATTTTCAGCAGAAGATAATTGTCTCTTTAGCTCCTCTCAGACACACACACACACACACTGCCACACACAGACCCACTCCCTTTTGTCCAGGGAAAAGGTAGGGAAAAAACCCCACACAGGTGTGGAGAGATAAGGCCAATTCCCTGCAGAATTTAACAGGATTTATTTCAAAACAGTCGGGAAGAGATTTCTCCAAGATTAGGCCAAGTTAATGCGCGGGGATTTGGGCGGGGTTCCCACGGAGCACTCAGATAATGCCGGTTTAAGCACCAGGCTCTGCTTCCTTCATGCCTGATTTGATTGTGCTGGAGAGCAGGAGCTTGGCTGGATCTGCAGCACAAACGGAGCCCAGGTCCCTGGTGTGACAGTGGCACTGCCACCCTGCTCTCAGCAGGTTCCTCCTGCTGCTAAATGCAGGATCACAGGCTGGTTTGTGTTGGAAGAGATGGAAAATCCATCTAATTCCACGGGCAGGGACACCTTCCACCATCCCAGGGTGCTCCAGGGCTGCTCTCACCAGATCCCTTCTGGTGCTAAATGCAGGATCAGAGGCTGGTTGGGGTTGGAAAAGATGGAAAATCCATCTAATTCCATGGGCAGGGACACCTTCCACCATGCCAGGGTGCTCCAACCTGCTGCTCTTGGCAATTCCTTCTGCTGCTAAATGCAGGATCACAGGCTGGTTTGGATGGGAAGAGATGGAAAATCCATCTAATTCCATGGGCAGGGACACCTTCCTCTGTCCCAGGATGCTCCCACCTGCTGCTCTCACCAGATCCCTTCTGGTGCTAAATGCAGGATCAGAGGCTGGTTGGGGTTGGAAGAGATGGAAAATCCATCTAATTCCATGGGCAGGGACACCTTCCACCATCCCAGGGTGCTCCAACCCACTGCTCTTGGCAATTCCTTCTGCTGCTAAATGCAGGATCACAGGCTGATTTGGATTGGAAGAGATGGAAAATCCATCTAATTCCATGGGCAGGGAACATCTTCCACCATCCCAGGGTGCTCCAGGGCTGCTCTCACCAGATCCCTTCTGGGGTTAAATGCAGGATCACAGGCTGATTTGGATTGGAAGAGATGGAAAATCCATCCAATTTCATGGGCAGGGACATCTTCCACTGTCTCAGGATGCTCCAACCTGCTGCTCTCACCAGATCGCTTCTGGTGCTAAATGCAGGATCAGAGGTTGGTTGGGGTTGGAAGAGATGGCAAAGTCCATCTAATTCCATGGGCAGGGACATCTTCCACTGTCACCCGGGTGCTCCAACCTGCTGCTCTCACCAGATCGCTTCTGGTGCTAAATGCAGGATCAGAGGCTGGTTGGGGTTGGAAGAGATGGAAAATCCATCTAATTCCATGGGCAGGGAACACCTTCCACTGTCTCAGGGCGCTCCAACCTGCTGCTCTTGGCAATTCCTTCTGGTGCTAAATGCAGGATCACAGGCTGGTTTGGATGGGAAGAGATGGAAAATCCATCTAATTCCATGGGCAGGGACATCTTCCTCTGTCTCAGGATGCTCCAACCTGCTGCTCTCCCCAGATTCCTCCTGCTGCCAAATGCAGGATCAGAGGCTGGTTGGGGTTGGAAGAGATGGAAAAGTCCATCCATTTCCATGGGCAGGGACACCTTCCACCACCCCAGGAGGCTCCAAACCCCATCCAAGCTGCCCTTGGGGTGGAGCAGCTCCCCTGGGCAGGGTTAGAGTGAGGGCAGGTGAAAGGGAATTTCTGCATCCCCAAACTTTGCCTCTGGGGCTGCCTCACCCTCACTTCACATCTCGAGGCTTGATGGGTCCCAGCAGGGCTCTGCACCAGCAAATGCAGGATGGAGAGCTGGGGCTGCAAGGCAGGAATTTCTCTGATTTCCCCAAGAGGGAAATCAATTCTTGGGTCTTTAGCTGCTCACAGTGACCCCCAGATTTGTTCCAAAGTCTCTTTTCCCAGCCCAGTGGTTGAAGAAGGAGTCAGAGCTCTTCAGTTCTCGATCTCAAGGTTGTTTATTGTTCCTTATCTATAAAATTCTTTCTCCTGTCCAGCCCAGGTCTGCTCAGCAGGACAGACAGAGGCACTCTGCCTGCCCCAGTGTGGTGTTACCTTTTATACTAAAAACTACCTGTACAATATTTACCATAACTTCCCAATCCCCATCACCTGTGTTACACACTGAGCTTCTACTCTAAACCAATCCCAAAGTGCCACCATCACAGCAGAGGATGGAGGCCAAGAAGAAGAAGGAGAAAGGCTGGACATGCCCAGATTCCTCTGTCTTGCCCCTTGAATCCCCATTCTAAAAAACCCAAAAAAATCCATTTTTCACCCCGTGACAAACTAATTATTATTCTACTTAGACTTTCGCGGCTTGTAATTCTCCATATAAGGTTGGTAGCATTTTCCATGGGTCATAATCGAAGTCACAGAGTCCTGGGCTGTGTGCCAGGGTCTCTGAGCCCCTGGCAGGGCTTTGGGCACTCCAGGACAGCCAGAGGGATGTGCTGAACTCCAACAGCGTTTGGAGCAAACTGACAGCAGCATTTACTCCTGGATCACAGCAGCCCTGCCCTAGTTCAGTGTTCTCAGGCACTTTCAGGATGTTATGCTAAGCAAAGGCTGAGCTGTCATTACATTTTTATGAAGTCAATGCAGTTTCTAACAGCTCAGAAAAAAAGAATTTACAGGAATTGATCAAATATCTCATTTTTTCTAAGGGAATCTGCTCCTCTGGATTTCCCTGAGCTGTCAGCTCACGTTGATATGATCTGATTGATGCTGTTTGCCACATTAAGGAACGTTGGGAGCTAATCTGTTTTAATCCCATTCTCTGTTTTTAATATAATACTCTTGAAGGTAACTGAAGGTTATTACTTATTTTAAATAGCTTAAATATTTGTGTCAAAACATTGGCCTCAAAGGTTCAAATCCAGCCTTTGCCACACACAGCTCGAGGGAGAGGAAAAAAAATTTAAAAAAAAACCCCAAAAAAACCCCAAACCAGCAATGTTGAGGCCATTTGGAATGATCTAATCCAAGCTCCAAATCCCTTTGTTCTCCTGTTCCCTTGCAGTGTTGGAGAGTTTGAGCTGAATGTCATTTATTGGATGGTTTGAGGAGTTTCTTCTCCAGCCTCTTTGCAGCTTTGCATTTTCCCAGTTTGCTCCCAGTTTGCTCCCAGTTTCGGGGCAAGCTGCCATATCACAGGGAATTTTCTAATGGAAAAAAAAAAAAACAACCTGAGAATCCACAGGGAAAACTGCTACCTTTATTTCTGGGGGAGAAAACTGTGTTTTTCCCAGGATTTTCAAACCAGTATTGGGGGGATTGATTAAAAAAAGAAAAGAAGTCCTGGGGTAATGAGAGTTGTGCATTACCTTAGAGGAATCATTTATCTCCATGCCAGTTGTTTAGCTGGCTTTGCCAAGCTTGAAAATTCAGATTTATTGGTGCCAACACCAGCAAAGGAAGCATTTAACAGGCTTGGGCTCTGTGGAGGTGACGAGGAAAAGCAACAGAAAGGTGGATGGGATTGTGCATCCATGGCTTTTTTGGGTTTATTAGGAATAAATTCAGATTGCTGAAGGAAATGATGATTTTTAGGAAGATGGGTGCAAGGTACTGGGCATGGATTAAACTCCAGCATTTCACTGATGTCAGGATTTATGTTACTGATTTTTGAACTTTAACTTTGCCTGTGCTGGGGCAATATTCTGTGGCCTGTGCCAGGACAAAGCTCCTCTGCTTTTTCAAAAAATTCTGGATGGGGCACCCTCACGTTTGTGTTCTGTTGGGGTTGCTGTTGTTTACCCCACACGCTCAAACAGAGCTCACATTGGTTTGCTTTCTTAGAAATAAATTCAGATTGCTAGAAGAAAATATAATATTATTTAGGAAGATGGGTGCAAGGTAGTGGACATGGATTAAACTCCAGCATTTCACTGAAGTCAGGACTTAACTTACTGATTTTTGAACTTTAAATTTGCCTGTGCTGGGGCAATACACTCATCTTGGCTGTGCCAGGACAAAGCTCCTCAGCTTTTCCCAAAGGTTCTGGATGGAGCACCCTCATGTTTGTGTTCGGCTGTGGCTGCTGTTGTTTACCCCACACGCTCAAACAGAGCTCACATTGGTTTGCTTTCTTAGAAATAAATTCAGATTGCTGGAAGAAAATATAATATTTAGGAAGACATGTGCAAGGTACTGGACATGGATTAAACTCCAGCATTTCACTGAAGTCAGGACTTAAATTCCTGATTTTTGAACTTTAGCTTTGCCTGTTCTGGGGCAATATTTTGTGGCTGTGCCAGGACAAAGCTCCTCAGCTTTTCCCAAAGGTTCTGGATGGAGCACCCTCATGTTTGTGTTCTGCTGAGGTTGCTGTTGTTTACCCCACATGCTCAAAGAGGGCTTGCATTGGTTTTCTTAGAAATAAATTCAGATTGCTATAAGAAATGATAATTTTTAGGAAGACGCATGCAAGGTACTGGCCATGGATTAAACTCCAGCATTTCACTGAAGTCAGGACTTAACTTACTGATTTTTGAACTTTAAATTTGCCTGTGCTGGGGCAATATTCTGTGGTCACTCATCTTGGCTGTGCCAGGACAAAGCTCCTCAGCTTTTCCCAAAGGTTCTGGATGGAGCACCCTCATGTTTGTGTTCTGCTGGGGCTGCTGTTGTTTACCCCACACACTCAAACAGAGCTCACATTGGTTTTCTTACAAATAAATTCAGATTGCTAAAAGAAAATATAATATTTAGGAAGAAGCGTGCAAGGTACTGGACGTGGATTAAACTCCAGCATTTCACTGATGTCAGGACTTAGATTCCTGATTTTTGAACTTTAGCTTTGCCTGTTCTGGGGCAATATTTTGTGGCCTGTGCCAGGACAAAGCTCCTGAGCTCTTCCCAAAGGTCCTGGCTGGGGGCCCCCCGAGCACCCCCACGTTTGCTTGTGCTTGTGTTCTGCTGGGGCTGCTGTTGTTTACCCCACACGCTCAAACAGGGCTCGCAGTGCCTTGGCAGGAGCAGATGTGAGGCACAGTCTTGGACGCCTTCCCAGGCTCGCTCCGAGCGCTCAGTATTTCCTGCACGGAGCCAGTCGAGTCTGACACGACGCCAGCTGCACCAAATGTGCTCTCCCACTGAATGCTCAGTGTCTGGGTGGCTCGGGGATAGCACACACAACCACCATTTCCACCTTCTTGCCCCATTTCCACCCCGTTTCCACCCTGTTTTCTGCCCAAACTTCCTGTAGCACCGCAGGGAGCATCCCCTGAGCAGCAGCATTGGGTGAAATTAGATTTTTTTGGCCAAAATCTTCCCATGCACCTGCTGCACATCCTGCAGCAGCTGCCACTGGACCTGTGCTGACCCAGCACAGTCCCTGGCAGGGCTTTTTGGGTTGAGCTATCCCCCACAGTCCAAAAATTAAAAAAAAAAAGGATTTTTCACCTGTTTTTGATTAAGTCTTCAGCCTCAGAGCGAACAGCTCCACGTGCACTTATGGTTTATGTAGATCAAGCAAAGTGGTGAGCACTGAGTCCCTCCCTGCCAAGTTTTCCCCTTGCTGGAGCACAGAGTCCACTTAAGAGCTACAATCTGGTTGCTTCATTTGCTTTCAAATTCGCCTCCCCATTTGTTCCTCCAAGACATTTGGGTAAGTGGCAGCATCTGTCTTGTGTTTGTGTTATTCACACTGAATTTCCAAATGGACATTTCCAATGGGTGCAAGATGCTGCTCTGGCTGGGAAATCAGACTTCTGCAGGCTGTGCTCGACTTATTAGATGTTAAACAGGCTGGGGCTGGATGTGGGGATGGATGTGGGGATGTATGGGGTGGATGTGGGGATGGATGTGGGATGGATGTGGGGATGATGTGGGGATGGATGAGGGGATGGATGTGGGATGATGTGGGATGATGTGGGATGGATGTGGGGATGATGTGGGATGGATGTGGGATGGATGTGGGGATGGATGTGGGGATGATGTGGGGATGATGTGGGGATGATGTGGGATGGATGTGGGGATGGATGTGGGGATGGATGTGGGGATGATGTGGGGATGGATGTGGGATGGATGTGGGGATGGATGTGGGATGGATGTGGGATGGATGTGGGGATGATGTGGGATGGATGTGGGGATGGATGTGGGGATGGATGTGGGATGGATGTGGGGATGATGTGGGATGGATGTGGGGATGGATGTGGGATGATGTGGGATGGGTGTGGGATGGATGTGGGGATGATGTGGGATGATGTGGGGATGGATGTGGGGATGATGTGGGGATGGATGTGGGGATGATGTGGGGATGGATGAGGGGATGGATGTGGGATGATGTGGGATGATGTGGGATGGATGTGGGGATGATGTGGGATGGATGTGGGATGGATGTGGGGATGGATGTGGGGATGATGTGGGGATGATGTGGGGATGATGTGGGATGGATGTGGGGATGGATGTGGGGATGGATGTGGGGATGATGTGGGGATGGATGTGGGATGGATGTGGGGATGGATGTGGGATGGATGTGGGATGGATGTGGGGATGATGTGGGATGGATGTGGGGATGGATGTGGGGATGGATGTGGGATGGATGTGGGGATGATGTGGGATGGATGTGGGGATGGATGTGGGATGATGTGGGATGGGTGTGGGATGGATGTGGGGATGATGTGGGATGGATGTGGGGATGGATGTGGGATGATGTGGGATGGATGTGGGGATGGATGTGGGGATGATGTGGGGATGGATGTGGGGATGGATGTGGGGATGATGTGGGGATGGATGTGGGGATGGATGTGGGATGGATGTGGGGATGGATGTGGGGATGATGTGGGGATGGATGTGGGATGGATGTGGGATGGATGTGGGGATGGATGTGGGGATGATGTGGGGATGATGTGGGGATGGATGTGGGGATGATGTGGGGATGGATGTGGGATGGATGTGGGGATGATGTGGGATGGATGTGGGATGGATGTGGGGATGGATGTGGGATGGATGTGGGGATGATGTGGGGATGGATGTGGGATGGATGTGGGGATGATGTGGGATGGATGTGGGATGGATGTGGGGATGATGTGGGGATGGATGTGGGATGGATGTGGGGATGATGTGGGATGGATGTGAGATGGATGTGGGGATGGATGTGGGGATGGATGTGGGGATGATGTGGGGATGATGTGGGGATGATGTGGGATGGATGTGGGGCTGGATGTGGGATGATGTGAGATGGATGTGGGGATGATGTGGGGATGATGTGGGGATGATGTGGGATGGATGTGGGGATGATGTGGGGCTGGATGTGGGGATGATGTGGGGATGATGTGGGGATGATGTGGGATGGATGTGGGATGATGTGGGGATGATGTGGGGATGGATGTGGGGATGGATGCTGAGGATGGATGTGGGGATGGATGTGGGGATGATGTGGGGATGATGTGGGGATGATGTGGGGATGGATGCTGAGGATGGATGTGGGGATGGATGTGGGGATGATGTGGGGATGATGTGGGGATGATGTGGGGATGATGTGGGGATGGATGTGGGGATGGATGCTGAGGATGGATGTGGGCTGGATGTGGGGATGGATGTGGGGATGGATGTGAGGATGATGTGGGGATGATGTGGGGATGGATGTGGGGATGGATGTGGGGCTGGATGTGGGGATGATGTGGGGATGGATGTGGGGATGGATGTGGGGATGGATGTGGGGATGATGTGGGATGGATGTGGGGATGGATGTGGGGATGGATGTGGGGATGATGTGGGATGGATGTGGGGATGGATGTGGGGATGGATGTGGGGATGATGTGGGATGGATGTGGGGATGATGTGGGGTGGATGTGGGGATGATGTGGGGATGATGTGGGGATGGATGTGGGGATGATGTGGGGATGGATATGGGGATGGATGTGGGGATGGATGTGGGGATGATGTGGGGATGGTGGGATGATGTGGGGATGGATGTGGGGATGGATGTGGGATGATGTGGGATGATGTGGGGATGATGTGGGATGATGTGGGATGATGTGGGGATGGATGTGGGAATGATGTGGGGATGGCTGGAGCCCTCCAGAGCAGCGCTGGAGCGTTTTCCCCTCTCCATCTCCACCAGCTCGGGGTGACAGCGCTGCTGGAAGGGGACCCTGTGCGAGGTCACCTGTGTGTCCCCAAGGATGGTGGGCAGGTCCCAGCCCTGGAGAGCCTCATTCCGCCGGCCCAGGGGCCCTCTAGTGGCATTCCCGGCTGGATCTGCTCAGCCTGGGTGGGCAATGTCCCTGCTGCAGGGACACTGGCCCCAGCTGGCCCTGGAGCAG
The DNA here is from genome assembly GCA_024362935.1 of Setophaga petechia. Classification (NCBI taxonomy): domain Eukaryota; kingdom Metazoa; phylum Chordata; class Aves; order Passeriformes; family Parulidae; genus Setophaga; species Setophaga petechia. The sequence continues at coordinate 296,350 of JANCRA010000115.1, read as the reverse complement.
GGTGCCCATGGCTGTCTGCACCCTCCCCAGCACCTTTCAGAGCCAAAGCCCAAACTGGGCTGTGAACGTTCATGTTCTTCACTTCATTTTTCCTTTCTTTCCCTCCTTTTTTCATTCTTCATCCTTTTATTTTCCCACTTTCCAGGCTCCCTTTTCATTTTGTTTGTAAATAAATCTCCCTTCATCCATCCCCTTTCCCCTTTAATCAATTTTGGAGGTGTCAGGGAAATAGTTTAGATGTTCCCAGCAGCAAATAGGAGCTTTAAGTTGTTCCCTGATGGTTCTACTCCTTATCCCTTTCATTTACAGTGGGGGGGAAACACAGATAATTGCAGATCCTGTGCACTTCAAACTGTTTGTGGTGATAGTTACAATTATCCAAAATAATTGGCAGAAAGATTTGTGGACTTCATGTGCCGGGCTAAATTAATACTTTTAAATGCTAGAATTTTACCAGCCTGTGTTTGTGCCATCCATGCTGGAGCTCCTAAAATGGCCTAAATTGGCCACGTTGGCCATAAGGAGGCATAAAAAGGTTGCTGGTGTTGTTTTAGATTGGAGTTTATGTGAGCAGCTATGAGGGTGGACAGGGAGGAATATCACTTGCACCCATAGGAATCTGTTTTTTTCTCAGCTCATCCCTCACAGAGTTTAAATAGAAGCAAAATGTTCACGTGCTGGGCCAGGCTGCCCAGAGGAAGCCAATCCTCAAATCCTCAGCAGTGCTCCTGCTCCAGGCTGGGAGACAAACCCTCCTCTGGGGTCACAGACATCTTTTATGGAAAATCCTTTCCTTGGGATTTTTCCTCCTGAGAAGCTGAGAGGCCTCAGGAACAAAATGCAAACAATGGTTATCTGCTGCTGTGGAATGCAACAGGTGCATCTGGGATTGGGCTCATGTGGTTGTTGCTAATTAATGGCCAATCACAGTCAGCTGGCTCAGAGTCTCTGTCCGAGCAACAAACCTTTGTTACCATTCCTTCTTTTTCTATTCTTAGCTGGCCTTCTGATGAAATCCTTTCTTCTATTCTTTTAGTATCGTTTTAATTTAATATATATCATAAAACAATAAGTCAGCCTTCTGAAACATGGAGTCAGATCCTCATCTCTTCCCTCATCCTCAGACCCCTGTGAGCACGGTCACACTCTGGTTCCTCTGTCCCCATGGGAGGTGTGGAGCAGCAGCAGCTCCTTTCTGGGAGTTTGAGGGAGGGGAAAACATCTGGAATTCCTGGGCAGGTCATTCCCCTTCCCTGCAGAGCTGCCCCACTGCTGCACCCCAACAACAACTGAGAAATTCTCCTTTGGGGAACCCTAAAATCCTGAATTTGGGGCCAGAGTCAGCCAGGGTTGAACACCTGTGCCAGTCTGAGTTTCGAGGGGGTGCTCTTGGGCTGGAGGCAGGAAGGGGAGCTGGGAAGGGGCTGGGGGTGCAGGCAGAGCTGCAGGCACGGCTCAGAAACAAACCCAGCCTTGGCTGGTGCCAGGACACCTCAGTGCCCCAGCAGCAAACCCAGCCTTGGCTGGTGCCAGGACAGCTCAGTGCCCCAGCAGCAAACCCAGCCTTGGCTGGTGCCAGGACACCTCAGTGCCCCAGCAGCAAACCCAGCCTTGGCTGTGCCAGGACAGCTCAGTGCCCCAGCAGCAAACCCAGCCTTGGCTGGTGCCAGGACACCTCAGTGCCCCAGCAGCCAGGCTGCAGGGACAGAGACATTGGGAGTGCAGGGCTGACAGAGACTGACAGGAGCTTAGCACCCTGCTGGATGCAGCCTTGGAAAAGGGCGATGAAAGATAAAATCAGATCAAATCCTGGTCCTGGTGCAGCCCTTTGTCTGAGAGATGCCAGGCAAGGCTGTGCCAAGGTGCTTTTCCCTGACCATCTGCCTCATGAGCCCACATGCCAGGCTTGCTGCAATCCAAAGCCTGATAGCACACAGGCCTGCTGCTTTATGAGGATCCGTTTTGCAATTAAAACAAATATTTAGGATTTCTCCTAAATGAAGGGGCCAAGTCCTCGGGAGGGAAGTCTGGCGGGTCTGAGCAGGGTGGGGAGGCTCCCCTTGCTCTCCTGACAGAGGCAAATTGCACCAAGATTCCAGTCCAGAGGTCGTTTGAGTCATTCCAAAGCCATGCTGGGCTTAAAGAGAGAGAACTACAGAAAGTAAAACTGCAGATGGAGAGGGCTCTGCATGGGTAGGAGGCATATCCTTGTAAGAGGCAAAATGAGAGATGCAGGACTCCAGGGGCTCTCCAAAATGCAGTTTATTGCATCCAAAATGCAGTTTATTGTATCCAAAATGCAGTTTATTGCATCCAAAATGCAGTTTATTGTATCCAAAATGCAGTTTATTGCATCCAAAATACAGTTTATTGCATCCAAAATACAGTTTATTCCATCCAAAATGCAGTTTATTGTATCCAAGGTGTTCCAGCAGCCCAGGGTTGTGGGTGACAGAGCTGAGCCCACAGCTGGCAGCTCCAGCTGCAGGCAGGCCTGGAGACCCTTGGGTTTTGGTTGCAATGCATTATAGACTTTACATTACAATGCATTTTATACTTTTCTTTGCTGAGCATCTTAATACAGCAGAACGAACCTATACCTTAACTTTTATCTCTAGCCTATCACAACTACTGTAATTACCATATTCATGTTACTATTCTCCAATCACTAAAGTCAGTACATTACAGTTTAAGCTAGAAGTTGGTTTTCAGTTTTCTTGCAGTGGAAAATTCTGAGATCTTTTTCTACTTGCCACATTTGCTGCCTTGTTTGCCTGTGCTCTCTTTGTGCTTGGTAAAAACATCTTCTTGTTTGGGGTGGGCTTATCCTTTGCTCTGAGCCATAAAAACCCCTTCTAACTAACACACCCTTTGCCTCCTTGGTTATCCAGTGAGACTGGCTCAGCAATTCTTTTCTTCTACATCAAAACTTGCTTCCATTTATACTCCTTCTTCAGATTCTACATTCAAAAATCTTTCTGCCAAGCATAGATATCTGTGAGACTGCTTGTCAAACTCTCACCCTTCCCAACATATCCTCACCCTTCTGCTTGGCTGGGATCTCCAGTGGCAGCCAAGGCAGGGCAGTGGGGTCAGAGATGCTGATTTTGGCTTCTTTTCTCTTTTACAATGTCCTGCAGGATACCTGAGTAAAAAAAAATCCCTCCTGGCTCAGGCTGGGCTGCTCTCCTGATCTTCCAGGGGCAGGATTTCTTACAACAAGGCTGGATGTTTCCTGAGCTTCCTCCTGGTGCTCCCACCATGTCAAACAAATGCATATGCTTCCTGCAGATCCTTGGCAGGGCTCTGAATCAATCCTACATGGAAATGAGGAGGTCTGGCATGCCACTGTGCAATCCAATGGTCTCACACCCCGGCAGAGCTCAGCTGCAGGTCATATGTTCCCCTCTGAACCATATTTTCTGGTGAAAACCTTCTTGGCTGCAGCCTCAGGAGCAGCTTGAGCTCAGTCAACAAGGCAGGGGAAGGGCCTTGGCCAGGGTGGAATGACAATTTGGGAGCAGGGCTGGGACCAGAGCGGGGTCTGCTGGCTCTGCTGGCTCTTTGTGGCTGTGGGCACAGGGCAAATTCAAACCCATCCTTGCACACCTTTAGCTGCTTAAACCTGAATAAGGAGCAGAAAGAAGGAGAAAAATGAACTCTCCTGGTTCTTTGTGGCTGTGCTTGGTGGCACAGGAGGAACCCAAACCCATCCTTGCTCACCTTTAGCTGCTTGAAGGGCATGGAGAAGGAGAAAAATGAACTCTCTGGTTCTTTTTGGTTGTGGTTGATGGGCACAGAGGAAATCCAAACCCATCCTTGCACACCTTTAGCTGCTCAGACCTGCATAAGGAGCAGAGAAAAGGAGAAAAATGAACTCTCCTGGTTCTTTGTGGCTGTGGTTGATGGCACAGGGCAAATTCAAACCCATCCTTGAGCACTTTTAGCTGCTCCAACCTGCTTGAAGGACAAAGAAAAGGACAAAAATGGATTCTCCTGGTTCTTTTTGGCTGTGGTTGATGGCACAGGGGGAATTCAAATCCATCTTTGCACACCTTTAGCTGCTTAAACCTGAATAAGGAGCAGAAAGAAGGAGAAAAATGAACTCTCCTGGTTCTTTGTGGCTGTGCTTGGTGGCACAGGAGGAATTCAAATCCATCCTTGCTCACCTTTAGCTGCTCAAACCTGCTTGAGGGACAGAGAGAAGGACAAAAATGAACTCTCCTGATTCTTTGTGGCTGTGGCTGATGGCACAGGGCAAATTCAAGCCCATCCTTGCACACCTTTAGCTGCTCCAACCTACATGAGGAGCAGAGAAAAGGAGAAAAATGAACTCTCCTGGTTCTTTGTGGCTGTGGTTGATGTCACAGGAGGAATCCAAACCCATCCTTGCACACCTTTAGCCATTCAAACCTGCTTGAGGGACAGATAGAAGGACAAAATGAACTTTCCTGGTTCTTTGTGGCTGTGGTTATGGTCACAGGAGTATTCAAACCCATCCTTGCACACTGTTCAAACCTGCTTGAGGTGCAGAGAAAAGGACAAAAATTAACTTTCCTGGTTTTTTTTTGGCTGTGGTTGATGGCACAGGGGGAATCCAAGCCCATCCTTGCTCACCTTTAGCTGTTCAAACCTGCTTGAGAAACAGAGAGAAGGACAAAAATGAACTCTCCTGGTTATTTTTGCTGTGGCTGATGGACATAGGGCAAATTCAAGCCCATCCTTGCTCACCTTTAGCTGCTCTGACCTACATGAGGAGCAGAGAAAAGGAGAAAAATGAACTCTCCCAGGTCTTTGTGGCTGTGGTTGATGGCACAGGGGGAACTCAAGCCCATCCTTGCACATCTTTATCTGCTCAAACTTACATGAGGAGAGAGAGAAGGAGAAAAATGAACTCTCCTGGTTCTTTTTGGCTGTGGCTGATGGACATAGGGCAAATTCAAGCCCATCATTGCACACCTTTAGCTGCTCTGACCTACATGAGGAGCAGAGAAAAGGAGAAAAATGAACTCTCCTGGTTCTTTGTGGCTGTGGTTGATGGCACAGGAGGAATCCAAACCCATCCTTGCACACCTTTAGCTGCTCCAACCTGCTTGAGGGGCAGATAGAAGGACAAAAATGAACTCTCCTGGTTCTTTGTGGCTGTGGTTGATGGCACAGGGGGAATTCAAACCCATTCTTGCACACCTTTAGCTGCTCCAACCTGCATAAGGAGCAGAGAAAAGGAGAAAAATGAACTCTCCTGGTTCTTTTTGGCTGTGGTTATGGTCACAGGAGTATTCAAACCCATCCTTGCACACCTTTAGCTGCTCATTCCTGCCTGAGGAGCAAAATGAACTCTCCTGGTTCTTTGTGGCTGTGGCTGATGGCACAGGGGGAATCCAAACCCATCCTTGCACACCTTTAGCTGCTTGAAGGGCACGGAGAAGGAGAAAAATGAACTCCTGGTTATTTTTGGCTGACATTATGGTCACAGGGAAAATTCAAACCCATCCTTGAATGTTTTTAGCTGCCTGAGGGGCAGAGAGAAGGACAAAAATGAACTCTCCTGGTTCCTTTTGGCTGTGGTTGATGGCACAGGAGTATTCAAACCCATCCTTGCACACTTTTAGCTGCTCAGACCTACATGAGGAGCAAAATGAACTCTCCTGGTTCTTTGTGTCTGTGCCTATGGTCACGGGAGTATTCAAATCCACCCTTGCACACTTTTAGCTGCTCAAACCTGCCAGAGGGACAGAAATAAGGACAAAAATGAACTTTCCTGTGCAGGGATAACCCTTGGGCTGGTGGAGGAGCCCCCAGGGTGTCAGACCTGCCCCATGCTGTGTCAGACCTGTGTCAGGTGCTGCCCACTCCCAGTTTTTGAGCTGTGCCATGAAAAGGAGTGTGGGGCCTGTTTTCTGCCCTGCTGGAGGGGTTCTGGCCATCATCCCCTGTGCATGGTTTCTGGACACACATCCCTTTGTTTGGGAAGACCCTGGATTGTGTTGACACAGCAGCATGTGGCACTGGAAAAGGAAATAGAAAAAGCTTTTGAACACAAACTGGGCTGGAAGAATGCAGGGTGGGAAAAGGGGGTTTGATATTAGGGAGCAGCTTTCAGTTGGAGCTGAAAAATTCAGATTTTCCTCTTTGCTTCCTGTGTTTTTTCCACTTGTAGGGAATTTAGCAGAGCGGGCAGGTTCAGTGGGAGTGCAGTGGGTAAATTCCAGCAGGAATTCCACGAGGAAACCCTGTGGAAGCTCTCTGCCTTCTTTGCCTGGTTCTTGCATCGAGGTGCAGCAGCTCCCACTCCCCAAGCCTCATTTTCTCCTCTGGGAATATTAATGCTTATTGCTAGAGTGCTTTCAGCCCTTGCCCATGAATTTTTAAAACACAACAGAATTGCCAAATAAGAAAAACAAAACAAAACAAAACAAAAAAAAAAAGCTGCTGTTTGGTTCCAAGTCAATAATTTCCCACCCTCCAAGGACCATGTCCTCAATCAAAACACATCTGTCACAGCCAGAGAGGCTCCAGCAGTTTGTAACACCTGTGTCAGGAGTTATCCAGAGCTGTTCCATGGATTTCTGTCTCCCAGGCTGTTTCCTGCTGGATATTCCATGAAATTTGCCCTGCACATCCAGGGATTCTCAAACGTGGATTTAATTCCTCCTCCCGCAGCAAACTCTCCATGGGGCTGTGCTGGAGAAAGTAGGGACATTTTTTATCCTCTGAAAAGTCTTTTTAGAGAAAAAAAAAAAAAAAACAGAGAGTAAAAATCCTTTCAGGGCATGGGAATTGGGTTTAATCTCTCTGTGCCTCAGATAAATAGGAATAACTGATATTCTTCGTGTGGCTTTGCTGCTTTAGGGACAGAGAGAAGGACAAAATGAACTTTCCTGGCTCTTTTTGGCAGTGGTTATGGTCACAGGAGGAATCCAAACCCATCCTTGCACACCTTTAGCTGCTCAAACCTACATGTGGAGCAGAGAAAAGGACAAAAATGATCTCTCCTGGTTCTTTGTGGTTGTGGTTGATGGCACAGGGGGAATCCAAACCCATCCTTGCACACCTTTAGCTGCTCATTCCTGCTTGAGGGACAGAGAGAAGGAGAGAAGGAGAGTCCTCCTCCCGCAGCAAACTCTCCATGGGGCTGTGCTGGAGAAAGTGGGGACATTTTTTATCCTCTGAAAAGTCTTTTTAGAAAAAAAAAAAAAAACCAGAGAGTAAAAATCCTTTCAGGGCATGGGAATTGGGTTTAATCTCTCTGTGCCTCAGATAAATAGGAATAACTGATATTCTTCGTGTGGCTTTGCTGCTTTAGGGACAGAGAGAAGGACAAAATGAACTTTCCTGGCTCTTTTTGGCAGTGGTTATGGTCACAGGAGGAATCCAAACCCATCCTTGCACACCTTTAGCTGCTCAAACCTACATGTGGAGCAGAGAAAAGGACAAAAATGATCTCTCCTGGTTCTTTGTGGTTGTGGTTGATGGCACAGGGGGAATCCAAACCCATCCTTGCACACCTTTAGCTGCTCCAACCTGCTTGAGGGACAGAGAGAAGGAGAGAAGGAGAGTCCTCCTCCCGCAGCAAACTCTCCATGGGGCTGTGCTGGAGAAAGTGGGGACATTTTTTATCCTCTGAAAAGTCTTTTTAGAAAAAAAAAAAACCAAAAAACAGAGAGTAAAAATCCTTTCAGGGCATGGGAATTGGGTTTAATCTCTCTGTGCCTCAGATAAATAGGAATAACTGATATTCTTCATGTGGCTTTGCTGCTTTAGGTTATTAAACTTTCAGGGCAGGCATTTGGGACCTGCCCTAATCTTGTGGGGTGCCTGGGGTGGCTGCCCCCCATTCCAGCCCAGGGTGCAGCCCTCAGCCCCAGCTCCCCTCTCGTCCTGCTTTGTTTATCTCTCGGGGCCTTTCTGTTTTCAATTCCATTGTTCTTCACCTGGGAATTTCAGGCTATTATTTAATTTCCTTCCAGCTCTCAGCCCTTCCCCCTGTGCCTCCCAGCCCCTCTGTGCAGGGAGTTTTTACTTTTCTGCCCCTCTGTGCGAGTCAGTTTTCCTTGGCTCCCTCAGCATCTCCTCTTGTCAAGGCATTATCCAGTGGGGAGCCTGATTATTTAGATTCCTTCAGCTTCCCCGTTTTTAATATATCTCCTCTGCATCCTGCAGCCTGACCCCTGCCCAAGGACCTGCCACCAGGGCTGCTTCTCCCAGTCTGGAGCCCTCCCCCAGCTTCCCTTTCATCTGTGTTTTCTGAGAGCTCTGTGCTCCAGGCAGCACAGGCAGAGCAGGGTTTGGGGCCCTGGGTCCAGCCCTGGATCCCTCCCCCATCACCTGAGAAAAGGCAAAAACCCCTTGCAGGGCCAGCCTTGGAGGGGGTGGGGGATAGCTGAGCCCAGAGAGGGAAAGGAAGCCATTTAATCCCTTTTTTTAAAAAAAATTGAGTTTGCAGCATGGCTCCTAAGCCTGCAGGACTGTAGGGAGATCCTCTGCATTTTTAGGGCTTTTAGGGCAGAAGTGAGGAGTGTCGCTATCAGACACAAAGGAACACGAGCACACGCCTCTTTCAAGGTGAAGGAAAAAGGGAAGGTTTATTTTCTGACTCCTATATTTATAGTTTTACAAAGGTGACAGAGGATTGGAGGGTGACAGTGCCACCTCTCCAATGACACTGGCTACAACAACAGTCCATCAATTCTCTCCTCCTCCATCAAAGGAGTGTGAACAACAAGTTATTTACAAGACAGTGCGTGATAAAGTTCCTTAGAAGAATGTCAACATCAGAAGGCCTTGAGAATCTTAAAAAACCAGGGTGACAGTGAGGAGATCCCTAAAAATGAAGCAGGAGGTGGCATTGATGCCAGGCTGCTGCACTTGTGGGTCCAGTATGCCCAGTGGAACCAGTTCAGAACCCTCCATGGGGATTTCAGGGAACACTTGTGGGTCCAGTATGCCCAGTGGAACCAGTTCAGAACCTTCCATGGGGATTTTGGGGAGCATTTGTGGGTGCAGTATGCCCAGTGGAACCAGTTCAGAACCCTCCATGGGGATTTTGGGGAGCATTTGTGGGTCCAGTATGCCCAGTGGAACCAGTTCAGAACCTTCCATGGGGATTTTAGGGAGCATTTGTGGGTCCAGTATGCCCAGAGGAACCAGTTCAGAACCTTCCATGGGGATTTTAGGGAACACTTGTGGGTCCAGTATGCCCAGTGGAACCAGTTCAGAACCCTCCATGGGGATTTTGGGGAGCCTCTCTCCAGCCCTCTGCCAGCATTTTGTGGGTAAAATTGCTGGAGGAGGTGGAGGAGATCCATGGAGATCTCCAAACTCTAGACACCAAACCTCATAAAATATTGCTAGAATGCATTTAGCAAAAGGGAAACAGAGAGGGAAGAGTGGAAAGAGGGTTTCAGTGAGGATTTTTGGGGTTTTTTTGAGAGTTTCAGTGCAGACAGAAGAGTGTTTGGGATGCCCAGTGGAACCAGTTTAAAACCCTCCATGGGGATTTTGGGGAGCCTCTCTCCAGGTTCAACTCGAGGGACAGATGCTGGATGCTGGGATTTGATTCCTGCCCTATAGAAATATCCCTCTCAAGAGCATAAAGGTGATTTTTTCCAGCATTTTGTGTGTAAAATTGCTGGAGGAGGAGGAGGAGATCCATGGAGATGTCCAAACTCTAGACACCAAACCCAATAAAATATTGCTAGAATGCATTTAGCAGGGAAGGGTGGAAAACGGATTTCAGTGGGGAATTTTGGGGTTTTTTTGAGAGTTTCAGTGCAGACAGAAGAGTGTTTGGGATGCCCAGTGGAACCAGTTTAAAACCCTCCATGGGGATTTTGGGGAGCCTCTCTCCAGGTTCAACTCGAGGGACAGATGCTGGATGCTGGGATTTGATTCTACCCTATAGAAATCTCCTTCTCAAGAACAAAAAGGTGATTTTTTCCAGCCCTCTGCCAGTATTTTGTGGGTAAAATTGCTGGAGGAGATCCATGGAGATCTCCAAACTCCAGACCCCAAACCCAATAAAATATTACTAGAATGCATTTAGCAAAGGTGAAACAGAGAGGGAAGGGTGGAAAGAGGTTTTCAGTGAGGGGGTTTTGTTTATTTGTTCGGTTTTGGATTTTTTTTGAGTATTTCAGTGCAGAGAGAAGAGTTTTTGGGGAAGGGCTCCCCATTTTTGGCTCAGGTGAGGTGGAAGCCCCACCCAGAGCAGGAGGTTTTCCACACAAGAAGAGAAGATGGGCTGAAGGTGTAACAGGAACACAGAACCCCTGGTTTGGAGAGGTTTCTGTCATTCCTGGCCCCATGAAGAGTCCAGCATGATCCTTTTCCAGAGCACAGATTAACTCAGAGCTCCCAACTCTTTATTTTCCTTGGCTGGTGAGCAAGGAGAGCTTACATGGCAATCATACATTATACATGACACAGGCAGAGAGACAGAAAGCAAAAGAAACTGAGATCAAATGCCCAGGAAACAGCAGCAGGGCCCACAGGGCTGGGGCAGCTCCTCTCTGCACCTTCACATCCCTCAGGTCCCTCTGAAATTATGGGATTTGGGCTCCTTAAATCCTCTCTCCAACCCCTGTCCTTGTTCTATCCAGAGTCTTCTTCCCAGATCCCTCTGATATTATGGGATTTGGGCTCCCTAAATCCCCTCCCCAAGCCCTGTCCTTGTTCTATCCAGACTCTCCTTCCCAGATCCCTCTGAAATTATGGGATTTGGGCTCCTTAAATCCCCTCCCCAACCCCTTTGCTTGTGTAATCTGGACTGTCCTTCCCAGATCCCTCTGAAATTATGGGATTTGGGCTCCTTAAATCCTCTCCCCAGCCCCTGTCCTTGTTTTATCCAGACTCTCCTTCCCAGATCCCTCTGATATTATGGGTTTTGGGCTCCCTAGAACCTCCCCAACCCCTTTGCAAGTTTCATCTGGACCATACTCTCAGATGCCACTGAATTTATGGGATTTCGGCTCCCTAAATCCTCTCCTCAACCCCTGTCCCTGTTTCATCTGGACTGTCCTTCCCATATCCCTCTGAAATTATGGGATTTGGGCTCCCTAGAACCTCCCCAGTCCTGCATCCCCTCCTCCAGGAGGGTTTGGATCTCTGGGATGGGGTTTGGGGTGTCGGGGTGAGGATGTGATGGGGGTGTGAATGTCCCTGTGCCACCCTGGCGTGGGGAAGGGCTGTCCCAAAGGGTTGGAGTTTGGGATTTTGGGGAGTTTGAGGTTTGGGATCTTCCTGCCTGGCTGGAGCTGGGGGCTGGTTCCAGCCAGGGATTGGGGTTTTTTGGATCTCCAGGCAGAAAAACCAAATTCATCTCACTCCCAGCACCAATCTATAGGGAGAAGGGGGGAAATTGAAGATTGGATGGAGGAGAGGAGAGGAGAGGAGAGGAGAGGAGAGGAGAGGAGAGGAGAGGAGAGGAGAGGAGAGGAGAGGAGAGGAGAGGAGAGGAGAGGAGAGATCTCAGAGCCCCTTGAAGGGCCTAAATGGGCTCCAGGATTGCTGCAGAGGGGTTGGGGATGAGGGATGGAGGGATTAGACCCAGGAATGGCTTCCACAGGGGTGGGTGGGATACTGGAAGGAATTTTTTCCCTGGGAGGGTGGAGAGGCCCATGCTGACCAGAGGGTTGTGGATTCCCCATCCCTGGAAGGGCCCAAGGCCAGGCTGGACAGGCCTTGGAGCCACCTGGGATAGAGGAAGGTGTCCCTGCCCCTGGAAAAGGCTTGGAATGAAATTATCTTAGTGAGTTTTCCAACCCATCTTTTCTTTTGGGTTGGAAAAGAACCAAAAGAACATTTTGGTTCTTTTCCAGCCCAAACCATTCTGGGTTCCTGTGCCTGATTCAGACTCCTGCAGTGGCTGTGAAGCACCTGGCTGGCTGCTGTAACCAATAAAGAGACAAAACCTGTTGGAAAAGTCACTTTTAAGCCAGACTTGTGCTTTGGCCCTTTGGCAGAACCGTTTTGACTGAGGGGGATATCTCAGGGCCCTGCCATGGATTCAGCTGCACATCCCTGAGGGAAATTTGCTCTTCCTCAGGGCATGGTCCTTCCTGACATTTCCAGCAGGATGGGGTTTGGGTGAGGATCTCTTTTTCCTGTCTCTGTGCTTGGCTCTGGCTCAGTTCATCAGGAAGCACCAAGAGATGCAGACCTGGCCACCCCCAGGTGAGCAGTGGTGATACCACCAGGAGAAAGGGGGGAGTTCCTCAAGCAGGTAAAGGAAAATGCCAAACTTTCTGCTGTGAAAATGAACTAAAAACCATTCTTGTATTACTGTCTGGTGGTTCTTAAGCTGTGAGGGGTGTGTGTGTGTCAAAATACAAATTTGAGGAGAGACAATCTTGACCAGCAGTGACACCAGCTCTGTGTCCCCAGGGAGAAACGGGGGAGTTCCTCAAGCAGGTAAGGAAAAATGCCAAAGTTTCTGCTGTAAAAATGAACTAAAAATCACTCTTGTATTACTGTCTGGTGGTTCTTCAGCTGTGAGGGGCATATGCGTGTCAAAAAACAAATTTGAGGAGAGACAATCTTGACCAGCAGTGACAACAGCTCTGTGTCCCCAGGGAGAAAGGGGGGAGTTCCTCAAGCAGGTAAGGAAAATGTCAAAGTTTCTGCTGTAAAAATGAACTAAAAACCACTCTTGTATTACTGTCTGGTGGTTCTTAAGCTGTGAGAGGTGTGTGTGTGTGCATCAAAAAACAAATTTGAGGAGAGACAATCTTGAGCAGCAGTGACACCAGCTCCATGTCCCCAGGGAGAAAGAGGGGAGTTCCTCAAGCAGGTAAGGGAAAATGCCAAAGTTTCTGCTGTGAAAATGAACTAAAACCCAGTCTTGTATTACCCTCTGTTGGTTCTTAAGCTGTGAGGGGCGTGTGTGTGCATCAAAAAACAAATTTGAGGAGAGACAATCTTGACCAGCAGTGACATCTCCGTGTCCCCAGGGAGAAAGGGGGGAGTTCCTCAAGCAGGTAAAAGAAAATTTCAACGTTTCTGCTGTGAAAATGAAGTAAAAACCACTCTTGTATTACCCTCTGATAGTTCTTAAGCTGTGAGGGGCGTGTGTGCATCAAAAAACAAATTTGAGGAGAGACACAATCTTGAGCAGCCTTTAGCAAAGCAAAGGAAAGTCAAAGTATTTCTTGAGCCTTCTTTGTTTAATCCTGACACCGTGATTTATTCCCCACTAACACATCCACCATCCCCCTCCACACACACACACACGTCCACCAGGGCAACTGCTCCAAATTTTATTGGAAAAATATAAACTGGCTTTGCATTCTTACCTTTATTTCAAGACCTCCTACAAGAAACAGGAAGGGTAAACATGAAAGCTCTGTTTCCTTTAAATTGTGAGTGTGGGGGAAGTTTTCCTGTAGTGAAAGGAGTGTTTTGAAAAGCCCCTTAAATGCTTTTGAATTGAAGGCATGGAAGTAACGTGCACACGGTTTGAATTTACAGTTCTGGGTCTCCTCTCCCCCTCCATATGAATCCTATAAGTCAGACGTGTTGCTACAGTGATTCCCACAGGGAAAGTCTGGGCCTAGACTGGGAACAGCTGGAGATCTACAATCCACCAAAGTCGGCTTCTGAAACAGATATGAATTATTGGTTCAGTCAGATAAATATGGCTTTGCCTTTCCCCCACAGGCAACCACATATGGCACTTGGAAAGAATTAAAACCTTTACCCTTGGCCAGGTCTGGTTAAATAATGGCTCTTTCTTGTGCTTTCCCCCCTCTCTCTCTCTCTCTCTCTCCATTTCCTCTCATTCATTCTTCTTCTCCTTTTCCTTTCATGATCTTTCTGGCACGGCCATCCAGAGTGTCACCTCCTCCAAGTGACCCCGAATTTTCCAGTGTCACCCACGGGGCTGCGGGTGGGGAAACACGGAGCTGCCATTCCGAGGGGCTGCAGCTCTGCAAGGAGGAGCAAAACCACATTTCTGCTGCTCAGCACGGCTGCTCTGAGCCCAGCAAGGCTCTGAGGCTGCTGCCAGCCCGGCCTGGGCTTGTCCCAGAGCCCAAATTCACCCAGCAGCCGCAGGGTTGGGTGCTCTGCCCCTCCCTGGGGTCCCCTCCTGTGCCTGAGGGGTTTTTATGGGCTGCAGGTTGTGTTGAACGGTGAGCAGCAATGGTCTGGGGGTGACACATTGCTGCATCTAGTAGTAGAAATTGTGGTACTAGCAAATTACTATTATTATTATTTTTATTATTATTATTAAAATTTATTATTATTAAAATTTATTATTAGTAGTAGTAGTACAGTAATACCAAGGTACAACGCACATCCCTTAGAATTGTTTACTTTGAAAAGGGCCTCAAAGATCATCCAGTTCCAGCAGATTTTCCTCTACTCTCTTTCTCACTCTCTGAGACCCCTCTCCTATTTCTTTCCATTTCTCTTTTTCACATTTCTTGTTATTTTTATTAATATTATTACTACAGTAATACCAAGGTAAAATGCAGATCCTCTAGAATTGTTTACTTTGAAAAGGGCCTCAAAGATCATCCAGTTCCAGCAGATTCTCTTCTGCTCTCTTTCTCACTCTCTGAGACTCCTTTCCTATTTCTATCCCTCTCTCTTTTCCACATTTCTTGTTTTTACTATTATTATTATTATTATTATTATTATTATTATTATTATTACAGTAATATCAAGGTAAAATGCAGATCCTCTAGAAATGTTTAGTTCAAAAAGGACATCAGAGATCATCCAGTTCCAGCAGATTTTCCTCTACTCTCTTTCTCACTCTCTGAGACCCCTCTCCTATTTCTTTCCATTTCTCTTTTTCACATTTCTTGTTATTTTTATTAATATTATTACTACAATAATACCAAGGTAAAATGCAGATCCTCTAGAATTGTTTACTTTGAAAAGGGCCTCAAAGATCATCCTGTTCCAACAGATTCTCTTCTGCTCTTTTTCTCATTCTCTGAGACCCCTCTCCTATTTCTTTCCATTTCTCTTTTTCATATTTCTTGTTATTTTTATTAATATTATTATTATTATTACAGTAATATCAAGGTAAAATGCAGATCCTCTAGAACTGTTTAGTTCGAAAAGGACATCAAAGATCATCTAGTTCCAGCAGATTTTCCTCTACTCTCTTTCTCACTCTCTGAGACTCCTCTCCTATTTCTTTCCATTTCTCTTTTTCACATTTCTTGTTATTATTATTATTATTATTATTATTATTATTATTATTACTACAGTAATACCAAGGTAAAATGCAGATCCTCTAGAACTCTTTAGTTTGAAGAGGACCTCAAAGATCGTCCAGTTCCAGCAGATTCTCCTCTGCTCTCTTTCTCACTCTCTGAGACCCCTTTCCTATTTCTTTCCCTCTCTCTTTTTCACATTTCTTGTTAAATATAATCCATCTTAATAAAACCTGGATGTTGCCATCACATGGCCTCATTTACACCTCAGTTCAGGCATGGCCACCTCTCCCTAAACCTCTCAGAATCTCTGCTGCTCACAGTGACCCTGAGATGTGTTAGAAATTCTCTTTTCCCAGCCCAGTGGTTGAAGAAGGAGTCAGGGCTCTTCATTTCTCGTTCTCAAGGTTGTTTATTGTTCCTTATCTGTAAAATTCTTTCTCCTGTCCAGCCCAGGTCTGTTCAGCAGGACAGACAGGGGCACTCTGCCTGCCCCAGGGTGGTGTTATCTTTTTTACTACAAACTACCTGTACAATATTTACAATTCCTTCCCAATACCCATCACCTACGTTAGACACTGAGCTTCTACTCTAAACCAATCCCAAAGTGCCACCATCACAGCAGGAGATGGAGGCCAAGAAGAAGAAGGTGAAAGGCTGGACATGCCCAGATTCCTCCATCTTGCCTCTTGAATCCCCATTCTAAAAACCCCAAAAATCCATTTTTCACCCTGTGATAAATTCACTATCATTCACCTTAAACTTTCGTGGCTTGTAATTCTCCATGTAAGGTTGGTAATTGTTTTTTCCAAGGGCTGAATCACAGGCACAGGGGGGTCTGGGGCTCTGTGCCAGGATCTCTGAGCCCCCTGGGCAGGGTCTGGAGCCCTCCAGGGCAGCCAGAGGGATTTCCTGGTTCCAACACAAACCCACTGGGACCCATCCCTGAGGGAGATGTGGGGTGTGAGGGTGCCCCACTCTGAATCCCTCCCAACCCTCTGTGCTGCTCCTGCCCCTCCAAAACCCCCAAAAAGGTGCAGAACATCATCCCCCATGGAGGGCTCAACCTCAGAGCTCTAAAATGTTCTCACCTGCATCTCATGAGCTCCCTGACCCCCCCTGATGCTTTTTCCTACCCCCAGTCCCTCCTCACCCCCTCCAGCCAAGCCCTCCACCAGCTCCCTTCCTCCAGCTACTTCCCTCTCAAAATCTGGAATTAAGAAACCTGTAAGTTGCTGCTTTATCTCATTATCTCCTGTTTTGCATTTTAATGTGCCTGCTCTAAAAAAGCCCTCATTGATATTCAGGTTTGGCATGTGTTTGTTTGTGTCTCTTGGGAAAATTGGCTACAGATATTACTGAGTCAAAAAACACACACAGGAGACTTTGCTGCATATTTTCCTTTCCTTTTTTTTCCCCTCCTTCTTTGAAAGAAGATGGCATTTTCTTCACTTTCCTGAACAGCAAAAGAGTGGAAAAGGGGGGATTTTGAGGCAGCCCAGGGTGTGGGATGTAGGGCACTGATCTTGGAGTGCCCAGCTCCGTGAGTGGAGCTCATGGGTTCCTCCTCCCCACCCCACAAAAGGAACCTTGAAATGCAGGTCCCTGTGCCTGGTGTCCTCCTGCAGCTTCCAAACCCTCAAAGTCCCAGGGAACCCAAAGCCAAGCCTTGGGGATCCAGGGTGTGCACCCAGGGGTGACCCCAAAGCCTGGATGAGCACCCAGGGGTGACCCCAAAGGCCGAGGGGAACCCCAAAGGCTGGGTGTGCACCCAGAGGTGACCCTAAAAGCTGGATGTGCAGCCAGGGGTGACCCCAAAGGCCAATGTGGACTCAGAAGTGACCCCAAAAGCTGGGTGGGCACACAGAGGTGACCCCAAAGGTTGAGTGTGGACCCAGAGGCGACCCCAAAGGCCACTGCAGACCTAGAGGTGACCCCAAAGGTTGAGTGTGCACCCAGAAGTGATCCCAAAGGCTTGGGGTACACCCAGGGGTGACCCCAAAGGCTGGATGAGTACCCAGAGGTGATCCCAAAGGCCATTGCAGACCCAGAGGTGATCCCAAAGGCCATTGCAGACCTAAAGGTGACCCCAAAGGCCATTGTGGAGCCAGAGGTGACCCCAAAGGCCATTGTGGAGCCAGAGGTGACCCCCAAAGGCCATTGTGGAGCCAGAGGTGACCCCAGATGCTGGTTGTGCACCCAGAGGTGACCCCAAAGGCCATTGCAGACCTAAAGGTGACCCCAAAGGCCATTGTGGAGCCAGAGGTGACCCCCAAAGGCCATTGTGGAGCCAGAGGTGACCCCAGATGCTGGTTGTGCACCCAGAGGTGACCCCAAAGGCCATTGAGAACCCAGGGGTGACCCCAAAGGCCATTGAGAACCCAGGGGTGACCCCAAAGGCCATTGAGAACCCAGAGGTGACCCCAAAGGCCATTGCAGACCCAGAGGTGACCCCAAAGGCCATTGCAGACCCAGAGGTGACCCCAAAGGCCATTGTGGACCCAGAGGTGACCCCAAAGGCCATTGCAGACCCAGAGGTGACCCCAAAGGCCATTGAGAACCCAGAGGTGACCCCAAAGGCCATTGAGAACCCAGAGGTGACCCCAATGGCCATTGCAGACCCAGGGGTGACCCCAAAGGCCATTGCAGACCCAGAGGTGACCCCCAAGGTTGGTGTTCCTGCCAGCCTGGGTGGTGGCTCTGGCTCTGTCCCCTCCCCGGGCTGGGGCTCTGGGCAATGGGCAGAGGAGCTGGAAGGGCTGGGATGCTCTGGGGGTGCTTGAGCAGAGCCTGGGACGTTCCAGCCCCTCCCTGGCTGTGGGTCCTCCTGGAAAGGCAGAGGGGAATTCACTGGGATGGATTCTCTCCACTACTCACTGCTCCAGAAAGGCATTGCCTTTGTTTTCCTCTCCCTTTTGAGGTGAAAAATGAGATTTGTGCCCTCTGTGCAGCCATGAAATCCCCCTGGTGCTGCTCCTGAATTGTGCAATGCTCCTGATGTGTTTCCATGCTGCTTCCTGCTCTAATCCTATGGTTTGGGGGATTTGGGATGGGAGAAGGAACCCTCTGGAGGCAGTGATGCCTCTCCACTGCTGAGAGAGGGACTTTAAATAGCTGCTCCAGACCAGACATTGAATTTTTTAGGGGAATAAAATTTACATGAGGTGAACCCCAGGTTGGCTGCTTGGGAAATCTGTGTCAAGCGAATCTTTGAAGGGGTTTTTAAAAATGCAGCTGTTTTCCACGGATCCTGGAGAATCATAAATGTTAAAACACCTCCTGTCAGCCTGGGACTCTGCACAGGGGCACTTCTCAGTGCATCTCCCAGGGCTTTGGCAGGTGGCATTTTTGTGGTGGGAGGGCAGGATCTGAGTTGGGAAATGAGGATCTGAGTTAAGAAATAAAGATCTGAGTTGGGAAATGAGGATCTGAGTTGGGAAATGAGGATCTGAGTTAAGAAATAAAGATCTGAGTTGGGAAATGAGGATCTGAGTTAGGGAATGAGGATCTGAGTTAAGAAATAAAGATCTGAGTTGGGAAATGAGGATCTGAGTTGGGAAATGAGGATCTGAGTTGGGAAATGAGGATCTGAGTTAGGGAATGAGGTTCTGAGTTAAGAAATAAAGATCTGAGTTAGGAAATAAAAATCTGAGTTAGGGAATGAGGATCTGAGTTAAGAAATAAAGATCTGAATTAGGGAATGAGGATCTGAGTTAAGAAATGAGGATCTGAGTTAAGAAATAAAGATCTAAATTAGGGAATGAGGATCTGAGTTAAGAAATAAAGATCTAAATTAGGGAATGAGGATCTGAGTTAAGAAATGAGGATCTGAGTTAGGGAATGAGGATCTGAGTTAAGAAATAAAGATCTGAGTAGGAAATGAGGATCTGAGTTAAGAAATAAAGATCTGAGTTAGGAAATGAGGATCTGAGTTAAGAAATAAAGATCTGAGTTAGGGAATGAGGATCTGAGTTAAGAAGTAAAGATGTGAGTTAGGAAATGAGGATCTGAGTTAGGAAATGAGGATCTGAGTTAGGGAAGGAGGATCTGAGTTAAGAAATAAAGATCTGAGTTAGGGAATGAGGATCTGAGTTAAGAAATAAAGATCTGAGTTGGGAAATGAGGATCTGAGTTAAGAAATAAAGATCTGAGTTAGGGAATGAGGATCTGAGTTAAGAAATAAAGATCTGAATTAGGGAATGAGGATCTGAGTTAAGAAATAAAGGCCTGAGTTAAGAAATGAGGGTTGTGCTGGATGTGCTGGTTTAGTTGAGGTGTTTGGGCTGGGTTGGACTCAGTGATCTTTCAGGTCTCTTACAACCCAGTTATTTTGTGAATTCTGTGAATTCTTTGGGGTTTACCCTGGGCAGGTGTGGACCCAGAGGTGACCCCAAAGGCTGGAAGACACCTGACAGAGATGCTGGATAAACCATATCTGCCCAATTAAAAAATGCCACCCAAACCCATGGAGAAGAAGGAAGAAGAAGGAGGAAGAAGAAACCCAGGACAGCACCCTGTGCCCCCCATCTTGCTCCCATCCATAACACACTAAAAATCCCAAAACCTCAATTTCTCACCCAGTGACACACCTCCACTGCTCTCTATAATCTAAATTTCTCTCTATAATCTCTAAATTTCACATTTTTGTGGGTTCCAGCCTATCCTGAAGTCTTTAGGAAGCTTTCTCCATGGATGAGGGTCAGAGTCAGTGCTGCCCTGGGGGTCAGGGCACCCCAGAGCAGACACAGGAATATTCCCAGTGCCCTGGGTGTCCCCAGTGTGGTTTGTGTTTGCTCTGAGGCTGCCTGGGATGGGGACCTGCCAGCACCTGCAAGTCCTGGCAGCACCTGGGGACAGGTTTGGAGCCAGGTCCTGGCAGCACCTGGGGACAGGTTTGGAGCCAGGTCCTGGCAGCACCTGGGACAGGTTTGGAGCCAGGTCCTGGCAGCACCTGGGACAGGTTTGGAGCCAGGTCCTGGCAGCACCCAGCCCCACCCTGCCCCGATGTGAGGCACCATTGTGCTCCAGCATTCCCCTGCCAGGATTCCTTGTTATTTAAATGTTGTAGCTGCTTTTCCCCTGTTCTTCTAACGATCTTTTTATTTTCTTTGAGTGTTTGGATATTTCCAGTGGGAAGTGCTGCCCACCCTGACACTGCAGCCCTGTCAGAGGAATAAATGGGAAGTGCAAGGGATGGAATGGCAGCACTGCCAGATGCTGCAGCAAGGAAAACACTTGGGGACCCTGATTTGTCCCTGCTGTGTGGCAGAGGCTGCACCAACAGCACCCCAGCCACGCACTGAACTGACTCTAAAAGCACCCGAGGTGAAATAACCCTTCTTTTTTATTTTATTTCACTTGATTTTTTTTTTTTTTTTTAATTTTAAATACCCCGTGGTGCCGAACTGAAACCTCAGCCAGCTTCTATTTTCAGAGGGCTGGGTGAGAGAATGTTTTTTATCTGGAGATACAATGAGTGTGGCCCTGCAGCCTGCAGTTCCCAGGCTGGTGCTGCCAGGGCCCATGAATGCTTGCTTTATGAGCTGCTCTCGCAGGTGTTCGGGGGGCATGTAATCACTAATGAATGCTGGGGACACACAAACTCAGGGCAGGCTCTGGCACAGCAGCCAGGACAGGCAGTTGTTTGGGGTTTTTTTATTTTTTTTAATTTTTTTTTTCCTTCATTCTGTGAGAAAAAGCAGCAAAAAAAAAAGTCCCGAGTTTTTCGTTCGAGAGTTTGTCCCAGCTCGGTGGAAATTCATCCTGTTTGCACACACCCAGATGGGAATTTGGGGGGAGAATTTGACATTTTGGGGTTTATTTTGCCTCCTCCTGGGAGAAATCCAGCTTCTGTCCACATGGAGTTTGCAGGAGTTAACCTTGAGGAATTTGGCTGCAGAACTCAGAATTTTGGGGTTGATTTTGCTTCTCTCTGGGAGAACCCCCAGACTAGGAAATGCTTCTGTCCACGTGGAGTTTGCAGGAGTTAATCTTGAGGAATCTGGGCACAAAATTTGACATTTTGGGGTTTACTTTGCCTCCTTCAAGGAGAAATCCCAGACTAGGCAATGCTTCTGTCCACGTGGAGTTTGCAGGAGTTAATATTGAGGATTTTGGACACAGAATTTGGGCACAGAATTCAGCATTTTGGGGTTTCTTTTGCCTCCTCCTGGGAGAAATCCAGCTTCTGTCCACATGGAGTTTGCAGGAGTTAATCTTGAGGAATTTGGGTGCAGAATTCAGCATTTTGGGGTTTATTTTGTCTCCCTCAGGGAGAAATCCCAGGGTGGGCAATGCTTCTGTCCACGTGGAGTTTGCAGGAGTTAATCTTGAGGAATTTGGGCACAGAATTAAACATTGTGGGGTTTCTTGTGCCTCCTCCTGGGAGAGACCCCAGGGTGGGTGATGCTCCTGTCCACGTGGAGTTAGCAGGAATTAATCTTAAGGATTTTGTGCACAGAATTTGGACACATAATTTGACATTTTGGGGTTTATTTTGCTTCTCTCCAGGAGAAACCCCAGGGTGGGCAATGCTTCTATCCATGTGGAGTTTGCAGGAGTTAACCTTGAGGATTTTGTGCACAGAATTTGGGTGCAGAATTCGGCATTTTGGGGTTGATTTTGCCTCCCTCTAGGAGAAATCCCAGGGGAGGAAATGCTTCTGTCCATGTGGAGTTTGCAGGAGTTAACCTTGAGGAATCTGGGCACAAAATTTGACATTTTGGGGTTTATTTTGCCTCCTTCAAGGAGAAATCCCAGACTAGGCAATGCTTCTATCCATGTGGAGTTTGCAGGAGATAATAATAATAACAATAATAATAATAATAATAATCATCATCATCATCATCATCATCATCTATTGTTTTATTATTTTTATTTTTATTATTTATCATAATTAATTACCATTGTTGTCATTATCATTATATTATTATTATCATTATAATGTTATTTTATTATTATTAATAATAATAATAAGATTGTTATTATCATTAATTTTAATAGTTAATTTTTATTTTTAATTTTTATTATTAATAGTATTATTTTTATTATTTTATTATTTTATTCTTATTATTTTGTTATTATTATTGTTATTATTATCTTTATTTTATTTTAATTATTAATTTCTTATTATTACTCTTATTATTAATATTGTTGTTATTATCATTATTTTATTTTTATTAATAATTTTTATTAATTATTATTATTATTTTTATTATTTTTCTTGGTTTTATTTAAATGTTCAGTGGAAGAGAACAGCCCCCAAGTTATGATCACTTTTCTCAGTCAGTGTCAGGTTAACAGTTATCCATAAAGCAATAAATCCTTCAGCCTGAAAGGAAGACACTGTCTGGAAAAAAATATATCAATATTCAGAGTGTGCAGCCTGAGCCAGTGGTTTTATTTGTGCTCATATTTTTTCACTGCCTTTCTTTTACACCTCAAGGACACATTTATGATCTCCTCGTGGTATTTCACTTCTGAGGTGACGCTGATGCCTTGAGAAAAAACAGATTTCACATTAATTTGGCCCCCAAAGCCATGAGAGTGCTTGTGGAGCAGGGATGTGGGAGTGCAGCTCTTGGATGCTGCGTTGAATTGAGCAGAATTTGCCATTTTTGTGCTTTATTTCTGCAGTACCAATGCCCACAAAGGCCATGGGTTGGGATAGCAGAAGTTTTCCTTAGGAATAAAGGCAGAGGGAATCATTCCCTGCCCTCCTGGACGTGGCATCCCTGCAGGAATACCTAAAAATCCTAAAATTTTGTCTGAATGTGCCAGGGAAAATAAAGGTTTGGGTGTTTATGAGTGGGGTTTTACCCTGCAGAGGAGGAAGCAGAACTGCTGAGGTGATCTGCTGTAAATGAGGACAATTAGTGATGGGGAAGGACGAGACCCTGCACTCCCTTTCTCATCATGGGCTGGTGCTGTGGTGTCTCCTCTGGGGCTGAGAGAAACCCAAAACCATCTGCAGAGTTGGTGGCATGGTAGGAAAAATAATCCTCAACCCTCCAAGTGCCAGAAGATGCTCTAACCCCCAGCAAAGCAGCTTTGTGGTTGAATAATTTAATTTTTTTTTTTTTTTCTTGAGAGCACTCTGGCTGTTTTTGAGCAGCAATGCAGCACCTGTAAAATTGCAATTGTCCCAATTTCCATGAGGGAAATGATCCCCACACCTTTTACAGCTCTCCAGCAGGAGCCTGGCAATAGTCTGGAGCAGCTGACAGGAATTTCAGGGGGCACACAGGGATCTAAACCCAGGACCACTGAATTCCCAGTGAGGACAAAGCTACTGGAGTCTCTGTCTTGGCATGGAAATGGAATTTCTCTGTAGTTTTGGCTTTTCTTGGCTCATTTGTGGAAAAAAAGCACCCAACAAGCAAAGACAAAATTTGGTTGAGGGAAGGATGAATTTCCCCAACCTGCACGGTGGCACCAAACCTTTGAATTGAGTTAAATTCAAACCTTAAGTCACATTTAAACCTTAAATTTGAATTTACCACTGTGCATTGTGTTACATCCCTTGTCTAGGATGTGAGAACCTTCCCCAGCTTCCTGCAAGCCCCATCATCTTCACTTAGGGGAAAACCAGAAATCCTCCAGCATTTCTGGAAATCTGCTCCAGCCTGCTCAGCTCCTCACCCACTGCTGGGTCCCTCCTCATCCTCACCCTGGCTCTCATTTATGCTTTGGGATATTCCTCCCTCTGTCCAATACCCTGTGCTTTTACCCCTGTTGGATTTCAGCCACTTATTTCAGATGATTTCTCAATTTACCCAGATAATTTTGTAGGCTAATTCTGACCTTACCATGCTGATGGGGCTCTCCCAGCTCTGTGCTGTCCACAGATTTAATAAACATCCTCTCTGTCAAGGTCAGCATGGAAAATATAGAATAGAAACAGAAGCACAACACCCATCACACCAAAATTTTCCTGAAATTGTGCTGGTTTCAGCATGGAGGAAATAAAATTCTGCCTGTAAGCTTGCAGCTCTCCCAAATACTTCCAGCTCTGTCATTCAGATCTGTGTCTCACCTTAAAATTAAAACAAAAAAAGATCTCCCCTATAGGACTGAAGCTTTTTAAAAAGAACATTTCCTCTCCCAAGAAATGGGACATAAATGCTGGAGATGCCATTTCCATTGAGAAGGATCTCCAAATCCACCAGAACTCTGCCTGGAATATTTCCCTGTTATTATTCCCAGCCATTTTAAGGCTGCACCATTTAAACCCCCACACGAGCTGTGGGGTTTGGGATATTCTGGGGAGCCACAAACTCCTCAAGCTTTAATCAGTCTCTTCCTAACTCGAAGTTGCCTCAAATTATAAATTGCTTTCCCTCCCCAGTGAAAAATGTGACAATTTAGAAGCCTAATTCTGACCTTACCATGCTGATGGGGCTCTCCCAGCTCTGTGCTGTCCACAGATTTAATAAACATCCTCTCTGTCAAGGTCAGCGTGGAAAACATGGAATAGAAACAGAAGCACAAAACTCTGCTTAAGTTTGAAACCCACCACACCAAAATTTTCCTCAAATTGTGCTGGTTTCAGCATGGAGGAAATAAAATTCTACCTGTAAGCTTGCAGCTCTCCCAAATACTTCCAGCTCTGTCATTCAGATCTGTGTCTCACCTTAAAATTAAAACAAAAAAAGATCTCCCCTATAGGACTGAAGCTTTTTAAAAAGAACATTTCCACTCCCAAGAAATGGGACATAAATGCTGGAGATGCCATTTCCATTGAGAAGGATCTCCAAATCCACCAGAACTCTGCCTGGAATATTTCCCTGTTATTATTCCCAGCCATTTTAAGGCTGCACCATTGAAACCCCCACACGAGCTGTGGGGTTTGGGATATTCTGGGGAGCCACAAACTCCTCAAGCTTTAATCAGTCGCTTCCTAACTCGAAGCTGCCTCAAATTATAAATTGCTTTCCCTCCCCAGTGCAAGATGTGGCAGCATAATGTGGTGATTGATGCTATAGAGGAAACTCTGGTACAGTTTGCACGCTCTCAAATATAATCCTGGTGCAGGTGGGGGACTGAAGCATGGGGTAAATGCAGCTGATTAGATATTTTGTCTCATTCAGGAGCCTTTTCTGCCAGCACTATATGAGTGAATGCATATTGCATGAGGGGCCTGTTCCAAAGTCCATTGAAATGGAGTGAAAGGCTCCCGTTTTTCCCTTTGGAGCAGGGCAGGAACACTGTCAGGCACACACAACAGAGATGTTGCCTTGCAGTTTGAGGGGGGACTGGCTTTCCTAATGGCAAAAACAAATGTTTTCCCCGTGATGTGTGGAGCCCTTAACGACAGCAATTCCTCGGAGAGGCCTGGGATTTGCAAATATTGAATGTATTTCCATTTTGGGGGGAATTGAAGGATGGAAAATTAAAGGAAGAGCTGGAGTCTTGACCCCTGCTATAGCCTGGACATGCTGGGATGCTTTTCCTGGCAGCAGTGCAGTGGGGATGGGGCTGGGATTGTGCCCCTCACTGCCAGGGCCATTCCTGCTTGGGAAACGCCCTTTCCTTGCACATCCAGGGGTCTGAGGATGAGGGAAGAGATGAGGATCTGACTCCATGTTTAAGAAGGCTTGATTGATTATTTTATAATATGTATTATATTAAACCTATACTAAAAGAATAGAAGAAAGGATTTCATCAGAAGGCTGGCTAAGAATAGAATAGGAAGGAATGGTAACAAAGGTTTGTGGCTCGGACAGAGAGTCTGACCCAGCTCACTTTAATTGGCCATTAATTAGAAACAACCACATGAGCCCAATCCCAGATGCACCTGTTGCATTCCACAGCAGCAGATAACCATTGTTCACATTTTGTTCCTGAGGCCTCTCAGCTTCTCAGGAGGAAAAATCCCAAGGAAAGGATTTTTCAGAAAAGATGTCTGTGGCAATCCAGCCTGTGACTCCAGCCAGGCTGTTGTCAGGTAGGGAAGAGCTTGTGCCACACCACAAGAAAGCATGGACTCAGAAAAGAGCAGGGAAAATACAGTCCTGGTGTTTCTGGGGCCTTTTCTGGGCACAATCCCTGCAAAAGCCTCATCCCTTACTCCTGTCCCAGCAGTGCTCCAAGAGCAGAGCCCAGGAATTCCTCTGGGAGCCCACTGAGAGGTGTGAGGGCAAGGAATGGCCAAGCTGGCTTGATTTCCCTCTGCATTTCCCAACCACGGATGCAGATCTTTCTGTTTCCTGCAGAAAATCCGCTTTTCCTCGCTTGCATTTTTGTGCAGCTGGGGAGGAGCAGCTCTGCCCTGCAGAGCCCAAACCGAGGCACAAAAGGCAGGGAATTAAATCCCTTTTTTGCAGGGATCTGAAGCCCACAGGTGGGACAGACACAGAGGTAGGAGGAGGATCCTCACCCGCATCCCTGCGAGCATCTCGGGGTTTTTTGATCCTCACCCGCATCCCTGTGAGCATCGCGGGGTTTTTTAGCCCGGGGGAGGGATCAGAGCCAGCTCTGCGACCCTGCCGGCTTCAGCTGCATTTGTGCCTCCCCTAAACGTGTTCCATGGTGTTTCTCCTTCTTGTGCACCTTTTTTTTCCCCTCCTTCCTCTCTCCTTTTATAGTCAGGGCTTCAAGGGGCGAGGGCAGCTCGCCAGAGCCTCCGACCAGCGCTGTCGGGAGCCCCAAATTCAGCAGCACCCTGAGCCTGGGACAGGAATAAATAATGGGAAAAAGAGAAATAAAGTGGGGGACACCTCCAGCAGAACTGGAGGTGCAGCCAGCCCCTTGTAGCACGAGCAGTAAATGGAACTTTGTTCCCTCTCCGAAGGGTTTGGTTGGTTTTGTTATTATTTTTTTTCCCCCTCATTTCTAACAGTGCTCGAGACCTCCAAGAGGTCTGGGCGCGGATTGCAGTGACTTCCAACCTCTTTGTGCCAGTTATCTGCGGCTTTCCTTCTTTTTCTTCTCCCTCTTTCTTTAAAAAAAGCCATAAAACAGTGAGGGCTATTCAGTGATTAAGATTATTTGGGTTCACTTCAGTTCTGGCACTGTGCTAATAAAATAATAATTAAAGAAAAAACCAAAAAACTAAGCCAGCGTTAAAGGGTTTGTTCTCTCATTTGCAGAAGGAACCGTCTCACTATGGGAATGAACAATTAACAGCATTGAAATGAGCTGAACTTGGTCCTTTTCTCCCATTGTCTTTGTGCCTTTTGAATCATCTGGAATTGGATTTTCTCCGCTGTCTCTTTTCCGGTGCGCTAAAATGTTTTACATAAATCACAGGGAGCAGCCCCGAGCCGTAACCCCCTCGTCCCCAGTGCAAAAACCACCAAAATGTTGTGCTCGGTCACCTGGAGCTGCTGCACGAATACAATCTGTGCAGATTATGATTTTATTATCATTCCCTGCCATTTTTATTTTATTTTTTTTTCTCCTTAAAGGAAATGCAGCAGAGGGATGGGGAGGGCGTTCTCTCCCCGGTTCCGTATCCGCAGGCATTGCTGCCTTCATTAATTAAAAATGATAGCGAGGAGGAGAGCGAGCAGAGGGGTTTGATCTTTACATGGGAAAGGCAGCGTGTAACCTCCTCTAAAACCTTTTTGGCGACAGATTCCAGCTCTTCTCTCAGTCTGCAACCTCAGCAGGCTGCATCTGTATATTAATTATATATATATATAAAATTTTATTTTTTTGGGGGGTACACTGAGTATGTAAGGATATTGAATGTATAAATATATTCAATATATATGTACATTGGTCATGTAAGTATATTGAATGTATAAAAATATATTCAATATATATGTACATTGATTATGTAAGTATATTCAATATATAAATATATTCAGTATATATGTACATTGATTATATAAGTATATTGAATATATAAGTATATTGAGTATATAATTATATTGAATATGTCAGTATCATCGTTTAAGTATATTCAATGTGTAAGTATATTCAATGTTTTTGTATACTCAATATGTAAGTATAGTCGATATATAAGTATATTCAACATATAAGTATATTGATTATATAAGTGTATTAAATATATAATATATTGAGTATATAATTATATTGGATATGTCAGTATATTCAATGTTTAAGTATATTTAATATATAAGCATATCCAATATATAAGTACATTCAATATGTGTGTATTCAATATATAAGTATATTGATTATACAAGTATATTCAATATATAAATGTATTAAATAGGGAACTATATTGAATACAGAAGTGAACCGAATACCCAGCAACATTAAACACCCCAGGACTGGGATGTGACACGGAACCCGAACAGCCCGTGGCGCTCGGAGCGCGGGGCGGGCGATGCCGGGGGCGGGTTCATGGCACCGGGGCAGCCCGGGGGGAGCCCGGCAGGGGCTCTGGGGGCTCGGTGCCCCCGGGCCGGGCCGGTTTTGCCGATCGGGGCCGGGGCAGGGGGTGCCGGGGCCGGGCCCGGTTCCGCGGCCGCCGCCGCACCTCAGATGAACCCGGCGGCGGCCGCCCCTGTTGCCAGGGCGTGGCTGGGAAGGCGCGCGCTGATTGGCTGAGACCGCTCCCCGCCGGCCAATGGGAGGGCGAGGAGGAGGGAGGGGCGGGGCGCGGCGCGAGCATGAGGCGCGCCCCGGGTCCGGCCCCATCCCGGGATACGCTGAGATATCCTGGAATATGCTGAGATGGCACGGGAATGCTGAGATATCCCATCCCGGGAACCGTGAGATATCGCCAGTAATGCTGGGATATCCCGGGAATGATGAGATATCCCGGGAATCGAGAGATATCCTGGGGATGCTGAGATATCCCGGGAATGATGACATGTCCCGGGAATGCTGAGATATCCCGGGAATCGTGAGATATCCCGGGAATGATGAGATATCCCATCCCGGGAATCGAGAGATATCCTGGGAATGATGAGCTGTCCCCGGGAATCGTGAGATATCTTTGGGAATGCTGAGATATCCCCGGGAATTGCGAGCTACCCCAGGATCTTGATGTATCCCCGAGAATGCAGAGACATCCCGGGAATGCTGGGCTGTCCCTGGTCCTGCCCCATCCCATCTGTAGGTCTGTGATCTCTGCTGTGCTGTAGCCACTCCATGATGGACAATGACATTTAAGGTCCTTTCCAACCCCAACTACTCCAGGTTTAAGGTCCTTTCTGACCCCAACCATTTCATGCAGCAGGAGGAGATGGCAGAGCAGCTGGTGGGAAAGCTCAGTTCCCAGCCCTGGAGAAAACCCACCAGCCTCACGCCCTGTGCCGAGCTCTTTGAGCAGAAAATATCAATTTCTCAGAGCACAGCTGAGCAGGACCCCGCTGTTCCAGGCCCTGGCTGTAAAGCTGTCCCTGTTTGTGCTGTCAGCAGTGACAGAGGAGCAGCCAAGTCAGCAGATTTGCCTGCCTCTCCTCCTGAACCCATTCTGCTGCAGCAGGGATGGTTTTCTTACATAACCACCCAGCCATCCCCCTCCCCATGGGAGCAAAGCCCCTCCTGGGTCACCACATCCAGCCCCAGCCCATTCCTGAGAGGGATGGAGCTCCCTCTCCAACCTCCTGGGGCTGCTGCCTCTTCTTGTCATCTCCTCCTACTCACTGCTTTTCCTGGAAAGTCATCCCAGCCTGTCCCTTGTCAGCCATGTGGGGACACAGGGATTGTCCTCCATGGCTCTGCAGTGGCTCGTGGACCCCTCTGTGGCCACCACTGGGGTGCTTTGTCAGAGCTGGGTGTAGCCTGGCTATCCTCTCAGCAGCCCTGGGAGGATGAGTAGGACTCAACCAAACACAAATCCCAAAAATCCTGGCCTTTTCTTCCATCTCCCACCTAGGCTGAATAGCAATCATTATCATCTACAGCCCTGAACTCACCCTCACAACTTCTACCTATGTGCTGTAATAACTGCAACCATCTTCCTCACCCTAAACACAATCAAAGTCCTAAAGCTATCTACCCCACCACCGGGGTGCTTTGTCAGAGCTGGGGGTCAGTGGTCCAGTTAACAAATTATGGGATTTTGGGGGTCAATTTGGTGGTGGATCCCTGTGGGGTGCAGGGTCAGAGCGGTGACTCCTGGCTCTGGAGCATCTCCTTGGAGTTCCACGTGCTGGAGTCACCCTCTGGAAAGGCAGCAGGTGACATGTGGGCCATGTTAGAAGGCTCAGGGGGCTGAGGAGGTGTCAGGGCTGTGGGATGGAAGGAACCTGGCCCAATGTGCCCAGCACAGCTCCTTCCTCCACTGCAGGAGGGTTCTTGGCTCCACCATTTCGTTCCTACCAGATCTGACCTGGAGCTCCACGTGCTGGAATCACCCTCTGGAAAGGCAGCAGGTGACATGTGGGCCATGTTAGAAGGCTCAGGGGGCTGAGGAGGTGTCAGGGCTGTGGGATGGAAGGAACCTGCCCCATTGTGCCCAGCACAGCTCCTTCCTCCACTGCAGGAGGGTTCTTGGCTCCCCCATTTCATTTCTACCAGGTCTGACCTGGAGCATCTCCCTGGAGCTGCTGGAGTCGCCCTCTGGAAAGGCAGCAGGAGCCATGTGGGCCATGTTACAAGGCTCAGGGTGCTGAGGACGTGTCAGGGCTGTGGGATGGAAGGAACCTGCCCCAATGTGCCCAGCACAGCTCCTTCCTCCCCTGGAGGAGGGTTCTTGGCTCCACCATTTCATTCCTACCAGGTCTGACCTCACCAGCTCCCCTTCTCAGAGCATTTCCATTCATGGCTCATGTCCAAAATGTTGGGTTTTTTTTAATTTTCTCTGTGTAACCAGAGCTCGTCCCTAAAGCAGCCAGTTAACCCTTTCAGTTCTCTGTCCTCCCGAAGCAGAGCTGGTTTTGGTGAGTTTATAAGGATTTCTCCAGAGGGTGAGGTGTGCTGAGTGTTCTCTTGCTGTTGGGGTGCACGTGGATGTGTAGGGACAGCCCAAAGCTTGCTCTGGCTGAGTCATGGAGCAAAACCCTCCCCACATCCCCATCCCTCACCCACAGCCACCTCTGGGCAGGGCCCACAGAGCCGCATGGCTGGGGGAAACTTCAATTTCCAAATTCCTCACATTAAAATAAATGTAATTCCACGTAAGAGGCTGTGGGGGTGAGGAGATGGAACACAGACACACAACCTGGGGTCCTTCTGAGGAACGAGGGCAAAAGTCTGGCCTTGTTTATTCTCATGTAAATTCAGAGTAAACCCAGGCGATTTTGTCATCCCGGGCTCTGACGCATTACTGTAAATCCTACTTTCGTAACTCTGCCATTATTTATGAGCCTGACTGCAGTGCTGTGTGAGATCAGGGCAGAGTTATGCCTGCTCACGTGGCTGCTTTAAGGACCACAGCTTGGACGTTGGAGTAGAGGAGACAAAGGCAATCGATCATCTTCATTTTACAAATAGGGGCGTAGGATTACATGATCTGCTGGAGAGCTTGCAGGAAGCCGGTGTCTGGTCTGGACAGGAAACCGTTTTCCTGTCCTGAAAAACTTTTCGTAGTAGAGGGGAAAAAAAAAAAAAAAAAAATTCCTGTTTGATGTTTGGGGTGAAGGGTTTCCAGGGCAGGAAAATGGGATCAGAAAGTGCCCGATGAGGGTTTCAGATTTGCCTGATCAGCCCCTGGTCTGCAGGGAGCAGAAAAGGGAGGTGGCTTTGCAAATACTCACTGCAGGTCAGCAGCTTTCCCCTGGTTGTGGGGGTTTATGGATCATCCTGCCCATCAGTGCAGGCAGATTTTCTATCTGTGATCAATGGTGATCACACGAGCAGGATGGATTCGTGCTCAGGACTTGAGGTTTTGTCTGCTGCATCATGTTCAGAGCACGATGGAAATGATAAATTAATAAATAAAAAAGGGTTTGGAGCAGGTCATCACCTGGCAGGACAAAGGCAGTTAGAGGAGGGTCACCAGATGGAAGGCTCTCTGTGTGCACTGTACATCACCAATTTAATCACCTTATGCCTCGGCTGAGCATTCCCATCCGCTGCCCTGGCTCTGGCTGGCACTGCCCTTTGTCTTGGAGCTGCTGGGAAGGATTTCCCTCATGCCTGTGCCAGCTTTTCCATCTCCAGGCTGCCAGCCTGTGCTCCCTGCTCCTCACAGACCCGTGGCTCAGTGGGTTGTTGCATGCTGGTATCTGTTGCTGCCGTTCAAGGGCTTCCTCCTCCTGCTTTATTTTGCCATATAATTTCCCTGCCTTGAGCTGGAGGACTGAAATCACAGAGGAGAAATGTAAATCCCTGCCTTTCTCTGAGGAGGTCACTTGGGCAGCGTTCACACTGTCCCTGCCTCTCCTTAATCCCACATTTCTGCCCAGCTCCTCACCCCCTGTCTGGCTTTTCCAGCCACAGCACCTGCTCAAAGTACATCAGGTAAATGCAGCGCCTCAGTATCGACCCAGGAGGAGAAAATGACTTTCTAATCTGTTGGAGAGCAGTGTTTCCTTCTCAAATCAGCCTCCTCCTCCCGTGCAGAGCCCAGGAAGGAGGAGGTCTCAGCCAGTGCATTGCAGAGGAACAGCCTTTGTTGTGTGTGGGTACTGCAAAATACTTGGGAGAGCTGAGCAGGTACCTTTCAGAGGGGAAAAATGAAAAAAAAAAAAAGGTAATTAATTAGACTAAATAAACATATATTAGGGTTCAAAATATGCACAGCCAAAATGAAAGTCACATTCTGGTTCATTAAATCTGAAAAGACTTCACACGTTTTAAACCTGTAATCATATTCACAGATGCAGCACCCCCTCCCCAACCTGCCCCCCACCCCCTCCCGCAGATTTCACACCTTGGGAATGGCTATTGTATAAAAAACCCAAAAAAAAAAAGGAACAGGAGAAGGTTTTCTGCTTCAGGGCACGGGCAGGAGAATCAGTGTTTGCTGTGGCATCTCTGTGTGGCAGCACGGGCTGGGTTCAGGTGCTCGACAAGGAGGAGGATGAGGAGGAGGAAGCACAAAATCTCAGCTCCACTGCTCCTGCCCGACCTGGGGTCTCTCTCTGAGTTCCCCCCCTGCTCCCAGGCTCTCCCCCTCCCCTGGAGGGTGGGATGTTACCAGGGAGCTGAGCTGCAGAACATATGGAAACGTCATGCGTGTATATATAGCAGAGGAGCGAAAATGGATGCTCTTGGGTACAATAAACATTAGTGGATCTGCAGGGGGGGGGCAGAGAATTTCAGCTATTTGGATGTTTGTAAGGGGGGGTTTCACTGCTGTTTGTAGCCATAAATGCATACATATAATTTATTTGAATTAGGAAGTCTGTGGAGTCGTTCTTTGCATGGAAATTCTGCTTTATTCCGGAGCGGCGCAGTCAGAAAGGAGGATGTTGTGACTGCGTGCCAGCAGATATTTGTAAGGAGACATTTTGAAAATCTGAAGGGATCAGTGTGAACGTTTTCAAGATGTTGGGGGTTGTTCTGGGATACCTTGGTGATTCAGTGCTTTCTTCTGGCTTTAGGTAAAATGAGATCAAAATTCAGATGTTTCTGGTATGCAAAATCTCCCCAGCAGCTTCTTTCTTTTAGTATTTATTTCTTTTTGTATATATATTTTTTTTTTTCCTTTAAAAGAACCAATATCTAGTGAAGGTTTCTCCCTGCCCCAGTGTGTTTATGTGCTATTCAACAGGGTGCCAGCTCCCTGGGCAGCAGCTCCCTGCATTCTCCTTTTTCAGGGAAGCAATCCCAAGGAATTTGATGCAGTTGCTCGGGAAAGTAAGAAAGCTCAGCATTCGGTGCCTTACACAGAAACCTGGATATCATATCAGGCTTTCCATGCCTGGATATCTTGATCAGTTTAAGCTGATTAGAAAAGCTCCTCGGTTCATTCTTGGGCAAGCTGGAAAACGATCCCTGCTTTGTATAATGAAGTATGTTATCTATCCTGCCCTACAATAAATCCAGAGCGGGGCTGCAGGGGGATTGGCATCTGGTCTAAATTAGCATTGCTCCACTGCTGTCGGTGCAGCCCTGCCAGGGCTCACCAGGTGAGGATGTGGCCCATTTAGGGAGCTCCCGTGGGGTTACAAAAGCAGCATTGAGGACCACAGTTCCAGAGGAGGAAAGGAGCCAAGAAAGGAGCAGGACAGCTTGCAGGGAAATCTTAAATGACATTAATTGAAATCTTATCACTTCCTTCATCTTAAGGTGAACCCGGGGCACAATAAAGAGCAATTATCTGCCATCTTCCTTCATCTGTCCCAAGTGCAAGGAGGGGAAGAGTGTATCCATCACTCTTTCTGCCTTCCCTTTTTTCTCCCGGAGACAATCCGATATATTTACAGACCTGTCACCCCTTCCAACCCCTCCTTTCACGGGAGAGCTGAACAAAAGCAGGTAAAAGCAATGGAGCTTGGAAAAGAGAGGGGATCTGGAAACTGGAACCAAGTGAAAACGGGGACTTCAGCCCTCTGAGAAGCCACTGAAGGGACTTGAGTTACCACATGCCAAGGGAATGGCCACGAGAGGGTTGTGAGGTGGCAATAAATAGAGCTGAGCAGGAGAATGCTGCTCTAAAACCTGGAGCAGCACTTGCTGGAAGCTGAGAGAGGCAGGGAATTCTTAACAGGTCATGGAAATTGGTGCAGCCCCCAGCATGGAGACCCTGGCAGTTTTTCCCCAGGTGTCCTCATGAGGTGAGATGGAGCCCATGGTCCCATGGTTTAAAGCAGCATTCCCTCGGAGGGGATTTTCTCAAATCACAAGAGGAGAACACGACCAAAACCTTTGAGATGGCTGAGATGATGGGAAAGAGGAGCAGAAGGAGCTCAGGTGTTTCTCTGGGGCTCTGGTGGGGCCATGGTTTGTGCCCCCACTGTCCCAGTGGGTTGGAGAGGAGCAGGAAGGGGCAGTGACATCTGAAACACCGAGTGCAGCCCTTGGAGGGAGTCAGGGTGTGAGAGGGGCAGGTTCCAGGGGCTGGCTTTGGGCTGTGTGTACAGAAACTCCAAGGCCATGTTGCTTTCTGACAGCAAATCGATGCCGCTGTAAACACGAGAACAAAGGAGCTCGCAGAGGAGAGGGGGAAGGAACACGGGAGAGATGGAGAACTGCTCCGCAGCCAGGGCTGGAACAATGTTGGGAAAAGCTCAATGACTTCAGCACCTATTCATTCCCTGGCCAGAGCTGGTTGCTTGCCCATTCCCAAGGCCAGTGAGGAAGTGGTGGCTGAGGTGTGAGGGCACCAGCCGGGAGCAGGGGGTGACCTGGCTGCTCCCCATCCCTCTCCCAGGGTTTAGCAACTGCTCAGTGCCCCAGGCCAGGGGCTGGATGAGGCAGACACTGTACATGTGCAGCTGGTTAGGGCTCAGCGTGCCCCTCCCCTGTGCAGCCTTGTGTCTCATGATGGATATCACTGGCAGGGTGAATTCCCATTCATTTGTCCCGTGGCTCCGGCACTGCGAGCGGTTTCCATACAGATCCCGCCGGAGAGAATGCCGTGGAAAAATGGGGCTTTGGGAGCCAAGATGCTGGGATGTTCTTCTGCCCAGCTCTGCAGCAAAACAGACGAGCTGGGGCCCGGCAGGTCTCAGTTTGGGACAGGGTCTGGCTCCTGACCCGATGTTGGGGTCATGTTGGTACATGGGTTTGGGGGTTAACCCATTGCAGGCTGGGTGAGGGGGGTGTTTGAGGCAGAATCACAGAATCACCCAGGCCCTGTGCTGATCCACACGGTTTTCCACCAGAACTGAGGGAGTGGGAATGCAGTCAGATGCTTTGCAGGTACAATTCGTCATTGGAAGGCTCAGGCCTGGGTGGAAGCAGGTTTTCTTGTTTGGGTGGGGTTTTAAGTTCAGCTATTTTCTCTGGTTGTTGTTGGGAAGGCCACATGGAAAAGCTTTAAGGACCCATCCAGGGTGGGGAGAGGGAAATTTGGAGCACACAACTCAGCCCCTGAGCCTGCCCATCTGTAAAGAATCAGCAGAACAGCGCTTAATGTACTTCCCCAACATGGCAGTTGTGGGCCTTAATTAAACTGTGCAGAGTGCTTGGAGATCCTCAGATTAAAGGCTGTGTGTACAGTGAATTACAAAAGCAAACAACATGAAATTTTCCATGTGTTGTGCTAGAGCTGTCTTCGTTTACCAGAAACAAATCATTTAATGCACCTCTTACATGGAGCTTGTTTATATGAGATGCGCCTGTTATTCCAGTAGGAGGGAAATCTGGTAGTTTTGATTATTGTTTCTTAATACTTCGTCCAAAAAAAGGCATAAAATTTGAATATGATAATAAAATAATACGGTAATAAAATGGGGTTTTTAACTATGCGCGTGTAGCTGGCCCTGGGAAACGCCGTCAGTTTTAACAGGCCTGAGAGATGGTGGGAGGTAAATTTAATATAGTATAAAAATAAAGGTAATCCCAGCAAAAGACAAGCATGGAGCAGTCGCTGGAGTCACCACAGGCAGAGACAGAACATGTTTTGTGTCCAACAATAGCAGCGTACGTGACTTGAAATGCTCTTTCCTTATAAAACAAAATACCCACTGGTTTGGCTTATTAGTGCTAATCTTCAAAGGGAGAAGCAGTGCTGAGGTTCCTGGTTCAATTCAGAAGTTCAGCCCCGCTCTGGCAGCGCTGCCTTGACAAAGTGCCATTGTTGCCCACGGCCGGGGCCGTGTGTGTGAGGTTTAACCTTCTGCATTTCCCCTTTTCTGCTGCACGAGGAGTGCCCAGAGCTGCGCGGAAAAAATGTCTCTGATGTGTGGTTTACACGTGAAAATGCTGCATTTGAACTTGCACTGACTCTGCCCAGAGTGGATCGGGTTAAATGGACTATTACAATGGCGGGAGCTCATCTGGAACTAATAATTTTTGAGGCCACCAAAAGTAAAAAGTAAAAAAAAAAGAAAAAAAGGTGGGGGGAGGAGGAGGAGGAGGGATCCTTTCGAGTTTGGTGGCCAGTGACTAAAGCTTCTGCTGCCATCTACTGCACATGGGTGGCAGTAGGGCCAGCTGGGAACTGCTTCCTTTGGACTGAACCGGCCAGAAAAACAGGTTAAAAAGTGAATTATCGGTTCTGGCACAGGCAGAGCTGCTTCTCAGCTCTTCTCTCCCATAAGTGTAGCTGGGGTCTGGCTTGGGGGGGGTTTAGGACGAGTGCAGAGTGCCTAGTGGGGCTGTGCAGAGGAAGAGGAGCGCGGTGCTTTAATCGCTGCAGGTTTTGGGCTGTGCCCTTTGGCATTGACAATGCTTGGAATTGTCACCCCTTGACTTTGTCACCCCATGGCACTGTCACCCCATGGCTTTGTCACCCCATGGCTGTGTCACCCCATGGCACTGTCACCCCTTGGTTTTGCCGCCCCTTGGCTTTTTCACCCTTTGACATTGTTGTCCCTTAGCTTTGCCACCCCTTGGCTTTGCCGCTCCTTGTCATTGTCCCCCCATGGCGTTGTCCCCCCATGGCATTGTCACCCCTTGGGATTTTCACCCCTTGGCTTTGATGCCCCATGGCAGTGTCACCCCATGGCTTTGTTGCCCAATGGTTTTGTCACCCCTTGGCACTGTCACCCCTTGGCACTGTCACCCCTCACTTAGGATTCACCACCACCACCGTGGCAAAAATTTTTGGCTCTGGTTCAGGAGGTTGGGAGGGCACTGACAAACCTCTGATCCTGGGGTTTGAGAGGGGCACTGACAGATCCCTGATCCTGGGCTTTGGAGGGTGCTGACACACCCCTGAGAGGGGCACTGACAAACCCCTGATCCTGAGGTTTGAGAGGGGTACTGAAAAACCCCTGATCCTGGGCTTTGGAGGGCACTGACAAACCCCTGATCCTGGGCTTTGGAGGGGCACTGACAAACCCCTGATCCTGGGCTTTGGAGGGCACTGACAAACCCCTGATCCTGGGGTTTGGGAAGGGCACTGACAAACCCCTGGGAGGGGCACTGACAAACCCCTGATCCTGGGCTTTGGAGGGCACTGACAAACCCCTGATCCTGGGGGCTGCAGCACGGATCCCCCACAGCACAGCACAGGGTGAGCCACATCTGGTTTGTCTCAGCACGGAGCAGCCTGGCCCCACCCGCTGGAAGCGGCTCAGGCATTACCGTGCTTGGCCAGACAATAAAAGCAGCATTTATTTATGATGGCTGGACCCTTAGCAGGTCACTGGCACCGTCTCCAAGGGCGGCGCATTCGAATCCCGCTCTGGATTTTCCCTCTTCCCATCTCTCCAGGCTGCCTTCTATTCTTTGTGCCTGCTCTCCCGGGAGATCTGGGCTCGGAACAAACAGCTCGCCATCCCTGTGGCTCTTGGTTGCGAGGTTAAATAAGTTTAGGAGGGAAAAGTACATTTGGGAATGGTGTTGATGCAGAAGAACGAGCCAAACACGCTATTGTCTTCACCAGCTCCGAGCCTGCCGTGGTGATGTGCAGGGCACAGAGACAGGCTGGCTGTGGGCTCCACACAGCTACTGCACAGTGGAGCTGGACAGGAAACCGAGCTGGTCCCGTGACTGAGCACACAACTGGGGTTTGGCCTCCAGGCTTCTGTTCCTGGCTTTCCGAGGGATCCTGAGAAAGCCCTGGCAGTGAGGAAGGAAAGCTGGGTCACTGCAGAGCCAGGCTAACCCCAAAGGGGCCAGCAGCCCCAAAAGGGGAGCGGGGAGGGTGTTGGGAGAGGAGCTGTGGCTCTGCTCTCCACACAGAGAGGTGCTAACAAAGAGGAGATGCTTGGCCAGGGCTCCCCTGCAGCCTGCAGGGTGTGTGTGCTCCAGGAGCTGCCTGGCTGCAGGGGGAATGTTCTCACCCAGATCTGGGTTTAGGATTCGTTTCACGTCGGCTCTGGTGTCTCGCAGTCCCGAGGCTCGGCG
The DNA here is from genome assembly GCA_024362935.1 of Setophaga petechia. Lineage (NCBI taxonomy): Eukaryota > Metazoa > Chordata > Aves > Passeriformes > Parulidae > Setophaga > Setophaga petechia. The sequence goes on along the minus strand of JANCRA010000115.1, from coordinate 257,414 downwards.
TGAGGCAGTCGCCGCTGAGTTCCCGTTATAGCAAAGAGAGTCTGACCTATTTTGGGATGAGGGAAGCACTCTCTGCACTGCTGTGCCTCATCTTGGCTGCAGACGAGGCCTGGAGTGACCCTCTCAGCTTGGGCAGGGATGGATCCTGCCTGCTGTTACACAGAGCCCAGGCCAGCAGGAACCTCCAGCCTCTTCTCCATCTTCTCGTTACCCTTTGGGATCTCTCTCAGGCTTGGGGAGATACAAAATGCACAGGTAGCCATTCTCCCAGTGCTCAAAAGTGATTGGGAAGGGCTCACCCAAGCCCCAAACCTCCATTCAAGTTCCAAATTCCTCCTTGGAGGGTGTCTGCTTCCCTCACTGGTTACAGAAAGATCCAGGGAAAAGAAACCTTCTCTTTTGGCCAGGCCAGCCTGGAGATGAGAGGCTGGGTGACGTGAATGTCACTTCTTGTCCAGCTCTGCCTCAGGTCCTCCACTCTTAAAACATTCCCCTCCTGTGCAGCCAGTGTCAGGCTGTAGCTTCAGGATGAATTTCATCACCTCCTGCTCACTGAATATCTTTCCTTTCCCAAACTGCTGTCTAGCTCCTTTTTTATGACCCTCCATCACCCTGGGATTCTTTCCAGCACAGCCCCACGCAGGTGCTCTGAAAAATAAGAGGTCAGGTCCACTCCCTAAATCAATCCCAGGTCTGCAGAGCCAGGGGAGAGAAAATCTTCTGGGCATGACGTCAGCCCAGCTCTGAGAGTTTGAGGTTGTGTGCTTCTGGATGCCTAGAATTTACAGGAAAGAAATAAACCTCACATCCTGGAAGATGCCATTTTTCTTGCATCCCACACTTGGCAGGTTGGGAGGTTTGTGGTAGGAGCCAAGATGTTGATGGTGAGCATGAATCTTTCCTTCCCACAGAAGTTCTCTTCCTTCCTTCCTTCAGCTGGGCTATCTGGGAGCTCTTGGCTCCTCCATCCCAAAATCCAGCTTGAGTTCTGCTGTGAAATATCCTCAGTTATTTCATCTTCCCAGCTGAGAAAGGCTAAACACAATCGCTCAGGAGTCTGGCACAAGCACTGGTGGTGCTTGCTCAAAGGGGGAGCAGTGAGCCAGAACTTCAGCTGCTCTCAACATCAGAGCCCATCGGTTCTGAGCAAAGTTAACCCTTGGTGGGAAGGGATTTTTTGCTGTATTTCCACCTGGTTTCCTCACTCCTGCTGGCAGGATCCACATCTTCCCCTCCCTGTGGCTGCAGGAAGGAGCCCCTGATATTGTTTGGGGGAAAGAGGTGAATTTTCAGGAGTGGCAGAGTGAGGGGAGCCTGGATCCAGCTCTCAATTTTCCTGATTCTCCCTGCCCTTGTCCTGTCCCTGCTGTTTGATCAGGAGCACTGAGGGGATGGGAATGGCTTCAGACTGACTCAGGGTAGGGTTGGATTGGATATTTGGGAGAAATTCCTCCCTGTGAGGGTGCACAGGCCCTGCATTGGATATCAGGGAGAAATTCCTCCCTGTGAGGGTGCACAGGCCCTGGGTTGGATATTTGGGAGAAATTCCTCCCTGTGAGGGTGGGCAGGCCCTGGGTTGGATATCAGGGAGAAATTCCTCCCTTTGAGGGTGCACAGGCCCTGGGTTGGATATCAGGGGAAAATTCCTCCCTGTGAGGGTGCACAGGCCCTGGGTTGGATATCTGGGAGAAATTCCTCCCTGTGAGGGTGCACAGGCCCTGGGTTGGATATCTGGGAGAAATTCCTCCCTTTGAGGGTGCACAGGCCCTGCACTGGATATCAGGGAGAAATTCCTCCCTTTGAGGGTGCACAGGCCTAGGCACAGGGTGCCCACAGAATCTGTGATGGGTTTGTGATGGGTTTGTGCCTCATGCTCCATCCAAAACTCCTCCAGGAATGCAATCTTTGATGGGTTCTCATCATAGTGGGGACAAAATGTTATAGGCAATAAAAGCTTAGGGTGGAAATCCTCCCTATCCATAAAAACCTGCAGGTTTTGCTGGGAGATGAGGCAAACTTTTATCCCATTAAAGTTTTCTCAGTGACAGCACTGAGGCTTCAGAGTCACGTCGGTTCCTCCAGCAGAAATTGGGTGCCTGGGATGAGGTGGAGCTCCTTGTACCTCCTGAGGGGAACAATCCATTCCAGCAGCACTAGGAAACAAAAATCAGCTTTATTCAGGACCGAGGGAGCGAGGAATCACTGTTTGTTAACGTTGCCTTAAGCTAAATGTTAATGAAGTGCAACACTTAAGATGCTGCATGCCTCAATTATGTCCACCAAGATCACATGTTGCCTTTCCAATTATCTGGGCTGGGAAATGAGGACGTGTGAGGAGGCTGCTGCCTGCTCATTACCTTCCCTGGCAGCAGAAATCCTGCTGGATTTGGGCTGCTCAGGTGTGAGGTGGGATTGTCCTGGAAATGGGTTTGAAACACAGAAAATAACACCTGAGGTGATGCTGTGCAAACGTGGAGGTGAAGCCTGGACAGGCTGGAGATGGTGTTTGGTGTCTGGGGGTGTTGGTGACCTTGAGGGAAGGGACAGGCAGACGTGACTGCTTTAGGAATGAGGGTGGCACATCCCAGGATCTGCACCAAGCTCAATTTTCCTGATTCTCCCTGCCCTTGTCCTGTCCCTGCTGTTTGATCAGGAGCACTGAGGGGATGGGAACTGTCACACACATCTTTTATGAAAAATCCTTTCCTTAGGATTTTTTTCTCCTGAGAAGCTGAGAGGCCTCAGGAACAAAATGCACACAATGGTTATCTGCTGCTGTGGAATGCAACAGGTGCATCTGGGATTGGCCTCATGTGGTTGTTTCTAATTAATGGCCAATCAAAGTGAGCTGGGTCAGACTCTCTGTCCGAGCCACAAACCTTTGTTATCATTCCTCCTTTTTCTATTCTTAGCCAGCCTTCTGATGAAATCCTTTCTTCTATTCTTTTAGTATAGTTTTAATATAATATATATCATAAAATAATAAATCAGCCTTCTGAAACATGGAGTCAGCTCCTCATCTCTTCCCTCATGCTCAGACCCCTGTGAACACGGTCACAGGGAACGGCTTCAGACTGACCCAGGGCAGGGTTGGATTGGATATCCTGGAGAGTGGATATTTTAGATTGGATATATATATTAGATTGGATATATATAGATATATTGGAGAAATTCCCCCCTGTGAGGGGGGGGAATAGGGCCTGGCACAGGGTGCCCAAAGCAGCTCCATGTCCCCTGGAAGTGCCCAAGGTTGGATGAAACTTGGAGCAACCTGGGATAGTGGAAGGTGTCCCTGCCTGTGGCAGGGGGTAGAAATTAAATCATTTTAAATTTCTAATTTTTTTTAAATTTTTAAAAATATTCATTAAATTATTTTAAATTTCTAATGAATTTTTATTTTTAATTTTTAATAAAATTATGTTTAATTTCTAATTAATTATTAATTTTTAAAAGTTTTTAAATTTAAAAAAAATTAATTTAATTATTTTTAATGTCCTTTCCAACCCAAACCATTCAGTGATTCTATAATCCTGTTAGGTTTTGTAAAACAAAATTATATTCAGAAAAGAATCTCCTTTTTTCCTGCACTAGACACACAGATGCTGGATAATTTCAGAACCCAGAAACTGATTTGTTTACCCAATCCATTTTTTATTATTATCATGAAGTGGGGGAAAAAAAATTGGACAGACAAAAATTCCTTCAAAATTGTGCAATAATACATAGCAGAAATCAATGAATGAAAACAAAAACAAACAACCAAACAAATAAAGGACACAGAGTAGCAATTCAAATAGTACAACATTAAACTTCACTTAAAGAACCTGATTCAAGGGTGACACTACCTCTAGTAGAGGCTGGCTGCTTGTGGACTGATGCAGGTTTGTAAGGATTAATTAGAATGTTGCAGCTATTTCCAGGAGCAAAGATGCTCTTGGGGTCCAAGAGTAGCTGAGTTATTGCACCATTTCCCTTCTCAAGTCCATTTGAAGGAGACTTGAAAGCTCTTTCAGAAAAAGTTGGTTTTTTTTTTTTTTTGCTGAAAAAATGACATTTTGCTTTTCCATCAGCGAGCAGGTGAAGTTTGTCATGAAATACACTCTGATTCCAAGCATGGAGATGCTCACACTGAGCTGTGCCCTGCCAGGGATGGGAGCTGTGCTCAGGGAGGGCTCCCTTGGCTCAGCTGGGGTTCCCTTGTGGGTGATGTGAGGGTGTTGGTGACTCTGGGAACAGGAGCAGTGAAATTACAGGAAATTATGTGAAATTACGTGGTGACCACCAAGGTGACCACCAAACACAAAGCTCCTTTGGCCATGAGGCCACAAGACCTGGGTGCTTGGACCTTTTACACATGAAATACCTGCAGGCAGGGGTTTTCTCCCCAAATTTCACCCCTTTCTAAAATCCTCCTGCAGTTTTCCTGGGGTTCAGACCCTTTGCCAAACCCCTGTTCCTGTGGGGAACAGCTGCTTCCTGTGTGGGCTCTGCTCTCATTGGGTTCAGGAGATTTTACAGATGTCACAGACATCTTTTATGAAAAATCCTTCCCTTAGGATTTTTCCTCCTGAGAAGCTGAGAGGCCTCAGGAACAAAATACAAACAATGGTTATCTGCTGCTGTGGAATGCAACAGGTGCATCTGGGATTGGGCTCATGTGGTTGTTTCTAATTAATGGCAAATCACAGTCAGATGGCTTGGACTCTCTGTCCGAGCCACAAACCTTTGTTATCATTCCTTCCTTTTCTATTCTTAGCCAGCCTTCTAATGAAATCCTTTCTTCTATTCTTTTAGTATAGTTTTAATATAATATATATCATAAAATAATAAATCAAGTTTTCTGAAACATGGAGTCAGCTCCTCATCTCTTCCCTCATCCTCAGACCCCTGTGAGCACGGTCACAGGCTGAGAAACCCACAGATGGGGTTTATTCAGACTGAAAAGAGCCTTTTATTGACCTTTAATAGGTCTGCAGCCTGGGAAATGGTACCTCCTTGTCCTTTCTTGTAAAAACCAAACCCCCAGCACAAAAAGAAGAAAACCTCACAAAAAGTCAAAACCTCAGCAGATTTTTGTGTTCAACCTTAGTCTTTTGTTCAAATGGACTTGAGAGTACTCATGGGCCTCTGAAATGGGTGCAAACACAAATTAACTGCTGGAAGTTCCTCCTAACCAGGGTATTTTCCATACCCTTTTTGATCCAAACATTTTACTGGGTTCTTATAAAGCAAACTCAAACCACCTCCCAAAATTTAGGGTAGCAAGTCATGTCACGTCACATAAGGCTACTGAAAACAAATCCAGAACAAAATATACATCCACATCCACGTTCCATATTTACAGCAGAACCCTCCCACCCCCTGCATGTCTCCGTGAACAAGATTCCGTGCTTCAAAAGTTCATAAAAATATACAATTTACCCCAGAACTGCATGGGTTTCTCCCCACCTGGAGCCCAGACTCCTCTATCTCTATATATAAAATACACTAGCCCTGTGAAAGTTGCTTTGCTGAGAGCACAGTGGTGATTTTTGCAGTGAAGGGGAGGGGTGGGGACAGCTCTGAGTGGCTTTGCAGTGTCCCCAAACCCCTGGGGGACTCCACACAGGGCTCTGCTCTGCCCACGCTGTGTTTGGGAGTTAGATTTAACCAAAAGTGCTGGGTTTGGGTACAAAATGCTTTGTTCTACACGAGTGTCCCCGAGCCAGGAGCCTTTCAGAGTGGCCAGGAGTGACCTGTTCCTCCAGGTAATGCTTGGAAATCTCCAGCCAAGGGATTTCTGCAGGATATAAAGTGGTTACAAGGGTCCCCCTTGGCATCTGGCTAGGCAGAGATGGGCCAGACTCTAAATTCTGCTCATTTTATGCATCAAGATTTACCCTGGGGGAGTGAAATACCAGAATTTAACCTCTCCTAACCCTCACCAGAGAGGCACCAGATTTTGGGATGCTACATTGTAATTTTCAGTTACCTCTGCTAAAAAAGTTTACTTTATAAAGAAGGGGTTAAATACTCCTTATCTCTGTTTTTAGGCTTCCTCTCCTGCATAAAATATTTTGATTTATGTTTTTGAGGCTGGCTTAGCCTCTGGGTCAGAGTCTGGTCTCTCTTTGCAGCTGTAACAAATTCAGCTGTGTGTGCTGGGTTGATTTTCCTCAAAAGTTCAACCCCTGAACAGCACCTGATCCACTGACAAGGTAAAAATATTGCAACTCTGCGAGCTTGCTGCTACTTACAAAAATCTGATTCTAGTTTGGTCCCAGCTTTGGTGGGGAGGAAAAAAAAATCTGTCACTACTATGGGAATGCTAACAGCAGTAATTGAAAATAGAGTCAGTATTTCTCTAGAGTATCAAACCGTCCAGACTTCAACTTTTTTTTTTTTATACATTTTTCTATTGTGAAATTAAACGGATCAGTCACGTATCAAAACATAGTTGGCCTCTCTCGTTTCATCTGTAGGAAGACTGCAATTATAACTTAATTTACACAGCAAAAATACCTTTGTTTTTCACAAAAACAGTGTGACAAGACAGTGTGCTGCATTTCCTGGTGAGAAGTTTTGCATATATCGAGCACAGCCAGGGGAGAGCCCTGAACATCCTCTCCTGTCGTGCCCCTGGGTTGGCAGGTAGTGGTGAGGTTCACATTTTTTGGTGAAATTCACATTTTGCTGTCACAAAATCAAAGCTCCAAACAAGTGGCAAGCAGACTCTTTGCATTTGGCTCTGCAGCCAGTATTGTGTCTGCTGGGAATGTGAGATGAGAAAATAACATGTATGTGTGTGTGTATATTTATATTATTTCCAAAGCTGTAGGTAAAACTACAGCTGCTTTTAGGAAATTCTGATGAGGGAGCATCAAATCCCTGCTGTGGGCCAAATTAATTTAAATTTTCAGTAATTACTGCTCCGGGTGAGTGTGGAAAATCTGGATTTGCACACACTGGAGGTTCCCCCTTCCGTCCCACCACCGTGCTGGCATCTGAGGGAAGCTCCACGGAGGAGGGGTATCCTAAAAATACCTGGAAAATGAGTTTTAAGGTGCAAGTGGCAATTTTTTGTTCCAGTGATGTGGTGGCTGTAAGCTCCAGATTAATCAAGCCCTGTGTGATGGGCAGGGGCAGCAGCAGGAGGGGTTTGGGCAGCACATCTTGGTGTGGGGATATTTTTGACTTCCCACAGCAGCAAGAAGCTAAAAATCACCCCCCAAAAAATGTGCTGCTGTACTTTAAGATTGCTCAGAGATTGGGTCTTTAAAAGGGAGAAAAACTCAGTGGAAATGAGGGTTTTTATTATCGTGGCAAGGACAATGATGGGGATGCCAAGATACGACTGCCTTGCGAGATAAAGTGGCACATGTTCTACACAAGAATGTGTACAATGTCTGACGACTCTGGAAATCTGTTCCTCAGCAGATTTCCCAATAAATTAACACAACAAAAATACTTTCATATAAAACAAAGTCCAAAGGATTTTTTTTTTTTTGTCCTAAAGTAAAAGCAAAACCTTCAGGGACTATATTATCTCTCTCTACATATATAATCTCCTGAATTTTTCTTTTTTTTTAAATAAATTTATTCTTGTCTTAGAAAAATAAAATGAGTAGCCAATTTAGTCAACGGAAAATATCTCACAGACTTAAAAGCATGCCCAGCAAGCATAGCCTTGTAAGACTAAATTAATGTTAAATCAAAGCAATTTGTTACTCAACCAACCTAGTCTGCAATTCACAGTTGATTACTACAAAGTGTATTCTTAAAATTATTATTATTTTTTTCTTTTTTTTTTTTTGGCCCATATAAAAATAACGTATTGCAACTCAAAGTGCATTTTTAAAATAAACAATCAACTATTTTTATCAAATAAAATATTTACACCATTTGGTTTTGTACAGTCAGAAATGAGCTTCAGGCGATGACCATGGGGACGTCGTCTGAAAATCCAGTTATCATTGGGGCTTCATCGTCCTCATCTCCTGGAAAACAAACCCAAAACAGAGCTGATAGGGGACACTTAAAAAATCTGCTTTTTATCCTCAGCACTTATCTGATTTAAAGTGATTTGCATTGGAAGGAGAAGTTTAATTTGATCAAAATATTGATGGGGAAAATTTTGGTGGTTGGGACTTGATGGTCTTGAAGGTCTTTTTCAGGTTTAACAACCCCATAATTCTGTGATTTGTACTCTGAGACCAAATCCATAGAGATTGTGATGCCAGAGTGGCCCAAACCATGATAAAGAATTAATTCTTGCCCTAATTTCATGTCCTCAATGTGTTTTTAAGTGATTTGCACTGCAAGGAGAGGTTTAATTTGATAAAAACATTTGGCTGGGAAAACTTTTGGCAGTTGGACTTCATCTTGAAGGTCTTTTCCAAGTTTAACAACTCTGTAATTCTGTGACTTGTACTCCATGATCAAATCCATAGAGATTGTGATACCAGAATGGTCAAAACCAAGATAAAGAATTAATTCTTGCCCTGATTTCACATCCTCAATGTGTTTTTAGGTGATTTGCATTGGAAAGAGGGGCTTATTTAATAAAAACATTTGGTTGGGAAAACTTTTGGCAGTTGATGATCTTGAAGATCTTTTCCATGTTTAAGGACTCTGTAATTCTATGACTTGTACTCTATGATCAAACCCATAGACATTCTGCTACCAGAGTGGCCCAAACCATGATAAAGAATTAATTCTTGCCCTGATTTCATATCCTCAGTGTGTTTTTAAGCAATTTGCATCTGAAAGAGAGGTTTATTTGATAAAAACGTTTGGCTGGGACTTGAGCTTTCAGCAGTCGGACTTGATGACCTTGAAGATCTTTTCCAAGTTTAACGACTCTAATTCTGTGATTCGTACTCTGATATCCAATCCATAGAGACTATGATGCCAGAGTGGCCCAAACCATGATAAAGAATGAATTCCTGCCCCGATGTCACACCCCCAGTGCTGTCCCCAATGCCACCAGGGCCACGTACCCAGGTCATCCCCCGAGGAGAAGATGGCCGAGCCCAGGCGCGAGCTGTAGTGGCTGTTGGCGAAGGCAGTGAAGCTGCTCTGGAGCCTCCTGTGCCTCATGTAGAGCACCACAAAGCCAATGCCCAGGGTCACCAGCAGCAGGAACAGCACGGGCACCACGATGGCAGCCACGTCCGTGGCCTGGCCCGATTTGGTGGCTGAGGGGTCGTTACCTGGGGAGGGAGGGACACAAGGGCTGTTTTAGCACATCCCCGGTCGCAACGGGACACACAATAAAATGACACAGTGTCACAGATGCATTTCATGGAAAATCCTTTCCTTAGGATTTTTTCCTCCTGAGAAGCTGAGAGGCCTCAGGAACAAAATGCAACCAATGGTTATCTGCTGCTGTGGAATGCAAGAAGTAGATCTTTGATTAGCCTATGTTGGTTATTTCTAATTAATGGTCAATCACAGCCCAGCTGTCTCAGACTCTCTGTCCAAGCCACAAACCTTTGTTATCATTCCTTCCCATTCTATTCTTAGCCAGCCTTCTGATGAAATCCTTTCTTCTATTCTTTTAGTATAGTTTTAATATAATATATATCATAAAATAATAAATCAGCTTTCTGAAACATGGAGTCAACATTCTCATCTCTTCCTTCATCCTAAGACCCCTGTGAACACCATCACAGACTCCACATTTCAGAAGGCTGATTTATTCTTTTATGATATATATTATATTAAAAGAAAATTATATATTAGAACTTACTAAAAGAGTAGAAGAAAGGATTTCATGAGAAGGCCAGCAAGGAATAGAAAGGAATGATAATAAAATCTTGTGACTGCTCACAGCCTCGACACAGGTGGCTGTCATTGGTCATCAAGTAAAAACAATTTCACATTTCAATTGTTGGGTAAACAATTCTCCAAATCACATTCCAAAGCAGCAAAACATGGAGAAGCTGAAGCTTCCCAGCTTCTCAGGAGAAAAGATCCTAACAGAAGCATTTTTCATAAAATATGCCTGTGACAGACTGGAGGATGAAATTGCCACCTCTCCAATGACCCTGGACAAACCAACAGTCCATCAAATTTCTCCTCCTCCAGAAAAGAATGTAAAACAATAATTATTTACATAAAAGTGCGTGAGAAACTCCAATACAAGAATTTAAATATCAGAAGGCTTAGAAGAACAGGGCAACACATCCTTAAAGCATTTATGAGGCTTCCCCGAGTGTTTTTTAAGGAGGATGAGGAGGAAAAAGGGGCTCACCTGTTCCCAGCTCGTCGTAGAGAAGCGTGGCTGGCTCCCCACACATCTGCCCCCCGTACAGGCACCGTGCCTGCACGCTGAACGAGTAATTGTGGCCCATCTTCAGGTTGGACACCTTGAAGAAGTTCTCTGTGGTGTTGCCCAGGTAGGCTGTGATGTTCATCAAGCTGTCAAACATGTGAATCTCGTAGCCCTGGGGGAAACACAAAGCCCCGAGTCACTCGGCTGCAGAGGGCGGGTTTGCTCCTTCCAAAAGGGTTTGGAAATTTGGTGTTCCTCCTGGATCTGGCTTTGATGAACCCTGCTGGGAGGGAGCAATGTGGAGTCTCCTCCAGGAAGCCCTGCTGGTGTGCACTGACCTTGGCCAGTTCAGGGAGGAGAGGTCTCTCTTCTGCCAGGTGACAGGAGGAGAGGACACGGCCTCGAGCTGTGCCAGGGCAGGCTCAGATTGGACATCAGGAAGGATTTTTTCACTAAAAGGGTTGTTAAACATTGGAAGGGCTGCCCAGGGAGTCCCCATCCCTGGGGGTGTTCAAGAAACAACTGGAGGTGGCACCCACTGCTCTGGGCTGGGGATGAGGTGGGGACTGGGCACAGCTTGGGCCCAATCCTGGAGGGCTTTTCCAACCTAAATGACTCTGGTTTGGTTTGTCTGGTCCACTCTGTCCTTAGCACCCACCCCAGCCCACCCAAGCACACAGTCCAGGAGGGTGAGGGCTTTTTTGGTGCAGTCTTCTCCCTGCCCATGCTCTGACAGATAACATTTCACAGATTTTCTATCCAAGTCTGAATAATGACAACTTTCAGACTTTCTGGCACGGCAGGGCAGTGTCCTTTTCTAAGTCCTTTCACACAGGGGACAATTGTCCTTTTCTAGCAGGATAATTATGTTCCTAAAAGGTGACTGATTGGATCTATCAGCTTCAGAGCCTCAGCCATGACATGAATTTTAGTGAGCCCTTCCAGAGGGCTCACCAAGGACAGGATGGATTTCAGAGCCTTGCACTGACTCTGCTCCAGGATTTTCTGTAGGACAAGAGGCACAGCAAAACTTACCCGGCTTTCATTGAAATTACTTTCCTTCAGTGCCAAACTCTTCCAGAAAAGCAGAATATGGTCGTTTTCAGTGATGATTTTTAAGGCATCCGGCGCAGACAGGGGGACTGCAAATGGGAAAAAGTGGCAGCAGGTGAGGTTGTAGCACTGGTGACACTTTCCTCTTACATAAATGGAGTAAATTCTGAAAGTTAGTGGGGTTTTCTAGGGATCAGAACAATACTCTGCTTGGAAAAGGGATGTGCTGGAGGAGAGGATGCAGGAGGAATTTTTCACTGGTAGGGCTGTGATGTGTGCATAGCCAAACTGGTGCCTTTCCCATCTCCATTTATCAGGAGGAAAACATTGGATTTCACTTGAAAAGCTTCCTCTTCACTGCTGTTGTTTTGGGGTGTAACCACCTCCCCTTGGAGGCCTCCCAAAATTGGGCTTTGGGAGGGGACAAAGAGCTGCAGGAACATTTCTGCAGCCTCAGGATGGGTGCTGTGTCCCTCACCTGTGTTGATCTTCATGCTGGATTCCTTGCTCATGTTTCCCAGCTGGACAATCACGTGGTATTTCCCTCCTGGCTCCAGTTTCTTTATGGTGTACTCCACCGTGCTGTTCCGGCTTTTCACTTTGTAGATTTTATCTGTTTTCCTCACCAAATCTTTAACTGCCACAGCATAGAGCTGGAGGGGGAGGAAATGGATGGAAAAAATTATAATTCTCCTAATTTCAGCTAAACAGTTGTAGGACATTAGACGGGGCAGGTAAAATTTGCATTAAACCAAGGCTGAGCTTTACAGAAAGCCTGGGGAGCAAAATTCCAAGCCTCTCTCTGGATTTCTGACCAAAATCAGCATTTACTGATACAGAAAATTACAGAAAATCAGCATTTACTGATACAGAAGATGCAGTCAGTGGAACACATGAGAGCAGGAAGAAAAGCTCAGGTTGTATTTCTTGGTGAATCACAAGGATGCAATGCAAACCCCTGCCCTGTCAGAGTTTCCAGCTCTGCTGGGAAGGTTTATGCCTCCAAAGCTTTGCTGTTAAAGTCTCTGGAGCAGAATGGGAGGGGAAAGCTTGCTGAGAAAATGACTGGCCTTCAACGGAGCGAGACCTGAGTGTATTCCAGCGTGGCAGAGAACAGAACTGGCCTTTGTTGAGGCAGGAGGCAGTGCCCCAGCCCAGCCTTACCCTCCTGGGCACAGCCAAAGCCCAGAAAGGTGTTTTGGCACATGCCCAGGGCTGGTTTTAGACTTGGTCAGCAACGGATATCCCAGACCTGGCTCTTTTTTATGTTACACTCCTGAGCTGATGGCCAGCAGGGAGGAAGCCAAGATGCTGGAGGTGTTCGCACTTTGATTTTATGCAGAGCATAGACCTGACCTCAGGCTTTCTCCATCAGAAGAAAATGAGACAGAGTAAAAATTCTCCAGAGTAGAAATCCATTTTGATTTAGGTGAAATGTACATCTTTAAGTCTGTGTAGCCTGACTGCAAGGCCTAAGCTCAAGGGAAACTGCTTCAATGAAGGACAGATAAGTGGAGGAGACAGAGAGTGATAAAGAGAGACAGAGAGACTGCTGTAAGAGCAGGTCAGCCTGACCTAAGAATTCTTCCTAATAAATAAGAACCAGCAGCAAATGTCACACGAAATTAGTAAAACTGAATATGTATAAACCTATTGTGAAATTGTATGCATATGTATTTGAGAGAGAGATAAAAAGGGACCTGAAGTTCCCAGAAGTACACACGTCTTTTAAAGAAAGTAATCTCCACATGTGTCCAGCGCTGTAATAATAAACACACTGGCTTTACAACTTTCACAAAGTTGTAGAGTTTTTAGCTATCTGCAAAACAAAAGGCAAGGATCTGTGTTTGGGGCAGGATTTAGTGTGCACAGGGCCAGGAGGAGGATCTGTGAGGGGTTACCATGTCCTGGTCAGGTGAGTCATAGGGCGATTCCCACTTGATGGTGGCGAACGTCTTGCCGGTGCGCACGGCGTGCAGGTGGCGCGGCGGCAGCCGGTTATCCGGGATCATCTTCACCACCACGGAGTCAGAGGGGGGCCCTTGGTAGGGAGACACCACCCGCACCTGGGAGGGAGGCACAGAGGTCAGGGCAGTGTCCTGGGGGAGCCAGGGGGCGGGCAGAGGGGGGAGGAGGAGGAGGGGAGCCCACCAGGAACAGGTACTGCTCGTCGCGCTGCACCAGCACCGTGGCGTTGTGCGCGCTGGTGGTGCTGTTGTGGGGGCTCCTGTACAGCTCCAGGAAGGACGTGGCGTAGAAAATTCCATAGACCTGAGGAGGAAAAGCACAGCAGGGGTTGGCACGGCCCACAGCATCCCCTGGCTGCTGTGGGAAATGGATTTGTAGGAAATTCTCAGAGTCTGACAGAAGGTTTACGCGGTGCGTTGTCACCGTCATATTTTCTGAAAAATCTCTTTGCCCAGGATTTTCTCCTGGGAAGCTGAGAAGCCTTAGAGAAAAATGAAAACAATAATTATCTGATTGCTTCTCCTGTGTTTTGCTGCTTTGGAATGTGTTTGGACATTGTTTACCAACAGTTGTTTGGTTTCATGTGAATTGTTTTTGACTTAATGACCAATCCACAGTCAGGCTGTGTTGGGACTCTGGAAGGACTCAAGAATTTTTCATTATTATCATTTAGCTTTCTGTCTGTATCCTTTCTGTATTCTTTAGTGTATTTTAGTTTAGCATTCTTTAATATAATATACTACCTTAAAATAATAAATTAGCCTTCTAAGAACATGGAGTCAGATTCATTGTTCTTTCCTGCCACAGGGCACCCCACAAATACAACAGTGTATATCTGTGTGTAAACTTTGAGATAAGAAATGTTGACTTAGAAATGTCATGGCATAGGATGGATATGGTTGGGAGAGAAATTGAACTAGAAACAAGTTTTAAAAGATGGTTTTGTAAATAAAAATACTTCGGAGAAATGTTGAGTTAGAAATGTCATGGAATAGGACAGATATTGTTGAGAAAGAAATGGAGCTAGAAACAGATATTGTTGAGAGAGAAATGGAACTAGAAACAAGTTTTAAAGGAGGGCTTTATAAATAAGACTCAATACTTTGGAGAAATGTTGAGTTAGAAATGTCATGGGATAGGATGGGTATGGTTGGGAGAGAAATTGAGCTAGAAACAGATATTGTTGAGAGAGGAATGGAACTAGAAACAAATATTGTTGAGAAAGAAATTGAAGTAGAAACAAATTTTGCTGAGAGAAAAATGGAACTAGAAACAAATATTGTTGAGAAAGAAATGGAACTAGAAACAAATATTGTTGAGAGAGAAATGGAACTAGAAACTGATATGGTTGGGAGAGAAATGGAGCTAGAAACAGATATTTTAGAGACAGAAATGGAGCTAGAAACATATTGTTGAGAGATAAATGGTACTGGAAACAGATATTGTTGAGACAGAAATGGAACTAGAAGCAAGTTTTAAAGGATGGTTTTATAAATAAGACTAAATACTTTGGAGAAATGTTGAGTTAGAAATGTCATGGAATAGGACAGATATTGTTGGGAGAGAAATGGAATGAGAAACAAGTTTTAAAAGGATGGTTTTGTACATAAGACTAGATACTTTGGAGAAATAGGACTATGGAAGATGTACTGTAGTAGGATTTACGAGGGGTGATTTTAGATTATTTGTTTTAAGGTATTTAGAGTATGGTGTGGTAAAAGTTGATAGGTTAAGAAAGACTTATAAAGTATTTTAATTAGGAAATAGAATTCTGTCAGACTTTGAGAATTTTCTACAAATCCATTTCCCACTGGCTGTCAATTTTAGGGGCATAAAGCAAAGACACTTTTCCTTTTGGACCCTTTTTCTGCTTTTCCCTCTGTCTTGCCCAAGTGCAATCTTCCCACTTCCCTTTGAACTCCCAACCCAAACCCCCTGAGCTCAGCTCAGGTAACACCAGCTGATTCAAAAGCTGCTGGAGCATTGTTCTGTCTGTGTTTGAGCCACTTCTCACTGCACCAAACACTCAAGAAGCCTTTGCTTCTGCTTAAAACACAGGAGGTTCTTTCCCTCATTATCCCCAAAATTTTCAGGGCTTTGGAATTCAACCTAAACAAATTATCCTGATTTCAGGATAATTTCAGAGGGGTTGTGTGCTGCTCAGAGGCTCTGAGGGAGGGGTTGGTGCCTTACCACATTCCTGGGGCCAGTCCAGCTGCATTCCACGGCCGTCTGGTTGATGGCCTTGGCCTTGAGGCTCGGGGACACTGGCCTGGTGCCACTGGTCACCACGTGCACAAAGGACAGAGGGCTGTCACCCAGCTCCGTCTTAGCCCAAGCAGAAATTTCATAGGGGGTGTGAGCTGTCAGATTGGCCACTGAGCAAGGAGAGAAAGGGGCACTGTGAGGGGAGGCAAAGCACAAAGCACAGCAAGGGCAGGGTGGGAGCACGAGGGAAGGGTCAGCATCACACACAGGCAGGATCCTGCCTCTCCTGGGCTGTGCTCTCATGACTTTGCAGTAATTTCCTTTATACAGAAGCACCTGAGACTCTGGAATCCAACCCAGCCTTGCTTTTCTGTGCCCAGATGATTTCACATATCCACACTGAGATTTTCCCAAACCAGAAATGGGATTACTGTGTGCAAGCCCAAGATATCCTTGTCCTGTTTCTGTTCCCTTTGGCAGATTAAAACTGGAACAACAAACAAAACCCCATGTGATGAGAAAGGACTAGTGCAGCTCTGGGGGTAAATCCCAAATCTGCTCGAAAACTCCAAGTCCTTAAAACAGAGAATTTGCTGCTTTGTCCTGTCCAGATTTAAACAGAGTTGTTTAAACAGAACTACTAGTAGCAAAAAAGAAATAAAATAATCCTATAACCTCTCATAAATCCTTCTGCTTGGTGTTGACCAAAGCAAAGTTTTCTATTTTGAGCAGAATTTACCTTTTTGGATGGACTTTTCTCCTTCTATGACCAGAGTTCTTTTTTCCTGCCTGTGGCTATCAAATGTCCAGTAGATGTTGACCACGTAGCCACTGACCTGTCAAGCCCAAGGACACAGAGCCATCAGCTCAGCTGGTGCACACAGGGAACCAGGGCTGCTGTCAGACCCCTGACAGTCCTTGCATTGTATTTTCCATCCCAATTAAGAGCCCCGGGGCAGTTTGGGAGCAGGAAGAAATGATTTGGCACGAAATAATTGGTAATTGCAATGCTTCAGTGGGTGACAGCTTCTCCCAGCCACTATTCACCATTTCCCAAGCTCAGATGGAAGGGGAAAAACTCTTACCTTGATATTTGTGGACATTTTTAGGCTGAAACTTATGGAGTCCTCACTGTAGCTCTCAATGTGGATGACAGGGGGAGGAATGACTGGGAGGAAAGAGAGAAAAGACCTGTTAGTACAGCACAAAGAAATAAAAATATTTCTTGAGAGGAGACAGATAAAATACAGCTTTTTGTGTTAAAAGCTCGCAGAACAGGACACCTCAACCTTGCCTAAGCCATGTTCCCCTCAGAGGAGACACTGATTTTTAACTCCAGCACCTAAAAGCTGCTTTATCTGTGCCTTGCTCAGTGCAGGCTGGAGCAGGAGGGGTCTGGGCAAATGGATTTCCCTCTGAACTCAGCAGGGTGAGCTCCTATCCCAGGAAACAGCTCCTGCCCTTCCCAGGAGCTGCTGAGGAACATCAGGAGCTGTCGGTGCCAAGCACTCATGCAAAACCTGAAGTCAGAGCTGTTTCTGTTCTTTCCACCTCTGTTTTTCTAACCATCAGGTAATTCACATTATCTGGATCCTGCACTTTGAGTAGCCTGGTGTTTTCTTTTCCTTCTCTCATCTGACAAATTAGCAGACAATTTGATGCAGGGACATAAGTTTGGATGGAAAACTTGGCATGAATACAAACGACTTCAAAAGGCTTTTCTTAAAAATGAAACAAAACAAAAAAAACAGGTTGGGAAGGCAATTATTTACTGTGCTGTTTGAGTTTCTCTGCTGTGATGTTGTGATAGTTCTTGGGAGCTGTGGTTGTTTTTTATGGTCTAAACCTGCAGGAGGAGCCACAATAACTGTGACCTAAGAGGGAGAAGGATGAGCCAGCATCCTTTTGCAGTGAGAGTGATAGAGTTGGTAATTTCTTGTCTATCTGGAGGCAGGATTTGGCCTACAAAAGTCTGAGGGAATCTGTCTGCAGCCTGGGAGAGAGGGGACAGGCTCCTGCTCAGTTCCAGGGCAGCACATCCATCCCCTGTGCAAGGAAGAGGCAGTGACCCCTCCAGACTGAACTCTGAGGCAGCTCAGGCTGAGTGAAAAATTCACTTTTTACAGGTCATTTTTAACAGCAAAGCTGTGAAATGCTCAGCAGGGAGAATAAAGGCCCGGGAGGTGGCTGTGGATGCTGCTGCTGGTGTTTCAGGCTGCTCCTCTTGCCTTGTGCTCACCTTCTCTGGGCTGACCCAAACAAAAACATTTACCTTTGCCTTTGACCGTGGTTATGGACTTGGATTCACTCCAGTTTCCCACCCCTCGGCTGGTTACTGCAGCAACCTTTGGAAAAGAGAGGGAGAGGGAACATGAGCAACATTTTACAGTGCAAACAGAGAGGGGAGGTGAGAGCAAGGTTACAGACCTGGCGGGGCTCCGGGGAACAGGACTTGGAAGCAAACAATCGCTTAATTACTTGGCAATAAAATGCTTAATGCAGAGATAAAGCCGAATGCTTAAAGTCAATTAAAGGAATCTAAGAGGAGGGAGGTGCAGCCTCTTGCAGATAACTGCTCTCTGATGGGATCTTTGAGGAGCCCATCGAGATAAGGAGCTGGAGACTCCACGGGCCACAAAGTGGGTGAGAGCCACGCCAGGGAAGAACAGGCAAGCCCTGCAATACTTCCAAAGATTTATCTGGGGATGGGTTATATTGGGAAGGAATAGCATGGGAGGAAAGCCTCCAACCAGCTGTGAGAACAACACGGATTTGGAGGAGGGGATCCATCCCCCCTCGCAGTGAACTTCCCCAAGAACTCAGGAGGATGGACAACGGCAAAGCACTCATTTCCCAGGGCTCACTGTGCAGACTTTTCATTTCCTTTTCTTATTACTTCTGTCTATAATTACCCAGCCTCTCCCCGTGCAGACATTCCCCACAGGCAGATCTGCTTCTTTTCCCACTGATACACCAAGGACCAAATTTATCTCTGGCCCACATCCAGTGCAGTTGCAGTGACATTGGAATGGGCAATTAGCAGGGAGGATTTTATAATCCAGCCTGGCCTTGTGGGACAAAGGAGCAAATCAAGGGCCTTGGAACTGTAGACATTAGCAGTGGTGCTGTGGGTTGGCATTAAAGAGCAGGGCTTTAACAAGATGGTTTTTTTAACAAAATATTTTTTTAGCAAGTTTTTGGCCGTGCAGGACTTAGGACACTCAGGAATGAGAGCTCACTTAGAGTGAGCCTTGGAAATACTCTGAGAGAGCTTTGGAAATACCCTGAGAGCTCTGGAAATACTCATTATGAGAGGGAGCTTTGGAAATACTCACTCTGAGAGAGAGCTTTGGAAATACTCATTATGAGAGGGAGCTTTGGAAATACTCTCAGAGCTTTGGAAATACTCACTCTGACCGTGTAGAGAGTGTTGACCTGCAAGTTCTTGATCTCGGTGTAGTTCTTGGTGGTTCTGAGGGATGACCACTCCTTGGATCCACTGCTGCTGTATTCCACCTAGAAGCACCAAAAAAAAGGGCTGAGGGCTCAAAAATACCACAGGTCAGCAGAGATACCTGTTTATCTCTATCCCAGACCTGTTTGTCTCTATCCCAGACCTGTTTGTCTCTATCCCAGACCTATTTATCTCTATCCCTCTGAGACAAAATGCCAGCAGAAAGAAGCACGACATCTCAGAAAGGGAGAAATTAAGAACTCCAGGGCTGTGGTGCTGCCTACAACATTTCTTCTCCCAACTTGCCTGATGCTCCCAGCAGATTTCCTCCCCAAATAACTCATTCCAGGCCCACCCCACCCTGCAGCTGGCTGTGTGCTGGTGTCCCCATGTCCCCAGGGGCAGCAGGACTCACGATGAATTCCCGGATGAGGCCGTGGGCGTTCGGAGGGGGACTCCACCAGCCCATCACCACACCCTCAGCTTCTCTCTTCAGGGACAGCTGCAGGTTCAGGGGAGCATCTGGTACTGGTGAGAGAAAGAGAAGTATTGGTGACAGTCATAGTGGTGGAAAAGCAGCATCTCCCTGAAAATTGGGACAAAAGGGTGGATGGGCCTTTCTCCCAGTCCAGCACAATTCTAATTCTAGAATGTTCTGCCCGGGTAGGTGGTGGAGTCCCCATCCCTGGGTGTGTTTAACAAAGCCTGGATGTGGCACTGGGGGCCAGGGTTGAGTTGAGGTGTTGGGGCTGGGATGGATTTGATGCTCTTGAAGGTCTCTTCCAGCCTGGGGATTCTGTGATTAATTCCCAAACCCAGGGAAAGACCCTTTTAGTTCTACTTTTCAGCCCTATGGCATTCGCATTCTCTGAAACAAGGATTTTTCTCCTGGGAAGCTGAGAAGCCTCAGAGAAAAGGGAAACAATCCTTTTCTCATTTGCTTCTCCTCTGTTTTGTTTGTGTGGAATGTGTTTGGAGATTGTTTACCCACAGGTGATTGTTTCATTGGATTTCTGGTGTGAGTTCTTTTGTCTCTTTGGCCAATCAGGGCCAAGCTGTGTCAGGACTCTGGAAAGAGTCACAAGTTTTCATTATTATCTTTTTGGCATTCAGTATCTTTTCTGTATTCTTTAGTGCAGTATAGTATAGTAATCTCTAATATAATATTATAAATATAGTATTAATAGTATTATAGTAGAATATATTAATTATATTTATTATTAATAGCAAAATAATATAATTAATAGATTGTAATATATGTAATAATAATTATATAAATTATATTAATAATAAATATAATGTATATATATGTAATATATAAAATATATTATTAGTATTATAGTAAAATATAGTATTTTGAGATAATTTTCTCCATTTTGAGAACATGGAGAGAGACATATATTATGAGAACATAATACAGTATTATAAATATAGTATTAATAGTATTATAGTAGAATATATTAATAGTCGATATATATAATAGTATTAATAATATTATATAAATAATAGATTGTAATATATGTAATAATAATTGTATTAATTATATTATTAATAATATAATATATAATACATTATATATTATATGTTATATAAAATACATTATATATATTATATATTATAGAATAGAATATATATAATATAATATAATACACATAATATAATTAATAAAATATAATATTATATATATATATACATACATATATATATATATATATATATATATACACATATACTAATAGTATTCTAGTATAACAGTATTCTAAGAACATGGATTCAGATGCATCATTCCTGCCTTCACTGGGGCATTCCCTACAAACAAAATTCAGCCCCAAGCAGCCCAAATGTGGCAGGCAGTGGTGGCAGCAGCAGCTGTGCTTACGTCCTTCGGGTGCCCTCAGGGTGATGAAATCGTTGGTGTTGTAGACCCTGCTCAGACACTGCACCTGCACCTTCACCTGGTAGCTGCAGTCGGGCTTGAGGACCTTCAGAACGCCGTTGGTTTTGTTGCTGTGGGTCTCCAGGACCTTCCAGATGCTCTCCCCGACCATCCTGAGGGACAGAGCCTCCAGTCAGGATGGGCTTTTTTAGCATAGAACATAGAGATTTATCCCAAGAAATGGAACCATTTTAAAAGGTTGCTGCTCATTTTGGTAGTGTCACACCAGCAATTTGAAAAGATGCTGCTGGAAAGCCTGAACTAACCATGGCTTGGTGACTTATAATCCCCTGAGCTTTTCTATAACTCGTGTGTTCAAATTTATTACCTTTGTTCTTGCTGTTAATGGTCCCACAAAGACAATGCCCAAGTGGAAAAGGCAATGAATATAACAACTTTACTGTCTGAGTACATGGTCAAGGAGGAAACCACTGCAGTTTGTCACAAATTCCCTCTGGGTGCTCCTATTTTGTGCCTCTTTTGATACCAAATATTACATTTTCCAAGCAGAACTTGATTAAGGAGCTCTGAATGTTTCAGGCCTGATTCTGTGTGGTTCTCTGCAGTAAATACAGGCACACCTGTGCTCATGTTTGTCCTCTTCACCTGCCACAGCACCAGGGAGGGATGATGTACCTGTAGTAGATGTTGTAGACACAGGAGGTCGAGGACATCCTTTTTGGCCGAGCCCACGTCAGGGTGACATCCCCAGAGAAATCAGCTGTCCACTGCAGGTTCTGGACCTTGTACACGATTGTGTCATCTGAGCAGAGAATGGGAAAAGGGAATTTACTGCAGGCAAACAAGCCCTGTGCCCAGGAGAGGAACAAGGGAAAAGTGAGAGAGCAGAGAATGGGAAAAGTGAATAATTTACTGCAGGGAAACAAGCCCTGTGCCCAGGAGGAGCTTTGTTTGTAACACCAACCACAGGGTAGGTGAGGACAGCACTGACTGGAGGGGTGTCTGCACCCTTTAAATGAGATGTGTGATTTATCAGGCTGGGCTCACAGAGGGCAGCTCAGAGCAGGGATTTACCCCTGGTGCTCTTAGTTCCACCCAAAATGTCTTCATGCTGCACCAGGCAAGCATCTCCTTTCCCCTAAGGAAAAATGAAGTGTGGCTGTTGCTGAAATAATTGGGAATTTTGGAATTGTGTGAGTGCAAACTGCTCAGTGTCACCCTTCTCCTGCTGTGATCAGTCTGTGCTGTCCCTGTCACCACCCAGGCCCTTCATTTGTGTGTTTTCCCTTATCACATCTTGTGCTCAGCAGCAGGACCAAGCAAAGGCTGGTAATTCAAGTTTGGGGCTTGCCTGGACACAAACTCTGTGGCTGAATCACTGCCTGACCTTCACAGAGGCATTTGGGGGATAAAATCACTGTGGAACCCAGCCCTGGATGGGAGGTTCTGATCTGAAATGCCCCAAATCCGTGCCCTGCTCCCACCAAGCCACTCCCTGCTCTCTCTTTGTGTGCCCAAATCCCTCTGTCTTTGGAGCCCAAATCCCACTGTTGTGGTTTGGCCCTGCTGGGGTGCTCAGCTTTGGTGCTGAACAGAAACCAAGCAGAGCAGGGGCAAATTGCTGCTGTTTTGCTTTCCCTAAACAGCTGGAATTAAATCCAGCAGGCACGTGGGGGCATGGACAGCATGGCAGGGCAATTTTTCCAAGGGAAGAGGAATGGTTTTCCCTTGGTGTGGCAGCTGAGCTGTGCATCTCAGCAGCTCCTTCCCCCTCCCCTGAACCCTGCTAGCCTCTCCCAATCAATATTTAATTAAAGAACTAAACCTGATTGATGCCCAGCCCCCCCAGCAGTTCGGTGGGGGAGCTGCTGAAGCTCATGGCTGGCTGGAGGCAGTGATCAATCCCTGCTACCAGCCCAGGGTGGGCTCTGTCCCTCTGCCCCCACAGGGCCACCAAGGGATGGCAGCAGGGCACGTGCCACGTCCCCAGGGTCACCTTGCAAAGCAGGGCAGAGCAGGAGACTCATTTCACCTGTGGGCAGTGTAAAATAGCCAGCTTTGCTCCTATCCATCCTAAAATGATTTATTTTTTCTGTCTCTGAGGCTGCGGGAAGACAAATCATCAGTGCAGAAGCTGCTGGGAAGTTTGTCCCAGCTGGTGATAAATGCTTGGACAACAGAGGCAGATAAATCAAGGATGTTGTGAGGGCAAGGTCACACAGCCAGGAGAGCACATCTGTGTGCTGGCAGGGAGCAGGGATGAGGGATGGGATGGGGCTGGTGCTCACCTGTGCAGTTCCTCTCATCACTCCCGTCTGAGCAGTCCAGGTACCCATCACAGCGCTCGGGCAGCAGGATGCAGGCCTCCCCATCCTCACACCTGAAGCCACTGGGGCAGGACAGGCTGCTTGGAGTGGCTGAAAAGAGGCACAACAGATCAGGACTGGAGGCAGGGAAGCTCCCTCGGCAGCACTGGAATGTTTGCAGGTGGCTGCATGTCAGGATGGAGCTCAGGCTGGTGTGGCACACTCTGGAGTGTGGCACACTCTGGGGTGTCTCCTGCTGGCTGCACCTTCAGAACAACCTGGAGGTCATCCCATGAAAACCAACAGCTGGACTTCTAATGGGAATAGCACCCCTTGGGCTTTTTATCCTTTTTTAATTTTTTTCTGTAAAGGATTTCTGTTTTCTGTAAAGAAATTTTTCCTGCAGGGATTTCCCCAGCAATCAAAGAATTTTTTCCTGCAGGGATTTCCCCAGCCTCCTAAGGAGTTTCCCTGGCCTCACAAGTCTCAGGTTCTCTAGCTGGTCAGAGTGACTCTGAGAGATTTTAGAAAGTCCCTTTTCTCAGCTCAGCTCTTGAAGAAGGAGTCAGAGCTCTTCAGTTCTCAGTCTCAAGGTTGTTTATTGTTTCTTATCTATAACATTTTTTCTCCTGTCCAGCTGAGGTCCACTCAGCAGGACAGACAGAGGCACTCTGCCTGCCCCAGGGTGGTGTTATCTTTTCATACCAAAAACTACCTGTACAACATTTACCATAACTTCCCAATACCAATCACCTATATTAGACAGTGAGCTTCTACTCTAAACCATTCCAAAAGTGCCACCATCACAGCAGAACATGGAGGCTAAGAAGAAGGAGAAAGACTGGACATGCCCAGATTCCTCCATCTTTCCCCCTGAATTCCTATTCTAAAAACCCCAAAAATCTATTTTTCACCCCGTGATAAATTCACTATCACTCTACTTAAACAGTCGAAGCTTGTAATTCTCCATATAAGGTTGGTAATTGTTTTTTTCTAAGGGCTAAATCAAAGGCACAGGGGTCTGGGGCTCTGTGCCAGGATCTCTGAGCCCCCTGGCAGGGGTTTGGGCACTCCAGGGCAGCCAGAGGGATGTTTTGAGCTCACACACACAAGGGGGAAGAGCTGCAGGTGAGCCCCTGTCCCTGCCCACACTCACGGCAGTTCCTCTCGTCGGTGCCATCCTGGCAGTCCCTGACTCCATCACACCTCTTCCAGTTGGGAATGCACTTGTGCAGCTGCTGGCACTCGAACTCGAAGCGGCTGCAGCGCCCCGGGAGCGCGGGGGACGTGGCTGTCACGTTGGGTCCTGCACAGGGACAGAGAGGCAGGAGAGCACCAGGGCTGGCACCGCCACCGGGAGGGAGCAGCGCTGTCCCCAGGCCCGACTCCACTAGATGGCAATCTCCTTCCATGCAGCAGGTGATGGGGATGACGCCTTGGCCATCCTCTCTGCTGACTGCAGAGGGCTGGAACAGCCTCTGCTCTGCAGGGAATGTGTAGCCATGATATTTTCTGAAAAATCCCTTTCTTTAGGATTTTTTTCTCCTGAGAAGCTGAGAGGCCTCAGAGACAAAATGTGAACAACTGTTATCTGCTGCTGTGGAATGCAACAGGTGGATCTGTGATTGGGCTCATGTGGTTGTTTCTGATTAATGGCCAATCACAGCCCAGCTGTCTGGACTGTCTGATCAGTCAAAAGATTTTGTTATCATTCCATTCTCTGATGAAATCCTTTCTTCTATTCTTTTAGTATAGTTTTAATATAATATATATCATAAAATAATAAATTAGCCTTCAGAAACATGGAGTCAGAGTCTCTTCCCTCTTCCTGGGACCCCTGTGAACACCACCACAGGAATGTGCTGCTCTGGAGCACTGTCCCAGCTGGTGGCATTGCTGGAGGTTGACAAAACTTTGTTTTACACCACAAATTTGTTTTACACCACAAATCAACCCCGCAACCTGGCCAGGCTCTGAAAGGGCAGTACTGCTTGCAGATGTGATCTGGGAGAAGGGAAGGGGTGAGGGAGAGGAGGGCTTACTTGGGGTGGGACAGGCCTCTTCATCAGAGCCGTCGGCGCAGTCCTTGTAGCCGTCACACACCCAGCTGTTCATGATGCAGGCGCCGCTGTTGCAGCGGAAATGGTTGGGCAGGCACGTCGGGGGGATCAGCGTGGTAATGGGATGAACTGGAGAGCCTAAAAATACACCAGGGACAGCTGAGCTGAGCTCCTGCTCCTGTGTAAGCTCCCTGCTGGCCGAGGGGGAGGCAGGTGAGGCATCACAGACCCGGTGTTTTCACCTGCATGGATTCTGTATTCAGGATATCCAAAAATACAGAGCAAAAGGGGCATGAAAGTGCCCTCACGGGGCATTTTGGGGGCTGTGGGAAGGCAGAGTGATCCTTCAGCAGGTCCCAGTCCCTGCCATGGCCATGTCAGAGCCCCAGCAGCGTGTCCTTACCCTCGCAGTCCCTCTCATCAGACCAGTCCCCGCAGTCGTTCTCCTGGTCGCACTTCCAGCGGTTGGGGATGCAGTGCCCGTTCCCACACTGGAACTGGTAATACCGGGAGCAGTTCGGGGCTTCTGTCGGGTTCTCTGCCAAGGAGAGGAGAGTCCTGTGAGCCACAGGGGCACCTCAGCACAGCTCAGAGGCGGGAGCACCTCAGGGAGCATCTCCTCAGCAGCACAAGCACACTCCTTCCTCTTCATCCCCAGCATTCCCAGCCCTCTCACTCTGTTGTTATCTCTGCTCTGTCTGTGTTCTTTGTGGCCAGACACTGTCACAGACAACTTTTATAAAAAATCCTTTCCTTAGGATTTTTTCCTCCTGAGAAGCTGAGAGGCCTCAGGAACAAAATGTAAACAATGGTTATCTGCTGCTGTGGAATGCAACAGGTGCATCTGGGATTGGTCTCATGTGGATGTTTGGAATTAATGACCAATCACAGCCCAGATGGCTTAGACTCTCTGTCTGAGCCACAAACCTTTGTTATTCATTCCTTTCTATTCTTAGCTTAGAAGCCTTCTGAGGAGAATCTTTTCCTCTATTCTTTTGGTATAGTTTTAACGTAATATATATAATAAAATAATAAATCAAGCCTCCTGAACACGGAGTCAACACTCTCGTCTCTTCCCTCAACATAAGACCCCTGTGAACACTGTCACAAGACACCACCCCTGATCTCAGAACCAGAGCAGAATCCACCAGAGCATGGCAGAAAAGGAGGAGCAAACCCTGCAGCTCTGAAATGAGGCTGCATCTGCCTCGCCTGGCTGGGTACAGCTCCTACAGCCTCCCAGGGAACAGTGGTAAATATTGGGTTTGGCTGCAAACTGCCTGTCTGCTCAGGGCTGGGAGGCTGTGCAGTAAATATGGCCACAGAGGAGTTAGTCAGGCACAAGATGTGCCAGATTTTCTGCAGGCTTCACTTCACCTGCCTGCAGCAGGAGGGAAATGACACCGATCTCCAGGTAGGACAGGCTGTGATGTGCTACACTCACACACACACGAGTGAGAACATGAGGAAGACACTGCTCCATGCTCCTGGAATCCAAAGGAAGCTGGAGCTGCAGTGGCAGGAGGCCCTGGGGGTGCTGCTCACCACAGTTTGCTTCGTCAGAGTAGTCACCACAGTCGTCCATCCCGTCACACTTCCACACCAGGCTGATGCACACCCCGTTCTGGCACTGGAAGCTGAACTGGTCACAGGTCCGGTGGAACTCGGGGTCCTGGGCTGCAGGGGGAGGTTGGGTGTAAAGATCAAGGGCTTCAGCAAAGCTTGAGCAGGAGGGAGCACGTTCAGAGGTAACCATGGATTTCTAAGCAGCTCTAGAGCCACCTCTTAGGAGAGCTGGGAGCTTCCTGGTAGCCTGGCTCTGCCCAGGGCTCTGTTCTCATGCTGTGCCCACCCCTGCCTTGGCAGAGGTGTGACACTTGTGACACTTACAGCACCTATAGCTGGCATCCCTGGCTCACCCCAGGACTCTGTTTCCATGCTGTGGCCACCCTCCCCTGGCAGAGGTGCCCAGGGTGACAGAGCACCTATAGCTGGCATCCCTGGTAGCCTCCCCAGGGCTCTGTTTCCATGCTGTGCCCTGGCAGAGGTGTGACACTTGTGACACTCACAGCACCCAGCATAGCTGCCATCCCTGGTATCCTGGCTCAAACCAGGGCTCTGTTTCATGCTGTGGCCACCCTCCCTTGGCAGAGGTGTGACACTTGTGACACTTAACACAGTGTGACACTTACAGCACCCAGCATAGCTGGCATCCCTGGTAGCCTGGCTCTCCCCAGGGCTCTGTTTCCACGCTGTGCCCACCCTCCCATGGGCATTTGTGACATTTGTGACACTCCCAGCACCCAGCATAGCTGCCATCCCTGGTACCCTGGCTCTCCCCAGGGCTCTCTTTCCATGCTGTGCCCACCTTCCCTTGGCAGAGGTGCCCAGGGTGACACTCGCAGCACCCAGCATCCCTGGCAGCCTGGCTCTCCCCAGGGCTCTGTTTCCATGCTGTGCCCACCCTCCCATGCTCATTTGTGACACTGGTGACACTGGTGACACTCACAGCAGCCAGCATAGGCGGCGTCCTCGTCGGAGCCGTCGCGGCACTGGACGATGCCGTCGCACACCATGGAGTGGAACAAGCACTGCTGCCGGTTCTTGCACACAAAGTCCATGTAGCGGGTGCACAGGGGCTCTGCAGGGATGGGGCAGGACAGGGGGACAGGGCTGGCACCTCTGCTGTCCTTGCAGCCAGCACTGTCACCCGCCAGGGTCTGTGTGGGTTTGAGCACAGCTCAGGGCGGATTTTGGGGATTTACAGAGAGTTCCTGACACAAACGGTCTGAGCTGTGTCCCTGCACAGGCTGCCCTCACCAGATCAGCCCTCAGGGGGGGCACAGGCACCAGGAGGTTTGGTCACCTTCCCTGGCAGTGTCCCCCAGGCTGTGCCTTTTGCTGACCTGCTGATTTCACAGGGGGCCATGACTGCCCACTAAGGTTTTCCCATTATCTCCCAGGGGAGAAAGTGGCTTTACTGCCATTCCTGGCTTGGGCAGAGCAGAAAACAAACGCAGCTTTGCTTTTTTACCAGCAGAAAGCTGGTTCAGACCGTACCTAATATGCTTAAACTACATATTTTAGATTTTCTGGATAAAATAGGACAAAACCCTGACTTTTTGAAGCCTTTTCCAAAATTATTTTTTGAAAGCAAAACCTGGGTTTTCCCTGAGCCTGGTACCCACCACAGTGCTGCTCGTCCGAGGCGTCGGAGCAGTCGTTGATGCCATCACAGTGCTTGCTGGTGGGGATGCAGGTGCCATTGGGGCACTGGAAGCCGTTGCACTTCTTCTCTGAAATACAGAATTGCGTGGATGTTGTGATTTTTTGGGGATTTTTTAAAGCTGTTTTAATTATCTAAGAAAAGCCAGGGTTGCTGTGGTATTCACATGCCCTCTGAGACAAGCAGAGAAGAAGGGAAACACAATTCTTATCTCACTTGCATTGCCTGTGTTGTGCTAAAGTAGAATGCAAGATGGAGATTCTTTACCCAGAGTGAGGATGTTTTGCTCCCTTGACCTATCAGGGCCAAGAAGTGTGTGTCGTATAGCATTAATTTATATAAATTATCTAAATAAAATATTATATAAATAAAACAATTGTAATATTATATAAATAAAATAATCCATATAATTTATATAAATAAAATATTACATATTAGAAGAATTATAATATTATATAAATAAAAGAATTAATATAAATTACATAAACATTATAAAAAAAGAATTATTATATATAAATAAAATAATCAATATAAATTATCTAAATAAAATATTATATAAATAAAAGAATTACGATATTATGTAAATAAAACTAATTTATATAAATGAAATTATATAAATAAGAGAATTATGATATTGTATAAATAAAACATTTATATAAACTATATAAATAAAATAACATATAAATGAGAGAATTATGATATCATATAAATAAAAAGAATTTATATAAATTAAATAAATAAAATATTATATGAATAAAATAATTATGATATTATATAAATAAAATAATTTATATAAATTATATACATAAAATATTAATTACTTTATCATACTATACATATCCCTTAGTGTGTATAGTATGATAAAGTAATTAATTAGCCTTCTGATACACACAGAGTCCTCCTCATCACTCTCTCCCCTTTGCTGGAGTCACCTTTGATTTACAACAGGTTTTCTCTGCACTGTGATTGCTTTTGGAGGTGTGTGGGGCTCTCCCCTGAGTTTGCCGCTGGTTTATCTCAGTGGCTGCGCAGAAATCCCTCCCAGCCATGGCAGAGCCACACACACACACAAACACACACACACAGACACACACACAGACACACACAAACACACACACACACAAACACACACACACACACACAGACACACACAGACACAAACACACACACAAACACACACACACACACACAGACACACACACAGACACACACAGACACAAACACACACACACAGACACAGACACACACAAACACACACACACAGACACACACACACACACAGACACACACACACACACACACACACACACAGACACACACACACACACACACACACACAGACACACACACACACACACACACACACACACACAGACACAAACACACACACACAGACACAGACACACACAAACACACACACACAGACACACACACAGACACACACACAGACACACACACACACAGACACACACAAACACAGACACACACACAAACACACACACACACACAAACACACACACAAACACACACACACAGACACACACACACACAGACACACACAGACACACACACAGACACACACACACACAGAGACAGACAGACACACACACACACACACACACAAACACACACACACACACACAGACAAACACACACACACACACACACACAGACAAACACACACAGAGGTCACGTTACCACAGGTGGCAGGGTCCTCGTCAGAGCCGTCCTGGCAGTCGGCGTCGCCGTCGCAGGCCCAGCGCTGCGGGATGCAGTGCCCGTTGTGGCACTGGAAGCTGGAGGCCTCACAGGTGTGATAAACTGCTGGAACCAGAGCAGGGGACACCTGAGCGAGGGCTGTCACCGTGTCCCTGCTGAGCTGAGAGTGTCAGCCCACCCAATCCCACCCTGCTCCTTCCCCTGCCCCGGCATCTCCCACCAGAGTCCCAGCACAAGCAGCCGCCCCATGGAGCCCAGGCAGGAGAATTCCTTGAGTCCCACTTTTCCATGGTCTTTCCCCCCCTGTGCCATTCTTGCTCACAAAGCCTGCTGTGCCTCAGGGATGGCTTTTGCAGGGTAGAGATGTCCCAAAGCTGTCCCCAAAGCCTCTGTCCCTTTGATCTCAGCCCTTGGGGTGCATGGGCAGAGGTGACAGCGGTGGCATCCTGCCAGAGATGGTGAGAAATGTCACCAAGATCAAGCAGGGCTTGGCAGAGCTGCAGAGTCCCCCGTGCAGGGCAGGACAGAGTCAGAGAGAGCTTTAATTAAGGCAAACAAGGCTCTTCTATGTTGCCAAAGCAAACAAGAAATACGATTCTCCCTGGGGGTTTTCCTTAGGCTCCTGTCAGGAAAATATCTGCCTGTGGGGTATCTGGGTTGCAGCCTGGTTTGTTTTGTCACTTCAGAGACAAATCCTGCTCCTCAAGCAGGAGAGCACTCAGAGTTATTGAGAAAAGCAGCGTTCAACTTAATTAAATGGCATGATCCTGAGTTTCAGGTTAGAGAGTGACATGCACTCGCAGATATTTCCAAATAGTACAATCTGCTGGCAGTAATATTCTATTAGGTATTCAGCATGAAATGTAATTATTTCAGATAAGAGCAATAATTGCAGCCTGGTGAAGTCAGACGGAATGTTCCTCAAATAATTGTGATCCTCTTAGATAATTCCAACTCGGGGCTTTACAAACCCGACACGCTTTTTGAAGTAGGTTCCTCTCCTGTAGTAATTCTCTCTGGAGAAACTCATGCGAGAGATAAGTGATACCAATATAAATTAAACCTCCTTAGAAAGCCACACTCATGGAATACTAATGACCAGGATCAGCCCTGGGTGCTCCAGGCACAGCAAATGCCACAGGGGGTGAGCAAAGAGGAGCTCAAAAACCTGAAAGGGATCTCTTAAATCCTCGTGCCAGAGCCCCAGGACAGCAGCTGGTGCCACTCTCTGTCCCAAAGGCTCCAGGCTGCTGCCAGCATTCCCAGATCCTGGTCCCTGCAGGCTCCTCATGCCATGGAAAGCACTGCTTTTACCTTAAATATCCCATGGATGGCCTGATAAATACAACCTAGTGTCTTTTATCTTAAATATCCCATGGATGGCTTGATAAATACAACCTTGTGTGTTTTATCTTGAATATCCCATGGATGGCTTGATAAATACAACCTTGCGCCTTTCACTGACGGACTGGAGCTCTGCCTGCTCTGAGAAGTTTCTTCTTGTGCAAGCACTGAGGTTTTTGGTTTGGTTGATAGTTTTGCATGATTGTTTCTAGTGGAAAAGGCCAGTGCACTGCTATCTGTTGTTCTATCTGGTGAGAAAAAGGCTCTGTGTGGGTGTGTTAACCTCAGGAGGCTGCTGAGGAACATCATCAGCACTGTGGTGGTGAGGAAGGTGGAGTGTTGTGACTTTCCACTCCAAACACACAGTGAGGCTCACAGGTCTTGCTGCACAGGAGGCACAAGGTAGGAACAAGGTTATTTCTGCCAGCCAGGCTGCTTTCATACAAGTTGTAAGTTAAACCAAGAGTGGGTTTTCTATGTGGGACTCCCTCTTTAGGTTTTTGAGCCCGTGGAGCAATGAGGCTGCCAGAGCAGGACTAAAACTGCCAAAGCAAACTTCCCAAACTAAACCTGCCTCTTCTTCACATCAGCTGACTGTGGAGAAGCTGCAAAGAGCCTGCCTGTTTTCTGCACCTGATTAATGGCAAGGAAACAGAGTGAAAGCTGTGAAATGCTGCCAGTGCCCACCAGCCTGATTGCTGCCTCCCTGCAACAGGGCAGCTCTTTTTGCAGGAGAGCCCTTTGGCTGCTCAGCAGCCACGAAACCACTTCCCATCCCACAGAGCTTTGCCTGTGGGTGCAATCTTGCAGGTAAAAAGCAAAGTTGGGTCACTGCGTGAGTATCTCAGAGCTGCCAGCAAATTCCCAGTGAACCTGGGGGAAAGAAATCCTTGGATTTGGAGCATCACATCACCCTAAGGTGCTCTAACAAGCAAGGAAACTGAGGCACAAGTCGCTGGCTGATGTCTCCCAGGCTGGAAGTAAAAAGTAGGAGCAGCAGGAGGTTCTTGAGCAACACCTGAGCACTCACCAGTGCAGTTTGCTTCGTCAGACCAGTCCCTGCAGTCGTTATCCCCATCACACATCCAGGACAGACGGATGCACATCCCTGAGCTGCAGCTGAACTCATCATTCCTGCACTGGTGAGCTTCTGCAAACAAAATATTGGGCTTCAGGTCACGGGAATGCCCAAGGAGCAGAGAGGAAAGGTGGATAATAATGGCACAGAAATCCCCCAGCTGGAACACGGCGAGGGGAAGGACCAGCACACAGCCTGCTCTCTTCTCCTGTCCCTCACTTCCCAGTACATGATAGTGCTGGATTCTTACCTGTCCCTAATTCCCAAACACCCTGTAAATCCTGCTCCTGTCCCCCATTTCCCAGCCCCCAGTAAATGAGGAGGAGACAGCCTGGGCAAACAGGGGGATCCTCCCCTCCATCAGCCCTGAGCAGCACGCAGAGCAGGAGCAGCTCTGAGCAGCACGGAGGGCAATGGAGAGCAGCTGCCCACCCGTGCCCAGGCCAGGAGGGGCACTCACCACAGTGGCTTTCATCGCTGTTGTCCCCACAGTCGTCCTCCAGGTCACATTTGTAGGACAGGGGGATGCAGGTCCCCGAGCCCTGGCAGCGGAACTGGGTCTCGGTGTCGCACACGGTGGTTGCTGATGGAGACAGGAGGAGGAGGAGGAGGAAAAGGTGGTGGTTAGAAAATGGTTTCTGCTGCCTGAGGGTAGGGAAGTGGAGGGACAGGGACAGAATCCTGCCAGCCCAGCCTGAATTCCTGCTCTTGTGTTTTAATGGCATTTTTAGGCACTCCATGTAAAGCAGAGCGCACAGGGGTCAGTTTTCTGTCTGGGGACCAGGACTGAAACTCCTGATGTCCACTCCCAAGCCAGGGAGCAGGAGGACAAGGCTGTGGAGCTGTGTGCTCCCCACAAAGGGACTGAAAGCTCAGGTGCTGGGAGGAGACAGGGCAGCCCAAGCAGGGGAGAAGCTGGCCATGAATATCCAAGGCAGCATCTCTGTGCAAAGCTGGTGACCTCTCTCCAAGGAATGGAGAGGTTTTCCCACACCTGGAGCCATTGAACTCAAACATGGGCTCTACTGACAGGGAAATCAATTCCTCATTGGTGCAAAATGGGCATAAGCAGCCTCTCTCCTGGTCCTCCAGTGATTCCTAACTTCAAACTCAATCCTTTTTCCACAGTGCACTAACCCAAACCCTTCAGGCTGTGCAAAGCTGTGGAACATCTGCCCCCCCTGCACACACTGGCTGTTCCTAACTTTGCTCAGAAAGGTGACCTCCATCTTTAATGTGTGAACTTGATTTATTATCTCAACAAGAGGCCCGTGTCAGCACTGTCTGCTCTCTTTTCCTCACTGGCTGTGCCCTCAATTAACTTCAGAAGACAATTAGTGCAGGAGTTGGCATCAGCCTCACCAAACTTTAGACACTGACACCTCATCTGCTCAAGGGGACTGGGACAAAACCCTCCCCAAATTTGCTTTGGGAGCCACCAAAGAGCTGAGTTACACCCCCAGAGAGCCTCTTGCTCTCCCTGATTGAGAAAGGAGCGTGGAGCATCAGCTGAGGTGCACCAGAGCAGACCCCTGAGCCTGGCCAGGCCCATGGCAGGACACTCACGGCAGTTCTTCTCGTCGCTCATGTCCCCGCAGTCATTGTCATTGTCACACTGCCAGATGCTGTTGATGCAGTTCCCGTTGGAGCACCTGTACTGGTTGGGCAGGCACGTGTTCTCTGGGGCAGGAGGGACAGCAGAAACAAGCTGGCATGAGGCTGTGCCTCCAGAAATGGGCCAGAGGACAGGTCACACCGACCTCTGGCGATGGCAGGAGCCACCTGAGCCCTGAGCACAGCAAGGGCAGGCAGGACCTCACCTCCCTTGATGCAGGAGCTCACCTTCCTTGATGCAGGTGTTGTTCTTCATGGCGTAGCCATGGGGACAGTCACACCTGAGCTCCCCACTGGGCAGCACCGTGCTGGCCACCCCCTCGGGGCACTTGCAGCTGCGGCCGTTGTTGGACCTGGGCAGGCAGAGCAGGCTGCAGGGCTTGGTGATGCAGGCGTTCTGCCCTGGAGCAGGGCAGGAGGAAGGGGACAGTGTCAGGGCAGAGGCACGGGAGCCCCAGTGTCACCTGCCAGCCCACCTTGGAGGGACAGGTATCCCAGTGTCACCTGCTATCCCAGGACACAGGCACACATGTCCCAGTGTCACCTGCCAGCCCACCTTGGAGGGACAGGAGCCCCAGTGTCACCTGCTATCCCAGGACACAGGCACACGAGTCCCAGTGCTACCTGCCAGCCTAGCATGGAGGGACAGGAGCCCCAGTGTCACCTGCTATCCCAGGACACAGGCACACATGTCCCAGTGCCACCTGCCAGCCCAAAACAGAGGCATGGGAATCCCAGTGTCACCTGCCACTTCAAGACAGAGGCACAGGAGTCCTGGTGTCACCTGCCAGCCCAGCATGGAGCACAAGAGCCCCAGTGTCACCTTCTATCCCAGAATAGAGGCACAGGAGTCCCAGTGTCACATTCTATCCCAGAATAGAGGCACAGGAGTCCAAGTGTCACTGCCAGCCCGGGAGAGAGGCATGGCAGTCCCAGTGTCACCTGCCATCCCAGGACAGACACAGGAGTCCCAGTGTCACCTGCTCTGGGTTCAGACCCCCTCAGGAGCCAGCTCTGCAGGGCTGAGCACCGAGGTCACCTCTAGGAATGCCCAGAGCCATCTCCAGGGAGTTTGAGGGCCTTTAAGGGACACAACCCATCCCAGTGGCTCTGGAGGTCTACCAAAGGATGTCAGATACACCCCCAGAGTGCCTCTTGTGCCTCCAGTCCAGAGCCCTGCAGTGGTCTGGTACCCATCTGGAAATGGGTATGAACAGCCCACGAGGTCAGCACTGCCTGTCACAATGCAGACAGACATTAGAGGAGGGCAGAGTTGGTGCAGCCCTGAAATCCTGCGGTGTTTGGTCTATACAACACTTTGATGGAAAAGCCAGGATCTGACACAAACCATGAGGTGCCACCACAGCCGAGTGCCCTGTGAGCTCTCTCTCCTGGCAGCCAAAAGCAGAATATACCCCTCATGAAACTCATTCCTGAGAGCCTCAAGCCCTGCAGGAATGGGTGGTCATCAAATGCAAGCCAGGATGGCCCAGTGGAAATGGGGAATGAACACATTTCTAAATCCCAGGGAGGATCATCTGCATCATTACCTGTTGTCTTTCCTTTGTAAAAGATTTTCATGTCCATGATCCCATTCAGTCGGCCGACCAAGATCTCCATCCTGGAGCCGCTGGTTTTGGATGCTCTGAAAATACTCAGCTGTGACCAGTCATTCCAGTAGATTTCATTCTGAAACACAGGCTTGGCTCTCAGTGTGAGCAGAGGCACCTCCAGGGCCGTGCTCATCCCTGCTACCTGCACTCACCACCCTAAACACTGGAAAAGAGAGAGTGAAAAGTGTCCCCAACCCATAGGGGAGAGGAAGAGGAAGGCCTGAGGTGGGATTTGAGCAGGAATGAGAGTGACAGAGTGATCTGCTGAGTGGCAAACATTGCAGGGCAGGTGCTTGGGAATGTTGGTCCTGGATTGGGCTGCACTTGCCTGCTGGTTTTGGGGATTTGTGGGAATGTTTCAGGGAAGAAGACAGAGAGACAAGGTGCTATGCCTGCTCCAAACCATATCCCTATCCTTCAAATTCAGGGATTTTTGGGAATGTTTCAGGGAAGCAGAGAGAGAGACAAAATGTCATGCTTGCTCCAGATCACGCCCCTTTCCTTCAAATTCAGGGATTTTTGGGAATGTTTCAGGGAAGCAGACAAAGTGTGCTCCAAACCACATCCCTATCCTCCAAATTCAGTCTGCCCTGTGCTCCTCCAGCACCAGCCTCAGATCCTGCATGCTACGGAAAAAAACGACAACGGGGGAAACAAACCTTAAATACAGCAATGGCATAGGGGTGAGGGAGGCTGTCCAGGATCACAGATCTCTGCATGCCATTGAAATCCACCCTCTCGATCCTGTCCATGTAGGCCTCAGTCCAGTAGATCCAGTGGTCATCCACAGAGATGCCGTTGGGCCAGCGCACGCCCTCCGAGACGATGCACCCGGCCAGGGACCCGTCCATGTCACTCCTGTAGATGCCAGCCCTGGAGTCCCCCCAGTCCGTCCAGAACATCAACCTGGCAGCAGGCAGAGAGGTTACTCTGAATCCACATGGAGCAGCTTGTCACAGACATGTTTTATGGAAAATCCTTCCCTTAGGATTTTTCCTCCTGAGAAGCTGAGAGGCCTCAGGAACAAAATGTAAACAATATTTATCTGCTGCTGGGGGATGCAACAACTAGATCTTTGATTGGCCCATGTTAGTTGTTTCTAATTAATGGCCAATCACAGCCCAGCTGGCTCAGACAGTCCAAGTGACAAACCTTTGTTATCATTCATTCCTATTCTATTCTTAGCCAGCCTTCTGATGAAATCCTTTCTTCTACTCTTTTAGTATAGTTTTAATGTAATATATATAATAAAATAATAAATCAGCCTTCTGAAACATGGAGTCAGATCCTCGTCTCTTCCCTCAACCTGAGACCCCGGTGAACACGGTGACAGCAGCTCATCAAAAGGATCAGGGTTAGGAGAGGCAGAGGGTGGAATGCTCCACATTCCGTGCCCCTCGCCTGACATGCCTTTGAACAGGGAGCTCTGCAATTCTAATGAACGCCAGCAGCAGCAGATTTATGAGCAGCACAGAGGTTTTTGAGCTGCAGGCTCAGTGGTGGGAGTGCAGCTGCAGGTTACCTTGCCATGAACTGCTTTGCTTTGTCAGAGCTTACATTCGCAGCTGAGGCCAAACTCCAAAAAGATGCAACTCGGATTTGGCTCTTGAATTCGAGCACAGCTCAGTTTCTCACGCATCACTGCAGCTTCCCCCACTGACCAGACCAGTTTTACAGGCAGGAAAAGTTATTTACCAATGTATATGTATGGGCAGGAAGGAATTAACAGTTGTTGATCTGTGCTCTGAGGGAGCTGGTGCCTTAGTTGGGGATGCAGTGGTGACAGTGGGCTCCACAGGGCAGGACTGTGCTGTGCCTGTCCCAGATTTCACCCCACCAAGCTGAGGAGGAAGTGGTGAAGGAGCAGCAGTTTTCCTTGGGAATAGCAGGGAAATACTTGTGATGTTTCCTTTCTTACCCATCTCGGGGAACCAGAGCCAGGGCTCTGGGTCGCTCCAGTATCGAGGAGTTGAGGACAGTCAGTCTCAGGTCTCCATCTGGAGTGGCAACCTAGACCCAAAACCAAAGCCAGGAGAGGTGTGTTTGCTACTGGCACTGCTTGAAGTGACACAGAATCTGTGGCAGGCAATTATTGCTCCTTAATAAAATATGCACTGCCACGGGTGGGCAGAGCTGTACCTCGATTTTGGGAATCCCAGCGTTGACCCAGTAGAGCAGCTGGCTGAGAGGCTCAAAAGCCAAAGCTTCCACTGTTTCCAACCCAGTGCTTATGATTATTTCCTG
This sequence comes from Setophaga petechia, assembly GCA_024362935.1. Lineage (NCBI taxonomy): Eukaryota > Metazoa > Chordata > Aves > Passeriformes > Parulidae > Setophaga > Setophaga petechia. The sequence goes on along the minus strand of JANCRA010000115.1, from coordinate 219,375 downwards.
CCCAGAGCTGCCGTTGAGACACAGACGCTGGGGAAAAACATAAAAACAATCAGAATAAAAGACAAGGAACTGCCTGAAGCATGAAGGTCAGGAGACAGACAGCTCGGAGGGGAGGAGCACCAGGACAAACATTTGCATCTCAGGGTGTGGATGCAACACCCGGGTGGCGAGGGGGTGATGCCTCCCTGCTCCCAGCTCACCTGGATGATGTCCAGAGTGACATCAGCCCAGTAGAGGCAGTTGTGCTCGTAGTCAAAATCCAGGGCCACAGCCCCCCTGAGCCCGGCCAGGGGCAGCTCCTCGCTGACACCTGAGGCCAGATCGTATCGGTGGATGGAGTATCGGGTGGCGTAGAGGATGAACTCGTTCTCCTCTGCAACAACAATGCCTTACTTAGTGGCTGTTTTTGGCTACTCGAGGGGCAAAAGAAAGAAAATAGCAGGTGGTTTTCACCCCTGGTTTAGCACCTGGGGGAGGCAAAGAGCTTTTGTCTCAGTGGGATTAGGTTATTAGGAATGTGGTAATAGCCTCACATGGGGCTGGGCACACACTGTGGGCATTGTCTGGTCCAGGAGGAGGAGGAGGAGGTGGCACAGAACTTGCCCCAACCCCTTTCATGCTGCCAATAAGAAACAAAATACTGATCTCTGTCACAGACATTTTTTGTGAAAAATCCTTTCCTTAGGATTTTTCCTCCTGAGAAGTTGAGAGGCCTCAGGAACAAAATGTAACCAATGGTTATCTGCTGCTGTGGAATGCAACAGGTGCATCTGTGATTGGGCTCATGTGGTTGTTTCTAATTAATGGCCAATCACAGCCCAGCTGACTCAGACAGAGAGTCCAAGCCACAAGCCTTTGTTATTCATTCTTTCTTTTTCTATTGCTAGCAAGCCTTCTGATGAAATCCTTTCTTCTATTCTTTTACTATAGTTTTAATATAATATATATAATAAAATAATAAATCAGCCTTCTGAAACATGGAATCAGATCCTCATCTCTTCCCTCATCCTCAGACCCCTGTGAACATGGTCACAGATCTCCTCTTCCTTAAAAATCCCCAACATTAAAAAGAGTGGGAGTGATGCAACTCTGCAAGTCCTCAGGGACACTGGCCCCAGGAAATACCCCAGAGTGTGTTTTGTTTCCCAGTGGAGCCCAATCCAGGTAATGGGATCCTGGTCCAGGACAAAGTCTCCTGGGCATTATCCCACCACCAGTCAAGTCCAATAATGCTATTAATGAGTGGAGCTAATGTCAGTAAGTAACTCTGGCTGTGCATCCCTAATGAGATTATAGGGAGATATGAAACAGATCCTGTACATGAAAGTGTTACCATGGAGCGAGCCAGCACGGATCCCCAGCCCGTCTCTGGGAACACAGCACTTCAAAGGCCAGCCCGTGGGGACAGCAGGTTTACTTTGCAATCAGCAGGGCCCTTCTCAGCATGCCCAACACAGCTCTCCAAATAGCTCAAGAGGGCTCAGAGGGGTGAATAACATGTCAGGAGTAAAGCTGAGTGCAGAGCTGGCAGGAGTCCCAGCGCAGGGGATGCTTCCCCGTGCTGTTCCACACCTGGAATATCTTTTTGCACGCTGAAAAAATTTTAGGGCAGTGCAGGGGAACCTGCTGCTGGTGGGTCTGGCTGCTCTGCTCAGCTCCCCAGCCCTTCCACGAGCCCCTGCCCTGCCTGAGGCTCTGGAGCTGCAGCAAGCAGCAATGCTGATCACGCAGCTCGTGACGGCAGATTAAATTAAAGCTCTAATGAGCAGAATGCAAATAACTCTGGCAGCACGGGACTGCTACAGTGCCTTGTACGTTCCAGAGGAGAAAATAAGGATGGGGAGGGTGAATTCAGGCAGAAGTGTGAGGGATGAAGGTCTGTCCTGCTCTGGCCCCAAAGGGCTGTGGTTCAGCTGCACAAGGTGGCTGTCTCAGAGTGGGACCTTCCTGTAGCTGTGATATTTTCTGAAAAATCCTTTCCTTAGGATTTTTCCTCCTGAGAAGCTGAGAAGCCTCAGGAACAAAATGCAAACAATGGTTATCTGCTGCTGTGGAATGCAACAGGTGGATCTGGGATTGGTCTTGCGTGGTTGTTTCTAATTAATGGCCAATCACAGTCAGCTGGCTCGGACAGAGAGTCCAAGCCACAAGCTTTTGTTATTCATTCTTTCTTTTTCTATTCTTAGCTAGCCTTCTGAGGAAATATTTTCTTCTATTCTTTTAGTATAGTTTTAATATAATATATATCATAAAATAATAAATCAAGCCTTCTGAAACATGGAGTCAGATCCTCATCTCTTCCCTCATCCTCGGACCCCTGTGAACACGGTCACACCTTCCCAAGGGGACCCTCCCAAGGATGAGGGTGTCTTTGAAATAATTCCTTTCTTTCTGGCTGGGTTCAAGCCAGCTGCAGCAAGGATGTGACCAGGGTGAAGGGGTTCCTGCTTGCAGCCTGCCCCTGAGGGTTTCACAGGGCTCTGCACTGTGGGCAGCCACTGCTCCTGAGCAGGACCCTCAACAGCTCCAGCCACAGCACAGGAGAGGGTGATTTGTAACCCACCCAGGCTCCTGTGTCACAGGTTTTGTCTGAGAGCCCTCTGGGACTCTGTGCCTGGTCCCTGAGGCACCAGCCAAAGGTTTTATGAATGGAGCCCTTGTGCCCAGAGCAGCTCCTGGTGCACACACTCACCCGCCAGCGGGCACGGCACCAGCTCCCCCTCCAGCCGCGACTCCACGTCTCCACCCGTGCAAGTGTCCCCAGAGATCTTCCTGTAGCTGCAACACACAGAGCCAGGCAGTTTATTAATTTATTCCATGGAAAAAAACTGTGAACAAACCACCCTGTGCAGCCAGAGTAAGCTGTGGTGTCTAACTGCCATGTATGTCCTAACATGCCATTTGTTTGCTGCCACTCTTGTGGGTCTTGTAGTTGTTTGGGGATTTTTAATCACCAGTAAGATAAATTGGAATAGCAGGTTGCCCTCCCAAGCACAGCACATACCCTCGAGTCTTCCTGTAGGTTGAGCCAACAGGGCAAGGGACTGGTGGGTCATAGGGTTTCCCAGCAAACTCAGGGTCAGGGACACAAACTTCTAAGGACAAGTCATCGCTCAGCTTGAAGCCAAAATCACTGCAAGGAGAAGAAAGATGTGGGGAAGGACAGGGAAAAGCAAAAAAATGCAGCCATGCTGTACCATGATCGATTTTTGCCTGGAATTTTTAAGAACCCAAAGTGACCCTTCATTTATTATCAGTATTTAGCTGCACAGAACATCTCCCAGCCAGACAGGGTGTTTGAAGAACACTTTGCAAATCAGCTTTGCCAGTGGCTGGGCAGGCTGGGGAAGGTGAGGCAGCAAGGCAGTGTGCTCTGCAAAGCTGGCTGCCAGCCCCAGTGCTGCTGCTGAGCTGGCTCGGGTCACTGCTCTGTCTCTTGGCTGGTCCTGCTGGCAAAACGGGAGTCACAGTGCGGCTGTTCTTTGGAAAATGCTGTGGGGGAGAGAGGTTTTGTCAGTGGGATTCTGTAGGGAGCCCAGGGCTGAATTCTGAGGCAGGATCCCACCAGCCCTGCTCTAAGTCTGCTCGTGGTGAGCCAGACTTGGTCTCAGCATCGGACAGGAGCAGCCTGGTGTGAGCTCCACTGAAAGCCCAGGCCCTCAAAAGCAGTTTCCTTTCTAACCCCAAAGCTTTGCATCAGTTTGCCAGAGCATGTTTCCTGATCCTGAAAGGAGAGTCAGGATTGTGGGAATTGCAGTCAAAGGGCAATAGCAGGGCCAGCTGCACCCCTGTGGCTACAGAATCACAAAGATTTTTAGTGGGTCTCTGTCTGTGATGGGAAATCACCCATTCTCCTTTGGAAGGTGATGGATTAACAATACTTCCCTTTTCCGTGGAACCTTTCAGAGGCTCCCAAAAGGCTCTAAAGACATTAATTAAGTCTCATGCCCTGTTATTAATGAAAGGATGTTTTCAGTCTGTTTCGTTTCCTCTCTGCTATAAAATGAAGCAGCGACAATCCGAGCTACATAAATTGGATGTTTGCTCACTCGGAGCGATTGGTCACAGATACTTATCTTGGATTTACAATCCAGACCAGAAGAAATTAATTGGTATTTTACCATTCAAAGTCCTCCCTCGTACAGGAGCAGTTGGAGACCATGACAGGCCTGTCAAAGTCTTCCCCATTGAAGCAGGTTGCATGAGGAGTCCTCCTTTTGAAAACAGTTTTATGCCCCAGCAAACACTCATTGCCTCGCTCGTCCGAGGGTGACCACAGCTTGTAGTCATTCTCTGTGCAAGGGACCCCTGAGAGGAGAAACAAGGTTGGGGTGCAGGAAAGTGCAGGATTTACAGTGCTCCAGGTTTAAAGACAGGGAGATGCTGATGTCCCTGTGTACCCAGGAGTGCCAGGTGTGCTGGCATCCAGCCCCGCACCACAGGAATGTCCCTTGTCCCAGGCAACCACTGGAGAATGAGAGGACACATCCTTAAGCTGTGCCAGAGGAAGTTTATGTTGGATATCAGGGAAAAATTCTTAATTGAAAATGTGATTGGGCACTGGAATCACCTGCCCAGGGAGGGCATGGAGTCACCATCCCTGGAGGTGTTTAAAACAAGCCTGGACGTGGCACTCGTGCCATGGTTTAATTGGTGAAGATGTGTTGGGGCTTTTCCAACCAAAAGTCTTTTCCCACCTGGTTCATTCTGTGATTCCCTCTCCTCTCCACCCTCCCCCGGCACAAAACTTCCCCCAAAGAGCGAGGGAAGGGAAGGGAAGGGAAGGGAAGGGAAGGGAAGGGAAGGGAAGGGAAGGGAAGGGAAGGGAAGGGAAGGGAAGGGAAGGGAAGGGAAGGGAAGGGAAGGGAAGGGAAGGGAAGGGAAGGGAAGGGAAGGGAAGGGAAGGGAAGGGAAGGGAAGGGAAGGGAAGGGAAGGGAAGGGAAGGGAAGGGAAGGGAAGGGAAGGGAAGGGAAGGGAAGGGAAGGGAAGGGAAGGGAAGGGAAGGGAAGGGAAGGGAAGGGAAGGGAAGGGAAGGGAAGCTCCAGCTGGGAGCGTGTGGCAGCACGCAGTGACAGGAGGGAACAGGCAGCTCCGTGGCAGTGACAGGGAATCTGAATGAACTCGTTCTGGTTACCAAACAGAACTGTTCCCAACAAAATGTCAAGGGAATCGGTGATAAATTTTAGTCAAGCAAATTCCTCGCTGGGTTTAACTGCGCTTTGATTAAAATGCTGCCTCACAATCAAAGCTGAAATGGGTTATAAAACATTCATAGGCACAAGCCTTCAGAAGGAATTTTTTTTTTCTCTTTTCCTTTTCAACAAATTCCTCAGTGAGGAGGGAAGGAATACAAGGAGAGCACAGGAGTGCCTCCAGCAGCTGTGTCCATGAGGACATGAGACACTCGGGACAGGGCATGAGGGGATGCCCTCTCTCCAACCTGCAGAGCCACCCCAGAGATGGCTCTGCCACCCGTCCCCTTACCCAGCACGTCAGTGGTGTTGATCTGCAGGATCAGCCAGCTGTGGCCATTCTCCTTGTAGGAGCCAAAGATGGTGAAAATGGTGCTCTTCTCACCGGGCTCGGTCAGGAGCCCGTACACAAACACCGGCTTCTCCGAGAACGTGAACACTTTCCAGGTTTCCCCTTCGTTTGTGCTGTACCTGCACAGAAAAGGAGACTGGGAGAGGTGCCAGGGGCATGTCCTGCTGCAGGGCACTCTCTGCCATGCCCAGCCAAGCAGCAGAGCAGCCCCTGTGCCCTGACACTCACTTGAGCTGGTCGGTCTCGGTGCCTTGGGCGATGGCCACCAGAATTCCACCGTGGTCACCCCAGGTGTAGTAGTGGGGTCCAGACAGTGCCTGGAAGAGAGACAGTGCTGAGGGGTGATCAGAGCTCTGCTGAGTGAAGGGGAAATGGCTTGGTCAGAAACTCTGCCTGACCCAAGCTAATGCTTCAGCCCTGGCCAAATCAAGTATCTGGAGGCACCAGAGATTCAAGTGTTTATGGGACATCATCTGCAGATGAGAATAACCAGCCCATTTCCCTCAAGAGATGTGTGTAAAAGCTGCCCTGAGCCCTGAACTCTGCTCCTCCTGTGCTCTGTGCAGGGAAAGAATCAGTGGAAGAAGCACCATGACACAGAACCAGAGTCCATCACTCCTCCTCTCATTTGTCACCTCTGTGAGGCTTTCCTGACACCCAGCAGTGATTTGTGGCCATCCCAGGACTGCAGAGAAGTTGGCCCTCAGCTGTGGAAGGTCTTGTGAATGTTCAGAGAGAAGTGGGGCCATGGCCTGCAGAAACAAGCCCTGGAGACAATTCATCCATGGCAAGAAGCTTGGATCTCATGCTCACCTCCAGCACACAATCAGCTTTGCTTTCCCAGAGCACCTTGGGATGAAAACAGGGAGTGTGTCCATGCCAGACCCTGCTCACAGGACGTGCTGCCACACTTGGGGACATTCAGGGCACTGACTGCATTGTTCCTTTCTTCTCTGGGCTGTGAAATCACCCCTGTGATCTGCAGAGCCTCCCAGCCAGAGCTGAGCAGGAGAAGCTGAGGTTCTGCTTCTCAGCTCCACTGCTGGGTCATTCTGCACCTCTGCTCATGATACAAACATCAGTCAGGAGCTTTGGATCAACAATTCCTCAGAATGTTTGAACTGCACTCCAAGGCAAACCTGTGCAGCTTGCCACCTCAGTGTCTGGTTTTGGATACCCTGTCCCATCTGTCAGCTCCTGCCTGGCTGCAGGGTCCCCACAGCTGCTCTCCAGCTGGGTTTTGGAGCCAGGAGCAGCCTCTGAACCCCCTTTGGCATCAGCCAGACCTGGGGGTGTGCCCAGCCCCAGTGCAGCTGCCCAGAGCTCACCCCGACCGCGCAGCCCTCGCGGGGGGAGGACGAGGCTGCCCAGCTCCCAGGATTGAATGGCTTGCAGATGTTGGAATACCACATTACACTGGCTGCAGAGTGCACAGGCACACCACAAACACTGCCACACACCAGAACATCCCCTCAGCAAACAGCAGCACACTCCCCATAAACCGAGGGCAGCTCCCATTTCTCTGGAAGGAGCCAGAGCCTCTCCAGACTCTCACACACCAAGTCCTGGCTGTCAGTCCCATCTCAAAGACACCAAATGTGCTGAGGAAAAGTCCTGCCAGGTGTAAAGGAAAAACAGAGGAGAAGCTCTCCTGTGTCTGAATCCACCATCCACACCAGAGGTTCCTCTCCAACCAACCCACACCTGGTCCTTCATCTGAAAACCTTTTTCCCTCCTTTTAAGGCATTGAGCACCTTCCAGCTCTTGTATTTATATGAAATCACCTTTAATGTAACTCATTTATGCTGCTGCCAAAATTCTTCCTGTTCCCCCACCACTCTGGCTGATCTGGCAGGTGTAAGAGCAGCCTTACCTCTCTCCACCTTGCTCCAGCACTGCTCGAGATATAAACATTGGTTTTCCTTGCCATGTTCTTGCCAACAGAGCCTGGGAGAATGGGAGAAATCATCCTTCTTGAGGAATGCAAAGTGATTGCTTAAAAGGAAGCCAGACACCTCCAAACTATTTTTATCTGTGATTGAGGAGATGATTTTTCACACTATAAATTAATCCCTTCAAAAGCAAATATTTCAAGGACTATTTTGAGTTTTAAGAAGCAGATGGGGGAAAAACCCATGGCTACAAATAGATTAAACAAAATGTGTGCTTTCTTCAGTAACAGAGCGAGACAAACAGGAATTTCTGAATCTTAAAGAAGCCCTTCATGAGGATCAGGAAAGAGGATCAGAACAGAGCAGGTTTCTCACATCTCTGTGCTGCAGTGAAATGTTCCTTCTGTAATTACTGCATGGGGACTGCAGCAGGGAAAGGACAGCAAAATGCACCATTTAATTGCATTTTATAACCTGCTTGTACAAACTAAATACTGCCTGGCAACAACAGCCCCCAAGCCAAGGGAAAAGCAGTACCAGTGGCAATGATCAGTCCTGGCGCTGACTCCTTGGAGAGAATGGGCATCCTGCGCAGCTGGAAATTCAGCAGCTGGCTCAGGCGCTGGGCCAGGTGGAGAGAGCAGCCCTGGGACAACTGGGAAAGCAGAACAGTGGATTAACATCCACCCCTCATGCCCTCTCCTCACCCACCCCGTCCAGCCCTCTCTGCTTGGAAAGGACAAGAGGGACTCCCTCATGGTGGCATTGCTGTTTCAACCTCTGTTCGTAGAGTGAAAACACCTCCAAGATCACCAAGCCCAAGATCACTAATAAATCCCCAAATGCCATTTTTGGGGGTCTGCTTGTCCCAACACACCATGGTACCTGGCTCCCCATAATGGGTCTGTGTGGGGGGCTGGAGCAGCTCTCAGGTGCCGCCAAAGGTGATGACGGAGCGCATCTCCAAGATCACCAAATTTTATTATCACTAATAAACTACATCCTCAAATGCCACTTTTGGGGGTTTTCTCCCTGTCTCACCACACCATGGTATCTGGAAGTTGATGTGCTCCCCATAATGGGTTTGTGTGGGGGGCTGGAGCAGCTCCCAGGTGCCACCCTTGTTGAAGGTGATGACGGAGCGCATATTCTCCAAGATCACTGAGCACATCACTAACAAACCACATCCCCAAATGCCACATTTGGGGGTCTTCTCCCTGTCACAGAGCCCTGTGGTACCTGGCAGTCGATGTGCTCCCCATAATGGGTCTGTGTGGGGGGCTGGAGCAGCTCCCAGGTGCCGCCCTTGTCGAAGGTGATGACGGAGCGCATGTTCTCCAAGATCACCAAACCCCTCATCAATAAACCACAGCCCCAAATACTACTTTTAGGTGTCTTCTCCTTGTCCCACCACACCATGGTACCTGGCAGTCAATGTGCTCCCCATAATGGGTCTGTGTGGGGGGCTGGAGCAGCTCCCAGGTGCCGCCCTTGTCGAAGGTGATGACGGAGCGCATGTTCTCCTCGCTGAAGGAGCCGTTGATCAGCGTGGCGATGTAGACGCCCCTCACGCCTTCCACGCGGTGGAAATCAGCGAAGGGCTCGTTGGCAAAGTACCTGTGGGGTGGGGGAAATGGGAATTGAGCCCCTTCCCATAAGTCTGGGGATGTGGGGGATTGGCAGGCAAAGGTGAGGTGTTGATGTGGCAGAGCCAAAAATCGCGGATTTTGGTCAATGTTCTCATTTGTCTTGTGGTAAATCACAAATCCTCTGAACAGAGAGAGACAGCTCTTTCCCAGGACTTTCCTGGGAAGCTCTGAGAAAGCTCAGAGAAAAGAATGAGAAAGAATTCTTATCTCCACTTGCTGCACCTGTTGTTGTCCACATGTGGAATGCGTTATGGAGATTTGTTTACCAAAGGGTGAATTCTTAATTGGACACTGGATGATGTTTGGATGGATTAACCAGTTAAGTAAAACTGTATTGGACTGTAAGGGTGATGAGCTTCTTAATAAGTATAGCAGAAGTATAATATAGAAGTATAGTATAATAGAATAGAATAATAGAATATAATAGAATAATATAATACAGTATAATAGAATATTATACTATAGTCTATAGTATAGTATAGTATGAAATAGTATAACAGAATATAGTATAATATAGTATAATAGTAATATAGTGTAGAATAATATAGTATAACAAAATAAAATTATAGTAAAATTATAGTATAATAATTTTATTATTGCAGCCTTCTGAATCATGGAGTCAATGCTAATTATTCCCCGTTCAGGGGACCATTGATAAGTCCTGTCTTACCTGACCAAGGTGTCGCTGCCAGCTCCCCCTGGGCTGTAGTAGAGCACATTTTCTAGAGACAGGGAGAACTTCAGGCCCTCAGCCTCCGAGATGTAGAGGTTGGTGCGGTTGTTGTCGTGGCTGACACACACAAACACCTGGTCCTCCGAGGCATCAGCAATGTAATATTCCTTTGGGACACAAAGAACAGGCTTTGTGTGTGTGTGTGCACACAGGCTGGTTTGGATTTCCTCTTATCTTGCTTCTACCTTTTTGTATTTTTTCTACTCAGCAGGTGGAAAATCTCCACTGTTTTTTTTCTCTTGTGTTCTCTCCGAAGTGATTCCTGTTCTCCACCCTGCAAAGCCCCCTGGAGCAGCATTGGTCCCCAAATCCCATGTGTGCTGGATCTCTGGATCCCCCTGAGGCTGGGAGTGCACCCCACTGCTCTGCCAAGCACCAAAATTTGCTTCTCATGCCCTCCTTTGTCCCCACCAGCCTGGGGACACCACAGCATGTCTGTTCATGCATCAGGGACTCTTTGCAAGCCCTGGTGGTGCCCTGGGCTTCCTCAGCCTGCAAGAATTGGGTGCTCCAGGTCATGCCAGTGCACCCCACGCCATGGGAAGAGGTCAAGTCCCCAAAAGCAGAGTCAGAGCAGTGGGATCAGCCCCTCTCTGGTATCTGGGCTTTGCTGCCAGCCCCATCCCCAGTGACTGTCCAGGTGCCATCATGTAAACCATGAGATCATCCCAACAGGAGCCTTTGCTCTGCCACCCCCCAGCAAGGTCATATGAGGTCCCTTCCCTCTCCTGCAGCATCTGGAGCTGCTGCTGGCACTGCAGGGTGTCCTTGGCAAGGCAGGGAGCTGGGAAGCTGCTCGGGAAGCACCACTTACCTTAATTGGATGCTTGGTAACGAACTGTGCCACCCGCATGGGCTTGCGGTTGAAGGAGACCCAGAGCTGGACTGAGGAGGGCTGTGAGCTGCCGAGCAAACGCTGTGCAGAGCACAGGGACATGTTAGGAGGGGCTCTCACCCCAAAAAATCCCCCTCATCTCCACTGGGATCCCCCAGTGCCTGGGACATCCCCCTCCCTGCATGTGGGCAAAGCGTGGCAGCTGCGCCATGCTGGGGGCAGTGATCCCCACTCAGGGTTTAAATTGCCACAGCCAGGCCTCAGCAAGGAGACAAACTGTCCTTCCTGGTCAGTCAGGTGGGGGTAGGGAGGCTGGGTTTAATTCCTCCTTTCCCCTCAGAGCACACTGACCTTTCCTTCCTATTTTTACCGATTTCTGCAAAACGAAAGGCGCCGCCGCAAAGCCAAGAAAGTAAAAAAGCTGGGGGCAACCTATTTCATACAGGATGCCAATGGCGAGGACCTAAACCCAGATCTAGGCTCCAAAAATAAGCGGCCTGGTTTTTGGTTTGTTTTTTCTTTCTTTTCGCCATCCTCTGTATCACTAAGCAACCGTGCCTCCCACGGAAAGGAGCAGAAGTCAGAGCCCTGGGCGCCGCTGCCACCCAGCCTGTCCTTCCCCAGCACCGCCCCTGCTGCAGCCAGGCTTGGAGACAAGTGCCTCATCCCAGACCTGGGGATGTGACTCCCAAATGAGGGGTTTGCAGCCAGCCTCCCTCTGTCTCGGTGTTTCCCAGCAGTGCTTGCCGTGGGGTGGAATATGGGTGATTTTATTGATGTTTAGTCATTACAGCCACAGGACGAAGCAGGGAGTGCTGCCCGCTGGCCCCTGAGTGCTCCAGAAGCAGGAAAAGCTCCAAAGCACCCCTAAATGGTGCCTAAACCCTCCTCATGCTCCCAGGATGCTGTCCCTGAGCTCAGTGGCTTCCCTGCAGAGACACAAACCACCCCCAGTGTTTCACCCTACACCAGCACCGAGCCCTCGATAAAATCTCCTGCAAACCACAGAGCAGGCACAGCGCCAAGGGGATGGGCCCAGGGAGTTACAGGCTGTACTAGCTGCAAGGGAGACTTCTGAGAAACTGAAATTGCTCTGCAAATGTTCCCTGCCTTTGTCAGACACCGCTGTGCCCGCTCAGGGGGCCGGAGGTGACACACCTGTCACTTACTGCCCACGAAACCCTCCCTGGTTCTGCCAGTAGCCACCCCTAAATAAAGGGCTCCTTCTCAAATGCATCTTCTGAAAAGAAAGCTGCTGCCTGCATTCTAGCAGGATCAGGACTTTATCCCTCTGATGCTGTTTCTGGTCTAGAAAGGCCTGGCCCTCAGAGGAAGCACTGACACGTTCTTGCTGTCTTTCAGGTTTATTCGAATTTGGCCAAAAACTGTAAAAAGCACAGAGAGGCTTTGGCTGCAGAGGGACCAAAAGATCACTTTTGCTCACCCACATCCTCTTTTCTTAGGCAAGCAGACTGAAAATGCAGCTTTCTTTCCAGGCTGGAGCACATTAGGCTGCTTGGAGCTGGTCCACGTTTGACGGTAATCTCCTCTGACAAGCGGCCTCCTTTAACCACCGAGCTGCCGAGCCACATCCCCCTTCCCCTGCCACCCCCACGCCGATGCTCCCAGCCATCCTCTGGTTTTTCCCTGCTCCCAGCCCTCTGCAGCCTGACCTACTTCTGCCCAGCCTGCCCGAGGCAGGGGCATGGAAACACCACGGGGAGAGCAGCATGGGCAGCCACTGCTGTGAGCCCACAGGGGGTGGCAGCTGCTGGCGGGCTGGGTGACACCTCTGTGACAGGCCAGCAAGCTCTGAAGGCTGTGAGGTGCAGCAGAGATGCTCCTGCCCGCTGTGGTTCTGCACCACATCCACCCTCAGCAGCGAATCCCTCACTCACATCACTCACCACAGACTTGGTTGCAAACATGTATTTGTCCCTGAGCTGGAAATCCTGCACGTCCTCCAGGATGATCTCCTTGTTCTCCCGGCTCTGGAAGAAGTCTGTGCTGCGGATGACGGTCGAGGTGCCCGAGGGCTCGTGCCGCTCGATGTACACCGTGCTGGGCTTGTCGTAGGGCTCAACCCCCCTGCGGGCACAGGGGACACGGTGACACGGGAGAACAAGGCAGCAGGAGCAAGGAGATGGGGCAGGGGGAATGGGAAACACCCCTGGAGCAAGGAGATGGGGTAGGAGGAATGGGAAACACCCCTGGAGCAAGGAGATGGGGCAGGAGGAATGGGAATCCCCTTGTGTCACAGACATCTTTTATGGAAAATCCTTTCCTTAGGATTTTTCCTCCTGAGAAGCTGAGAAGCCTCAGAAGCAAAATGTAAACAATGGTTATCTGCTGCTGTGGAATGCAACAGGTGCATCTGGGATTGGGCTCATGTGGTTGTTTCTAATTAATGGCCAATCACAGCCCAGCTGGCTCAGACTCTCTGTGCCAGACACAAGCCTTTGTTATTCATTCTTTGTTTTTCTATTCTCAGCCAGCCTTCTGATGAAATCCTTTCTTCTATTCTTTTAGTATAGCTTTAATATAATATATATCATAAAATAATAAATCAGCCTTCTGAAACATGGAGTCACATCCTCATCTCTTCCCTCACCCTCGGACCCCTGTGAGCATGGTCACACCCCTGGGTGCCAAGCTGTCACTTGTCACCATGCCCACACTGCAGGGTGAGGGGAGCAGGGCTGGGGCACACCCTGGTACCCAGATTTCTGATTTTCACAGGGCAGCAAACAGTGCAAGAGAAGCGTCTTCTTCTCTGGAAGGACAGGAGCTGGGTGCAGTACATACCAAGAAAAGGACTTCACGTGCTCCTGAATCATTATCCAGGTCTGGCCAAAGTCATCTGATTTCCAGAGCTGCAACAACAAAGGTGAGAGATGCCAGCAGGATTGGGACACAAACAGACCCAATCCTCCAAGAGACCCAGTGTGTCCATCCAGGACTTTTCATGGAGTAGCTCATTTTCATGTGGCAGCTCCTGGAGCAACAGCAAACCTTCTGTTAATAACAGATAACCCAAACAGCAAAAATAACATCCTTTAGCCTTCTACCAGAAAGATTTCCCACTCTTTCACCTCCAGGTTTTACTCAGTGTCTATCTGAAGGTGCTGTAATTATTTTCAATCTTTACCCAACAGCTTCAGAGGGGGAAAAAAAAAAAGTGTTTGTATTCAAGCAGCAATTTGTTATTCAGGACCCAAAGGCAAACCACAGGCCCACATGAAACACTGCAGAGGTCACCCTGCCTCAGCTGCCAGGGCTCTGTGGTGAGTTATGACCACAATGGTTGGGATGATGGATGTGGTTGGGAGCAGTGTGGATGGAGGAGAAAGGAAGGGAAATCAGACAGGCAGCCTGCAGGTATTGTGCCCTCATTCTCCAGAGGTGAGAAAAGGACAGACTGTAGGGAAGGGATGGATTTGGACAGCTCAGCATGCCAGATCAGGCTCCTGAATGGCCAGAGCCAGACATCTTTTATGAAAAATCCTTTCCTTAGGATTTTTCCTCCTGAGAAGCTGAGAGGCCTCAGGAACAAAATGGAACCAATGGTTATCTACTGCTGTGGAATGCAACAGGTGCATCTGGGATTGGTCTCGTGTGGTTGTTCCTAATTAATGGCCAATCACAGTCCAACTGTCTCAGACTTTCTGTCCGAGCCACAAACCTTTGTTATTCATTCTTTCTTTTTCTATTCTTAGCCAGCCTTCTAATGAAATCCTTTCTTCTATTCTTTTAGTATAGTTTTAATATAATATATATAATAAAATAATAAACCAAGCCTTCTGGAGCATGGAGTCAATGTTCTTGTCTCTTCCCTCACCCTCAGACCCCTGCAAACACTGTCACACATTGTGTCCTCATTCTCCAGAGGTGACAGCAGGACAGACTGTAGGGAAGGGAGTGACCTGGCAGATTTGGAGAGCTCTGCATGTGAGATCAGACACCCTGAATGGCCAAAGCATGAAGCCACATGGCCCTGCACCAGGCACGGTGGCTCTCAGCTGTGAGGGGCCACAGGAACATCCCAGCAGGGCAGGGTAGGATGCTGGTTCCCCACCTGAGCAAAGTGCTCACCTGTTTTTTAGGGTGAGACCTGTCGAAGCCCAGGAGGAGGTTGGGGTTCCTGCTGTGCAGGAGGAGGTCTGCTGCTCTGAAGGGGATGGAGAAGCCTTGGATGGTGTTGCAGAAGTCGGTGGTGATCCAGAGGTACGGGGCAAAGGCATCCACAAAGATGTACTGGGAGTGGAGGGACACACAGGGCAGAAGGTCAGAGCAGAGCCCAGGCTGGCAGCAATGAAGGTGCCCATCCCAGGGGAGCCTTTGGGAGGGCAAACTTCGGAGGAGAAGAATTTACCCCTCTCCCACCACACTCTGACCATCACCAAGGCACAAGAAGTGCCACCTCTGCCCCAGGGACAGCCCAAGGGGTGTCCAGACACCCTGAATGGCCAAAGCATGAAGATATCCCAACAATGCTTGTCCCTGTGACAGCAGGGACAAAGGCCCAGCTGCCACGTCCCCCTCACCCTCTTGTTGTCAGCGGGGCTGTGGTAGAACTGGGCGATGGCCACCTCGCTGCTGTTCCCCCCATCGAAGCTGAACCTCTCTGAAATCTTCTTAAAACTCTTCCCATAGTCATAGGACACGTAAACCTGCAAAGGAGAAACCCCACGATGAGAAGCACAAAGTTCAGAGCTCCCTTCTGACAGATTTGGTGAAAACTCAGTGAGCTCCAGGGTGGGGAAAGATCTGAGATTTTCCCAACCATGCCTTGAACCAATGGAGTAGCACAGAGAATATTTAATATTTTTGTGCCTCTGAACCCAAACTTGTGGGCTTTTTTTTGGTGATATTTAATATTTTTGTGCCTCTGAACCCAAACTTGTGGGCTTTTTTTAGTGATATTTAATATTTTTGTGCCTCTGAACCCAAACTTGTGGGCTTTTTTTTGTGATATTTAACATTTTTGTGCCGCTGAACCCAAACTTGTGGGCTTTTTTTTTGTGTCTCAGGACACAAGAGCAAGTCAGGCTGTAGCTCAGCGGCCACCACCACCTTGGTGCACCTGGAGAGGGCCAGGGTGTGTTACTTACATCACTGTTTTTGGGGCCCAGCAAGGACAGGCTGTCCCTGGCCAAGGCCACAATCACGTTGCTCTTCTCTCCTGCCCAGTGAACGACCATCTGATTGTGGGAATCATTCAGGCTGACCTGCAATGCCAAGGAAAAGGACACCCTGAGTCACAGCCTCACCCACAGGGAGAGCAAACACCCTCTCAAGCCACCCTTCCTGGGAAATACCAGACTTTGGGGGGAAAAAAAAGCAGCATCTCTCCTCAACACGTTGGCAGAATGTGCCTAAAAGGGTAAATTTTCCCCTTATTCTTCCTCAGACAAACAGGATTCAGGGGGTGATGAGAATGAAAACTCAAACCAAGCACTGGGAGGTGTTTTAAGATCCAGGCTGATGAGGCCACAGGGAAGCAGAGGGCCAGGCACCCATCCCTTCTCTCTGGTGACCAGTGGCAGGACTCAAGGGACTGCCTCGAGCTGCTTCAGGGGAGGTTTAGCTGGATACCAGGGAAGGTTCACCCCCAGAGGGTGCTGGGGGCTGCCCAGGGAATGGGCACAGCCCCAGGAGCTCCAGGAGCGTTTGGACAGCAGTCCCAGGGATGCTCAGGGTGGGATTGTTGGGTGTCAGCCCCAGGAGCTCCAGGAGCATTTGGACACTGCTCCCAGGGATGCTCAGGGTGAGGTTGTTGGGGTGTCTGTGCAGGGGAGAGCCCCAGGAGCTCCAGGAGCATTTGGACACTGCTTGCAGGGATGGTCAGGATGGGATTGTTGGGGTGTCTGTGCAGGGTGGGATTGTTGGTGTGTCTGTGCAAGGCACAGCCCCAGGAGCTCCAGGAGCATTTGGATATTGCTCCCAGGGATGCTCAGGGTGGGATTGTTGGGGTGTCTGTGCAGGGCACAGCTCCAGTAGCTCCAGGAATGTTTGGACACTGCTCCCAGGGATGCACAGCCTGGGATTGTTGGGGTGTCTGTGCAGGGGAGAGCCCCAGGAGCTTCAGGAATGTTTGGACAGCACTCCCAGGGATGCTCAGGGTGTGATTGTTGGGGTGTCTGTGCAGGACACAGCCCCAGGAGCTCCAGGAGTGTTTGGATATTGCTCCCAGGGATGCACAGCGTGGGATTGTTGGGGTGTCTGTGCAGAGTGGGATTGTTGGGGTGTTAGCTCCAGGAGCTCCAGGAGTGTTTGGATATTGCTCCCAGGGATGCTCAGGGTGGGATTGTTGGGGTGTCAGCCCCAGGGGCTTCAGGAATGTTTGGACAGCACTCCCAGGGATGCTCAGGGTGGGATTGTTGGGGTGTCTGTGCAGGGGAGAGCCCCAGGAGCTCCAGGAGCGTTTGGACACTGCTTGCAGGGATGCACAGGTGGTTTTGTTGGGGTGTCTGTGCAGGGCCAAGGGCTGGGTCTCTTCCAGCCCAGGATATTCCGTGTTTCCCTGCTGGTTTCCAGCACACAGAGCCGTGCACCATCCCGTTATTCCCGTTATTCCCGTGTGAGCTGCATCTGCCAGCACAGCGCTGGTTTCTATGGGGAAGCTCTCGCAGCAGCAGCACAGGGGGAGCTGACAGTGCAGGACAAACCCTCTGGGGCTGTCAGCAGCCAGCAGGGACAGCCGGGGGAGCCGGGAGAGCCGGGAGAGCAGCTCAGCCCGGCCGCGGATGCAGCAGGGGAGTGCGTGCCTGAGCCCTCGCACGCCACAGCTCAGCCCAGCGCTCTAACCCCGGAGCTGGGGCCTTGGGAAGCTGTAAAAATACAGGGATAAGCCCTTCTTAGGCTTGATACCCTGCAGCTCCCGCTGACCCCGGGATCAGCGAGCAGCACTGCCTGGAGAAGGGGCTGCTTTAACCTCCAGCAAGCCAAACACTGGAAAAACAAAGACTTGATTCTGGAAGAAGACAGGCAGGGAGGGGGGGGAGAGCCAAGTAGAAGCCCTCAAATCCCTCTTATGCAATAGGCTCACAGGAGAGGAAAGAGAACCGACCCCAAGCCTGGCAGGGAGCATCCCCCGGGGCTGGAGTATCCCCAGGGTTGGAGAATTCCCTGGGGCTGGAGCATGCCCCGGGGCTGGAGCATCTCTCGGGGCTGGAGCATCCCCAGGGCCGGAGCATCCCCGGGGCTGGAGCATCCCCCAGGGCTGGAGCATCCCCAGAACTGGAGCATCCCCCGGGGCCCGAACATCCCGGGGGTTGGAGCATCTCCAGGGCCGGAGCATCCCCGGGGCTGGAGCATCCCTCGGGGCTGGCGCATCCCCAGAACTGGAGCTTCCCTCGGGGCCGGAGCATCCCCCGATGCCCGAGCATCCCCTGGGGGCTGGAGCATCCCCAGAGCTGGAGCATCCCCCGGGGTCTGAACATCCCGGGGGTTGGAGCATCTCCAGGGCTGGAGCATCCCCCAGGCCCGGAGCATCCCCGGGGCTGGAGCATCCCTCGGGGCCGGAGCATCCCCAGAACTGGAGCATCCCCCAGGCCCGGAGCATTCCCTGGTGCCCGAGCATCCCCCGGACCCAAACATCCCCTGGGTGCTGGAGCATCCCCCGGGCCCCAATCATTCCCCGGTGCCCGAGCATCCCCAGGATGGGAGCATCACCCGGCAGGGACCACCCCCACCGGGCAAACCCCGCCGGAGCTCCAAACACGGCTCAGATTTAGGTCAGCCATCAGCAGCAGCAGCAGCTACAAAGCCAGGCAGGCAGAGCCCTCCGTGCCCGCCGGAAAAGAAAACAAAATAAAAATGAAAAGGAAGAGACACTGTTTGAGGATGCAGGGAAACAGGCCAGAGGAGGAGGAGGAGGAATTGCTGCTGCTCACTGAGACAGCCTGGGGAGTGGAACTGAGCTCTGCCCTCCCCGTCCCCTTCCCCTGCTCTGGAAGCAGAATAACCCCGTTTAAATCTCCTCTGTTGGTTATTTTGGGTGCAGCTTTTTTGGTGGCCAGGCTGGAGCTGGGTGCTGTCAGAACACAAACTTGGCCCTTCAGAGCCTCTCAGCCAAGAGGGGTTTGTTACTACCTCAGTGTCCATTTTAACAGAACTTCTCTGCGTTCTTTTTGTTGTTCTTTTTTCTTTTTTTCCCACAAGAAATCTGACACTTGGAGTTTCAAAAGCAGGAAAACCAGAGGAGACTCCTATGTGCACCTTGATTTAACCCCAGCAGTAAAACTCTATATCTTTTATTCTTGTAAGATAAAGCAGACAGCACGATCCCTTTGTGGGAGACTTAGGAAGGGAAGTGAAACCCAAAAACAAGGCAGGGGCAACGTGTTTGGGTTCAGGGGGGCCAGCTGAGCTTTTTTAGCCCATGAGGAGCAGGGTGAGCTCAGGCAGTTGGAGTTTGCCCTATATAAAGGCAAACTAGAGGTGGGAAAGGTTTGGCTCCCTGCTAGGAGCAGGAAGGGTTGGAGCAGCTGGAGAAGCTCTTACTAGAGGGTGTAAAGCAGGAGAAGGCAACACAAGGATGCTGTAAGTCTCCCAGGAAGGGGTTCTACAGCATTGGCTGGGTTTATGAGCCTCACACTTTTGTTTTTTGCTGCCTCGCAGCCCTTCAGAGCTCTGAGGGGACCCAGGTGGCTCAGGGGAGCACCAAACAGGACCCCAGAGCCAGCAGCTGATGTCCCATTAACCAGGATGGGCTGTGGGGAATAACTTTGGGATAAGGCTGTGGCACTGTCACAGTGTCCCCACCTCCCCTGGCAGGGCACAGCTGCCTGGGGAACCAGTGTAACCTCTGAGCAGGCACTGACTGGTGCCTAATGGAAACAGCATTTAGCATAAATTTCACTTAATGGAGAAGTGTTTTGGTCTTTGCCAAGTGATTAAGTATATATGAAATATGCATGAAATTCTAATTTGCCCTCCTAATACGCAAGGTGCCAAATGAAGTCCAGGAGGGGGAAAGTGGAGCCAAGACACAGCAGAGGCTGCAGTGGAGTCAGTGTTTCTGCTTTGCTGTGAGTGCATTGCTTTGTTAACAGCACCTTCCAACCAATGAATGCCCTGCAGGACTGGGATTGCAAGAGGACAGCCCTGGAGGTGCCACCTGAGAGCAGGTATGAGCTCCTGGGATGCAGCTGGGGCTGGGAGCTCCAGGCTGGGCTGGCAGAGGGCATTTCTGGGAGCTGAGGTGGATGTGGAGCCCTGCTGAGCCTGGAGAAGTGATGGAGGGCAGGAACTGAGTGCAGTGCTGACTCCTTGAGGGCCCAGGGCTGGGACAGGAGCCCTGTCCATGTTCTTTGGCACCTGAACTTCCAGCTTCCCTTCCTGTCTCAGCCCTCTTAGTTGCCTGTGCCCAGATTTGGAGTTTGGAGAAGGATTTTGGTTGTGGAGGGGGCTCACTCTGGCATGTGACAAATGTGAAAAATGCCAGCTTTGGGAGTTGGAGATGAGGGTTTGAATCCTTTCCTCCTGAGATAGGATGGTGGGGTAGCTCTAAGAAGGGGTTTAGTCTTCAATCTTCGGCTTACAAGACCAATGTTTTTATAAACTATTAGAGTTAATTAGAGTTTGAGTAGATTATTCTCTAGGGTGGGTGCAAGGGGGAATAAAAGTAGGACAATTGAGAAGTAGATGAATGAGGGTAGTTGGCCAATGATGATAATGGGTGAGGCTGGCCAGGGGATGGGTGACAGGCAGGGGCAGCTCTCTGGAGCTGCTCTCCAGCCCTTCCCTCTAAATCCCAGCCTTGCAGCCCCTGCTCTGGGTGGGAATTGTGATTTCCCCATGCAGAAACCCCACTGCTGGCTGTGGGGAGCTGCCAGCAGAAAGATCCTGTGCTGGCTGACTTGTGACAGCAGTGACAAGTGACAGGACAGCGTGAGGGGCTGCTCTTGGTGTCCAGCAGGCCTGGGAGCTCTCTGTGTGTGTCCCTGGGCTTGCTTTGGTGAGGATTAATGCTGCAGCTCAGGGTGGGTGCTGGTGATTCCTGGGGAGGTGAGGCACTGTGAGAGCTCAGGGCTGTCGCACACATCTTCTATGGAAAATCCTTTCCTCAGGATTTTTCCTCCTGAGAAGCTGAGAGGCCTCAGGAACAAAATACAAACAATGGTTATCTGCTGCTGTGGAATGCAACAGGTGCATCTGGGATTGGTCTCATGTGGTTGTTTCTAATTAATGGTCAATCACAGCCCAGCTGGCTCGGACTCTCTGTCCGAGACACAAACCTTTGTTATCATTCCTTCTCTTTCTATTCTTAGCTAACCTTCTGATGAAATCCTTTCTTCTATCCCTTTAGTATAGTTTTAATATAATATATATCATAAAATAATAAATCAGCCTTCTGAAACATGGAGTCAGATCCTCGTCTCTTCCCTCATCCTCAGACCCCTGTGAACACGGTCACACAGGGCTGCAAAACTGAGAGCAGAACAAAGATTCCTGGGTGTCACCGGGGTGTTTTCCCATCCTCACAGTGACCTACAAACAAATGCAGCTCCCAGGGAATTTCTGAATAGTTAATGAGTTATCAGTGCTGTGTGATAAGTGAGGCTGGCAGAGAGCAAGGGTCCTGAGTGGCTCTGAAACCATCCAGGTGCTGCCATCAGCTCAGATCAGCTCCAGAGCTGCCAGAACACGCGTGGAGAAGGGGAATGGGTGAAATATTCTGATCCCAGAAGCTAGTGGGGCAGAAGAAGGGGTCAGAATCTTGGATAGCACAGGGCAGAACAAGAGAGGGTGCTCTGACCGTGCTCCTCCTCATTCCAGCTCTCTGGAAGCTGCAGAGGACAAGTGCCAGGCCTTTGGTGCCCATTCCCCATCCTCCCCCTGGCAGGGCTGATGCAGGAGCCTGGCCCAGAGTGCCAGGGGTGGCTCCTGCTCCAGGCACAGCCCCAGAGTGCCAGGGATGGCTCCTGCTCCTGGCACAGCCCCAGAGTGCCAGGGTGGCTCCTGGCAGGGTCCCAGAGTGCCAGCGATGGTTCCTGCCCCCAGACTGGTCCCAGAGTGCCAGGGGTGGCTCCTGGCAGGGTCCCAGAGTGCCAGGGTGGCTCCTGGCAGGGTCCCAGAGTGCCAGAGGTGGCTCCTGCTCCTGTCCCCAGCCCCAGAGTGCCAGAGGTGGCTCCAGGCACAGACCCAGAGTGTCAGGGGTGGTTCCTGGTAGGGTACCAGAGTGCCAGGGGTGGCTCCTCCTCCTGGGTGGCTCCTGCTCCTAGAACAGCCCCAGAGTGCCAGGGGTGGCTCCTAGCACAGCCCTAGAGTGCCATGAGTGGTTCCTGCTCCTTCTCCCAGCCCAAGAATACCAGGGGTGGCTCCTGGCAGGGTCCCAGAGTGCCAGGGGTGGCTCCAGGCACAGCCTCGGGGTGGCTCCTTCTCCCAGCACAGCCCCAGAGTGCCAGGGATGGCTCCTGGCAGGGTCCCAGAGTGCCAGGGGTGGCTCCTGCCCCCAGACTGGTCCCAGAGTGCCAGGGGTGGCTCCTGGCAGGGTCCCAGAGTGCCAGGGGTGCCTCCTGCTCCCGGGTGGCTCCTGTCCCCAGCCCTGCAATGCCAGGGCTGCCTCCTGCTCCCGGCACGCCGCGTTCCCTGCACGCTCCCACTGTATCTCCATTCCTGCACCTTCTGCTCCTCTCCCCAGCATCTGCTGCCAGCCCTGCCAGGAGAGCTGAGAGCGCAGCCTGTGCCTGCGTGGAGCTGCTGGTGGCTCGGACTGGAAATGCCAGGGTCTGAAATCATTGATATGAAACACGGGTGACTCATTTCGCACGGTGCCAGGCCCCGTGTTAATTTGGTTAATACTGAAATCATCTGCTTGCAGGGCTGTTTTCTCTCTGCCACCACCGAGAGAGCTCTCCCTGAGCTGCTGTTTCCAGGAGGATGGGAAAGGGAGGGGAGGAGGAGGATTGGGGTCAGGGCAGGAATCCAGAAACAACCCCAGAAACAACCCAGATTGAGAGAGGGGCAGGGGTGTGATGGGAATGGAGGGTTCCCCAGCAGATTTGGCAGGTGCTGATGAAATTCACTCCCCCATAACGAGGGAAGAAGGCTGCAGAAGAGGTCCAAAGTGTGCCACGAGCTTGGCATTGCAGCTCTGGAGAGCCTGAGTGATGCCCCTGGGACACCACAGCGCTCACAGGATCTGTGAGGAATCTGCTGGAGGGGAAAAACAATGAATAAAACCACAAATACCCTCTCAGCCACCACAGTGCCAGGAGCAGGAACTGTGTGGCTTCCAGAGATCAAGCTCTGGCAAAAAGCAAATGCCAGGAGCAGGGAAACCTCCTCGGGGTGGCCATGAAAGACCCAGCAATGGGGAGGAAGAGCTGCTAACACAAAGGAGGAGGAAAAGGACACAGCTGGGACACGTCACCACCCAGGGCACCTCCAGAAGGTTAAAGTCTGATCTGGGGAGGCTGTGCCAGGCTGGCAAAGTAGGTCAAAATTAAGTATGGTTCAATTGGGATGCGGCGTGACTGATGTCTGCTGGATGGAGCTCGCCCTGCAGGGCAGTCCCTGCCTCCCCCGGGAGCAGCAAGGGGCTCTCTGCCAGCTCTGCACGATGGACAGGGCATGGCCTGGGGGCTCCATCAGCACAGAAGGGTGGGCAGGGTCAAGGTCAAGTGGTGGGCTGGTGAGAGGTCAGGCTGCAGTGAATGGGCTGGAAATGATGAAAACTCGGTGGTTTCCCTCAAAGGCAGGATGGGTTATCAGGAAACAGCAAGGTTGGGAGGAAAGAAATAGTTCTCCCTGGAAAAATGATGTGAGGGCAGGGATTAACACTGGTTCAGGGGATGGGGAGGCACAGAGGGGACAGACACAGGCAGGCTGAGCACAGAGGGGACAGCCACAGGCAGGCTGAGCACAGGGACAGGGGGGCACAGAGGGGACAGCCACATGCAGGCCAAGCACAGGGAGAGACTCAAGCCCTGCAGTGACAGCAGAGAGGGGAAGGGGCTGCCACAGGAGCCACCAGCACTCAGAGAAGATGTCCTTTGTCCTAGCGTGGCTTAAAGCAAAGATTTCTTGTGAGCTGTGTGCTTTGGGGGTGGCTTTAGATAAAGCTTTTCCAAAGAAGGGGGAGGGATGCCAGCAGGTCAAGGTCAGATATGTTTTAGCAGCCCCAATGCTCTCACAACTCCCCTCAGCACCAGCAGAGCCAATCTGGGCTCCTGGCCCAGCGTTTTTCCTCCCTGTGTGCCACAGCCACGACACAACAGTGTCCCCACAGCCCTCCCATGGTCACCCCTCACACACAGGCACAGCCAGAGGGGCTGCTTTGCTCTCCTGTGCTTGTTACAGTCCCTGCAGTTCAGGGCTGGTTCACACCCAGCAGCCAGGATCAGTGTGGGATGGTGGAAATGGCAAATCCTGCAGCCAGGCCCTGTTTATATAGGTTGGATATTAAGAAAAAGTTTTTTACAGCAAGGGTGATAAAGTTCTGGAATGTTCTGCCCAGGGAGGTGGTGCAGTCCCCATCCCTGGGTGTGTTTAACAAAGCCTGGATGTGGCACTGGGTGCCAGGGTTGAGTTGAGGGGTTGGGGTGGGTTGGACTCGATGATCTTTAGGGTCTCTTCCAACCTGGTCATTCTGTGATTCTGTGATTCTGTGATTTCTGTGATTCTGTGATTCTGTGTTTCCAGGCCTGAGCTGGGCTATGTGGGCAGGAGCACAAAGGCTGAGAGGAGACAGCAGGGTGGGTGCCAGGCCAGCCCCTGTGCTGGTAGCCAGGAGGGCGAGGTGCCACCCTTGTGGAAGGGGTTCAGGGAGCCCTGCTGGCCCCAAGGGTGAAGTTTTCTTGCCCTGGGGATGCTGCTCTGCTGCCAGGGGCATCCTAGGAAAGCCCTGTCTCGTGTCAGTGCCTGCCCCAAACAGTCTGTCCATTGTAACCCTCACCAACAATCCCACAGAGGTGAGGGCTGTGCAAGGGAACAAAACCTGCTCTGTCTCCAAGCTGATGGACTCGAGTCAGGCATTTGGTCTCCTGATTGCTGCTGTTTCAGAGTCAGAAAAAACAAGGAAAAGCCACAAAGGGGTTCAGGCTGATGTTCCTGGGAAGTTTTGCTGCAGCCTGCCCAGCAAGGATGTGCTCAGCAGCGAGGGTCCAGATAAAAAATCCAAGTTACATCTTGTGCTTTGGTGTCCAAGGCAAGAGGGCTCTGAGCCTGTTCCTGACAGTGCTGAGTAAGCTGTGTTTGGCTCCTGAGGAGCTACAAAGGCTTTGGATGTTCTTCCCCTGCTCAGTTCCAGACAGAGCGATGCCTCCCTCCCTCTGCTCCCCTGATGCCATCACTCCCACCAGCAGCAAACCCTGCTCTCCCCAGCCCCTGAGCTCAGCTTGGGCTCTCAGCTGTGCCCCCAGCCCGGGTCAGAGAGCCAGGGAAGGGCAGGGAGTTTTGGGGCACGAGCCAGAGCCTAGCATATGGCCAAGTGACCTGCCAAAGGCACAGGAGTGGGATGTGCCCCAGATCAGGGACTGCAGTGACACGGCACAAGGATGCTGCCTCCCAGCACTGCCCCTTGTGCTGATGGCCCTGGGACAGGAGTGCTTTGACTGCACTTGGATTTTCTGCTGCTGTTGGAGAGCCGGGGAGCTGGGGGAGGGGGGTCATGGGGATTGTTGGGTGCTTGTGACCAGGCACGAGACCCCTGAGCACGGTGCTGCACGGCTTTGCCGGCTTGCCAGGCATTAGGAACTTGTGTGGTCAGATCTGTGACGCAGCCCCGGGCACACAGGCTCCCTCTTGTCCCTTTTATTAAGGCAGAGCCCTGATTTAAAGTGCTGTAGAGAGCTCAGAAATGTTGTTTAGTGCAGAGCAGCTCTTCCTGGTGACACACCTGGGCTGTAAAATCTGTGTGTCCTGCCCCACAGCAGAGGGAGGAACGGGCGCTGTGTGCTCTGCTGCCAGGGAGAGCAACTCCATTCCCCAGGCAAATCCCTTCTGGAAGCTCGAGGCAATGAGAAAATCCCAAACAGTGGCAAACTGTTGAACTCCCACTGCTTCCTATTAGTCCTGCTCTGGATTGTGACAGGGTCACTGCACCCTCCTGGGTCTGCAGCTCCTGTGCAGGTGACAGGGACATCCCTGCTGGAGCTGCTCTCTACCTGGCAGGATGGGAGGCACAGGGAGACAGAAGGGAAAGTGCCACCAATGTCTTGCCGTGGATGAGAGACAAGTGTCATGTTTTCTTCTAAAACGGGGTAGCTGTGTTATGCTAAAAACAGCCAAACGCTGAGGAGGTAGAGGAGGCGAAGCAGATTTTCAAGGGGAGGAGGAACAGCTTTTCCCTAAACAAGGGAACAGAAGGGCTTTAGGAGCAGCACCAGCCCTGCATGTGCCCCTCCAGCAGCTCCAGGGCCAGCCCTGCCTCGTGACTGGCTCCTTCTGATCCTACAAGTAGCAAAAAGGGGAAATTATAGAGCACCAGGGGGGAAAGCACCATCCAAGGAGGCAAAGGCAGATGTCACCGAAGGCTCAAAGCCTCTCCTCCAGTGTGCCATGTCCCTCCGTGGGCTGGTCCCCCCCCTCCATTGGCATTTTGGGCACGTGATGGGGACACAGGCAGTGTCAGCAAGGAGGATCAAGTAGGGCAGAGAAGTGCAGACGGCATGTGGGTACATCAAAAATAAAGCAGAACCTTTAAAAAGCTGAAGCTTTCCCCAGCCGAAAGCCCAAGTGTAATTTGTCATCACCACCCAAAAGAGATGGAAAAGAAGGGGGATGAGGGGGAGCCTTCGTGGTCCTGGCAGCAAAACTTGCCAGTGAACCGAGCCCGAGCAGGGATACTTTCAGAAACAGCAGTTTCTGTGTTTTCCTGCCGTGAGCGGCTCGGCTCCCCTTCTTTTCCCGAGGCTCAGCGGAGGATGGCTCGGGCACGCAAGGCGCCCTGCTCGCGGGGAAGGAAGGACACGGTGCCTCGCACAGAGCCATGGTTTCCCCCGGCGTCACCTCCCCCTGCCCAGCTCACGGCGAGCATCCCCGGCTCACGGCGCCGCTGCCCGCAGGGAATCGCTGTCCCCTCCCGGGGATGCCCGGCCCCAATCCCCGCCGCTGCCCTTGGCTGCCCCCCGAGCCCGCGGGGATGCGGGGATGGAGCGCCGCGCACCCAGCACCGAGCCCTGCCCGGGCGCGACCCCCGGGGCAGGATGCGGAGCGGGGGGTGATGATGGAGCTCGGGGGTCGGGCGGTGTCTGCGCCCCTCCGTGCCAGCCGCGGTGCGGGCTCACCTGTCCGTACACCTGGATGGGCTCGGGCGGGCGCGGCGCGGCGCGGCGGCCCCGCGGGGGCTCGGCGGGGGCCGGCGGGGCGCGGAGCAGCAGCAGCGGCGGCGAGCGGGCAGGAACCGGCGCGGGCAGCAGCAGCAGCAGCGGCAGGAGCGGCAGCAGCCGGCGGGGGAGCGCGGAGGCACGGCCGGCCCCGCCGGAGCTCCGTGTCGCCATGTTCGTGCCGCCGGGGCCGGGCGGAGCGGAGCCGAGCGGGGCCGAGCGGGGCCGGGAGGAGCGGCAGCCGCGCCGCCGCCCGGAGAGAATGTGCATGGGCAGCGAGCGCCGCCGCTGCTGCGAGCCCCCCCGCGGGCACGGCGGCTCGGGCCCCCTCCCCTCTGCTCGTCTCCTTCTCGCTCTTTTCTTCCTTCTTCTTCTTTTCTTCTCTCTCCGTCTCTTTCGGCCTCTCCGGAGGATGCTCCTGGCTTCCCGGCGAGATGCAGTGAAATAAGTTCTGGTGGATTTCTGTGAAATGGATTAAAGCTCAGGTCCCCTTCCTTCTGCTCGCCTCTTCTCGTCTCCTTCTCGCTCTTTCCTCCCCTCTTTCCATCTTTTTCTTCCCTCCGTCTTTTTCGGCCTCTCCGGAGGATGCTCGGCTCCTCGAGCTTCACGACATGCAGTGAAATAAGTTCTGGTGAATTTCCATGAAATGGACTAAAGCTCGGGCCCCCTTGCCTCCTTTTCACTCTTTTCTCCCCTCTTCTTCTTTTTCTTCCCTCTGTCTTTTTCGGCCTCTCCGGAGGATGCTCCTGGCTTCCCGAGCTTCACGAGATGCAGTGAAATAAGTTCTGGTGAATTTCCGTGAAATGGACTAAAGCTCGGGCCCCCTCTCTTCTTCTCTCCCTCTTCTCGCTCTTTTCTTCTCTCTTCTTCTTTTTCTTCCCTCTCCGTCTTTTCCGGCCTCTCCATCTTTTTCGGCCTCTCCGGAGGATGCTCCTGGCTTCCCGACAAGATGCAGTGAAATAAGTTCTGGAGAATTTCTGTGAAATGGACTAAAGACCCCCTCAGACCCCCTCCCCTCTTCTCACCCTTTTCTTCCTTCTCTGTCTTTTTCAGCCTCTCCATCTTTTTAGGCCTCTCCGGAGGATGCTCGGATCCCCGATGCAATGCAGTGGAATAAGTTCTGGTGGATTTCTGTGAAATGGGCTAAAGCTCAGGCCCCACTCCCTTCATCTCCTCTTCCTCACCTTTTCCCTGCTCTTCCTCCTCTTCCTCGCCTTTCCCCTGCTCTTTCTTCTCTTCTTCTTTTTCTCCCTCTCCCTCTCTTCACGCTGAGATAATAAGTGAAGTGAAATAAGAAGTTCAAGTTAATTTCTGTGAAATGGAGTAAAGAGAAATGAAGCAGCCGGAAATTGAGTTGAAGGGAGCGAGAGTGAATGAAAAGAAATTGTGTTGAAGTAAAGAAACTGTTTAGGAGCATGTGGAGTGATAGGGTAAAGGGGAAAGGCTTCAAACTGGCAAAGAGCAGGGTTAGATTGGATGTTAGGAAGAAATTCCTCCCTGTGAGGGTGGTGAGAGCCTGGCACAGGTAGCCCAGAGAAGCTGTGGCTACCCCTGGATCCCTGGAATTGTCCAAGGCTGGGCTGGATGTGCCTTGGAGCAACCTGGGACAGTGGGAAGTGTCTCAATTTCTGCCGTGTTTTTACCTGGGCAGAGCTGGGAAGGTGAGCAAGACATGGTGGGAGCAGGAAGCCAGAAACCCTCAGGGTCTCTCCAGGGCCTTGTGCCCACTCTCCCACCCATGGCAGGTGGGTTTGAGCTGTGCCAGTGCCCGTCTGCTGCCCACAGAACACTTGGCACAGGCAACGTGCCCATAACTCTCCAAAGGGCAGGAGGTGATGCTTGGCTGGTTGTGCAGGGACAGCACAGGACTGATGCCAGTGGCCACAACTCTGATTTACTGGGGCAGCTCAAAGTGCTGGGCTCCAAGTGTGGGATTCCCCTGGTGCTGCTCCCCTGGTCACTGTCATTGCATCCCTTTCAGAAAGAAATTTAGAGAGACAAGCTGGGGCTGAGCAACAGGCACAGCTCACCTTTGCTGTCATCTCCCAGTGTCATTTTCTCATGTCCCAGTGTCATTTTGTCATCTCCCAGTGTCATTTGAATCTCCTGCCTCAAATCCTTGCTCCCCCATCCTGCCCTGCATCCTTGCTTTGCCCATCTCCTGCTGTTTTGGCCCAAATTTGTTGGAGTCCAGCACTTTGAGCAGCACCAATAAATCAGATTGTGCCCACTGGCATCAGCCCTGTGCTGTCCCTGCATAACCAACCAAGCCTCATCTCCTGCACTGGTGGTTTTTTGGGCATGATCTTGCTGCCAAAAAATGGCTCAGGCCATTTCTTAGCAGCTCAGATGGGTTTTAGTGTTGGTTTAGCATCAGTGAATTTATTTCTTGTTGTGAGGATTAGGAGAAAGGTAAAGCAGGTTCAAACTATAACAGGAATAGAGTAAGAAATAGGAGGAAATGAGAAACTGTCTTTGCTGAGGTGCTAAATGGAGGAAAATGGTGTTTGGGGGGTTTGCTGTCTCTGAGGTACTGAGAACACACTGATGGCTTTCAACCCCTCTGCCTCTCATGCACCATTCAACAAAATAAAAAAGGATGTGGCCCAGCAGTGAAGGAATGGGAGCCTGTAGATCCCATGGACAGCCCCCAGGCAATCTTGCTGCCCCTTATTCCACTTGCCTTAATAGCAGGAACATTGTCCAGAGCTTTCCCCGAGGTGCTTTCACCTAGAAACCCAGTTAGTGTATTTCAATTATCGGGTCAATACAATTACAAACCCTCCTAATAAGGCTTTTAGAGGTCTGGGCTCACAGTGATGTCCCTTGGAGGGCAGGAGGTCACCGTGGCTCTGGGCAGAGTCACTGAGGGAGTTTTGTGGTGTGGGAATCCCTGCAGCCAGCTGCTCTCTGGGCCAGGTGAGAAGGACTCAAAAAGGACCTGGAGATGAGGAATTGTAGTGATTTTGGTTTGTTAATTTAGATTTATTTTGCATTTCGAGATTTTCTAACTGATGTGTTGATGAGTGTGGTGGGTTTTAATGTTGGTTAATCATCAGTGTATTATGTATCTCTCTGGGCCAGACGAGAAAGACTCAAAAAGGACCTGGAGATAAGGAATTGTAGTGATTTTGGTTTGTTAATCTTAGATTTTTTTTTAAATTTTGAGATTTTGCAACTAATGTGTTGATGAGTGTGGTGGGTTTTAATGTTGGTTAATCATCAGTGTATTATGTATCTCTCTGGGCCAGATGAGAAGGACTTAAAAAGGACCTGGAGATGAGGAATTGTAGTGATTTTGGCTTGTTAATTTTAGATATTTTTTAAATGTTGAGATTTTGCAGCTAATGTGTTGATGAGTGTGGTGGGTTTTAATGTTGGTTAATCATTAGTGCATTTATTTCTTGTTGTGAGATAGGATTAGGAGAAAGGTAAAGTCCTTCTCATTTCTGGGCCAGATGAGAAGGACTCAAAAAGGACCTGGAGATGATGAATTGTAGTGATTTTGGTTTGTTAATTTTAGATTTTTTTTGCATTTCAAGATTTTCTAACTGATGAGTGTGGTGGGTTTTAGTGTTTGTTAATTATTAGTGCATTTAGTTCTTGCTGTGAGGATTAGGAGAAAGGTAAAGCAGATTCAAACTATACAGGAATAGAGTAAGAAATAGGAGGAAATGAGGAACTGCCTTTGCTGAGGTGCTGAATGGAGGAAAATGGTGTTTGGGGGATTTGCTGTCTCTCTTCCAGCCCCTTTTCACATTTTGCAGGGTGTAAGAAGGGTCCCTGTGCCCCTGTGGGCTCCCTGTGGTGGACACAGGGTGAAGCTTCAGCCAGGAGCTCCTGGGTGAGCCCAGCCCTGCTAAATGCTCACAGATGAATGGCCCTTTCTTTGTGCAGGGAAACACACATTTCCCTTGCCAAGGTATTTTTTTTTTTTTTGTTTCTTGAAAAGAGGGGAACAGCGCAGAGTTTATTTTAAGGCCCATCTGGATTTCATCAGCAGCAAAAGCTGTGAACTCCAGGAGCAAGGTGAGGAGCCCCTGGCCCCCTGGTTTTCCTTCCCCTTGTCCTTGAGACCTTTCCCTGTCTCAGCTTTAGAGCTCCCAGAGGGTTTGGGGGACTGAGGGGCTGGAACAGCCATTCCACAAAGCCTCACTGAGAGGGTAAAGCTGCTTAAAGGAGCCATGGCTTGATGCTGGAGTGGAATCAGGGAGCAAAACAGGGATGCCAGGAGCCAAAGATAAAACCCTACCCATGGCAGTGGCCTCAGAGCCTTCCTCAGAGGATGATGATGGCTGTAGGGTTTCCTGCAGGGCTCAGGGCTGTGTCAGAGGCACCCAATTCTCAGACACACTTGGTGTGCTGGGGGCTCTCTGAGGGGGATGTTCAGTGTGTGGTACAAACGTGTGGGGGTGAAATGAGGGAAGGAAATGCTTGTGTGGGGTGGGACAGGGAAGCTGCTGCAGAGAAATCAGCAGAAAAGGCTCTGATGACAGGAAAAACGTGAGGAATGGGGTCATGGAACAGGAGCAGGGACACCCCGTGTGTGTCCTCTAAGAGAGCCCCTCCTGGGGCACTGGAGGAGTGTCACTCTGGTTTTTTAAGATTTTCTAAGCCTTCTGATGTTGACATTCTTGTAACAAAGTTTCTCACACGCTTTCTGTAAATAACTCATTGTTTTGCATTCCTTTATGAAGGAGGAGAAAGTTGATGGGCTGTTGGTTTGTCCAGTGTCATTGGAGAGGTGGCACTGTCACTTTTGGAAATCTGTAAATGTTATCTATAAATCTATACGTGTTGGAGTCAGAAATTTAAAATTCTCTTTTTACCTTGAGAGAGCTGCGTGTCCATATTGTGTAAATAACTCATTGTTTTGCATTCTTTTATGAAGGAGGAGAAATTTGATGGGCTGTTGGTCTGTCCAGTGTCATTGGAGAGGGGGCACTGTCACCCTCCAATCCACTGTCACTTTTGGAAATCTTTAAATGTTGGGAGTCGAAAAATAAACTTCCGTTTTTTTCTTTACCTTGAGAACAGCGCTTGTGCTCTTTCGTGTCCTATAGCGACAAAGGAGGAGGAGGAGGAGGAGGAGGAGGAAGGGCATCCACGCAGGTGCAGCTCCAGCCATGGCTGTGGCGAGCAACATCCCCATCTTGTGGCAGCAGCAGCGCCAGGGGAGCAGAGCCAGCGCTGCTCTCGGTGCCAGAGCCCCAAGGCCACCGCGGGGGATGTGACAGCCTTGGCAGGGGCTGCGTGACCGGCAGGACACGATCTGCCCGTGCCCGGGGCTGCAGATTCACCCCGGGGCAGTGCCAGGCAGAAGGGCCGTGGGAGGGAGCACGGGGCACCAGAGTGATGCAATTTCATCAGGACTTCAATGATCGGGTCAATAGAATATAAACCCTATATAATTAGGCTAATAATATAATATTATAATATTATAATATTATAATATTATATAATATAATACAATATAATATAAATGTATATATAAAAATATTATATATATCATATTGCAATATTATATAATATCTATAATAATATTATAGATATAATAATATGCCATAATATAATATAATATAATATAATATAATATAATATAATATAATATAATATAATATAATACAATACATACATATTATTATAATACATAATACACAATATATTATATATAATATATATTATAAAATATATATAATATAATATATAATATATTATATATTATATATAATATATTATATATAATACATTATATATAATATAATATATATTATATATTATATATGTTATATATAATAATATATATTATATATTATATATATTATATATATTATAGTATTATAATATATTATATTATAAACCTACATAATTAGGGTTATAATATAACCCTAATTATATATAACCCTATTATAATATAACCTTAATATTAGACCTAACAAGGCTTTTAGAGGTCTTGGCTCAGAGTGATGTCCCCCTGCAGGACAGGAGGTCACCGTGGCTCTGGGCAGAGTCACTGAGGGAGTTCTGTCGAGTGAGAATGAAGATGTGGTGCCCTGTGAGGGTCACTGTCTGTCCCCAAGATGCCAGGATGGGGTGCCCAGCTCAGCTAAGTTGGGAGGATGGGGGTGATGAGAACCTGGGGCCTTTTCCAAGAGTGGATTGGGAACCAGGGTGGCCAAGGCCTGTGATGCTGTCACCGTGTTTGATCTGGGCTGTGCCTTGACCTCGGGTTAATCAGCACACAGGGGTCAGGGGTGCTGTCCACGTGGGGAGAGCCGGTTGGGATGGTGGAAAGGGGAAGGCAGAGCCTGACCACGCTGGCAGGACGTGGGGAAGGTGTCCCTTGTGCTCCCCAGGTGCCACAGGTGTGGTGGTGTGACCTTGGCTTGGGGACAGCTGAGGCTGGATGAGGAGCAGAGGGGCTGTGACCACTGCAAGGGACTCACAGAGGAGCTGTCACCACTGCAAGGGACTCACAGAGGGGCTGTGACCACTGCAAGGGACTCACAGAGGAGCTGTCACCACTGCAAGGGACTCACAGAGGGGCTGTCACCACTGCAGGGGACTCACAGAGGAGCTGTCACCACTGCAAGGGACTCACAGAGGAGCTGTCACCACTGCAAGGGACACACAGAGGGGCTGTGACCACTGCAGGGGATGCACAGAGGGGCTGTGACCACTGCAGAGGACTCACAGAGGGGCTGTGACCACTGCAAGGGACTCACAGAAGGGTCTCCATCCTCAGGAAGGGACTCACAGAGGGGCTGTCACCACTGCAGGGGACTCACAGAGGGGCTGTGACCACTGCAAGGGACTCACAGAGGGGTCTCCATCCTCAGGAAGGGACTCACAGAGGGGTTCCATCCCCAGCAAGGGCTCCAGGGACTGGTGAAACTCGGGGAGCAGGGAGTGGGAAAGCACAGGGATGTGGTCACACCTAAGGGGGTTTGGGGCGCTGGAGGTGGCTCTGGCCACTCTGTGCTTTGCCCATCTTCTGCTGTTTTGGCCCAAATTTGCTGCCAGCACAGCACAGCCCTGTGCCAAGCCCCTCATGGGTGCTGTAGGGCAGCAATGGGCTGCCCCAGGAGCCAGGGAGAAGGGAGCAAACAGCAGGCAAGTTGGCAATTGAGATTTATTGAACACGGGTCACCCCAAAGGTGGGGTGACCAGATTTCAGCAGGAAACACACAGGCCTTTAAGGGGGGAAGCTGGCCACAAACCCTTGAGTGAGGAGAAGGCCCTGCCCCTCACATCTGGGTGCCTGGGCCTCCTCCCTTCCCCCTCAGTGTTCTCAGAGAGACCCACAAGACTCAAAGCCTGCCTCTGTCCTACAGGCATGATCTTTCCATGGGACATCCCCAGGCAAGAGGAAGGAGGTTGAGTGCAAGAAGTCCCACCAAGGGAGCCATCAGAAGAAGCCACACCACCTCCAAAAGGTAGGCTTTTTTTCCAAAATACAGCTTGTCCCAATGGACACCATGATGGGAACAATGAATCACCAACAAAGGGGCGCAGCAGAGGAACAAAGACCCTGCCACGAGTCACGTTAATTTGTGCCACGTTACTGTTCTATTTGTGCCATGTTATTCTTCTTGCAAAGCATCAGCACAGCACTAAAGCAGCGCAGGGACCTTAGCAGAGATCCAAAGGGAGCTCGGAGGGGAAGCAGTAGGAAAACCAGGGCAGATCTGTGGTGTGGAGCATGGCCAGACGCCACTGTTCTGGGACCGGGGCAGGTCGGGCGCTCACCAAAAATCACCCCATGCTGGTCACGTCATCAGGGGCTCTTTGTCCATGGGAAACAGTCTTGGGTGGCTGGTGAGGAATGGGACAAGATCCAGCCAGAGGGGGGACACACTCAGAGGAAGCCTACTCAGTCTTGGAGGCCACGGTGCCGTTGGATGCTCCCGGGTCTTTCTTGGAGGCCCCGAT
The DNA here is from genome assembly GCA_024362935.1 of Setophaga petechia. Taxonomy (NCBI): domain Eukaryota; kingdom Metazoa; phylum Chordata; class Aves; order Passeriformes; family Parulidae; genus Setophaga; species Setophaga petechia. Next base: position 184,515 of record JANCRA010000115.1, on the reverse strand, counting down.
GCCGTTGGACGCTCCTGGATCTTTCTCTCGGAGCTTGCGCAAATAATCGTGGGGGCCTTTGCCCTCAAAGGACGTGGGGCTCTTGTAAGAACCCCCAATCTTGTCCCAGAGGGTGAAGTACTGCCCGTAGTTGTAGTCGAAGTACAAGTGGTGGTCGGTGTGGTGGGCAGAGCCGTTGATGATGTGCCGCAGCAGCCGCGGCACGCGGTAATCGCCGTCGTGGATGGAGATGGTCCAGACGTTAACGAAGATGTAGAGGCCCAGATAGGTGACTTTGTGCAGGGGGAACAGGAAGGGGTAGATGTGGTAGGGCAGGCTCTGCATGAAGCCATCCACGGGGTGGAAGGCGTGGCTGGCGAAGGGCGTGGCGATCTTCCACAGGTGGTGGGGCTTGTGGAAGCGCTGCGGGGACACGGGGCTGTCAGTCAGGGTGGATCCCCAGCCAGATTCATGGCCCCAAGGGATGATGTTTGAGCCACCACCACCCAAACTGAGAGGGGGACATGTGCCCTAAAGGGCCCTCAGCTTGACTTCCTCAGTGTCATGCTTTGTATAAGCTACAAGAAGGTAAAATTTGGTGGGTGATTGGTTGATGATTTATGACCATGGTGTCACAGACATCTTTTATGAAAAATCCTTTCCTTAGGATTTTTCCTCCTGAGAAGCTGAGAGGCCTCAGGAACAAAATGTAAACAATTATCTGCTGCTGTGGAATGCAACAAGTAGATCTTTGATTAGCCCATTTTGGTTGTTTCTAATTAATGGCTAATCACAGTCAGCTGGCTGAGACACAAAGTCTGAGCCACAAACCTTTGTTATGATTCCTTCTTTTTCTATTCTTATCTAGCCTTCTGATGAAATCCTTTTTTTCTATTCTTTTAGTATAGTTTTAATATATATAATAAAATATTAAATCAAGCCTTCTGAAACATGGAGTCAGATCCTCATCTCTTCCCTCATCCTAAGACCCCTGTGAACACGGTCACATCATGGTTTGTATTTTTGTTTGTTTTTTGGGGGGGGGTAGTTCTGGGGTTAATCCTATGTTTGTTTGGGGGTGGTTATGGAGTTATGATAACAGTTGGTTATTGTTTTTGATACTAGGAAATATAGAGGAAGGTTAATTGAAAGTGTATTGATGACCATCACATAGTGATCATAGTGTTCAGCCATTCCCACCCGAGCATGCAGCTTGGGAATGTCACCAGAGCAGGACAAGGACTCTTGTCCAGAGCCCCCTGTCCTGTCCCATACCTTATAGAACAGCTTGTGGTGGAGACCACGGTGTATCCAGTAGATGCCCATGTCAGTGAAGAAGAGGAAGGACAGCATGCTGAGGAAGACTCCAGACCAGCCTGGGGAAGGGGGACAGGGTTGTTAGAGGTGGCACATCAGGAGGCTGTGAGGGTCTCCACAATGGTCCTTGTGGTGGGAGACACAGGTGAGTCATGTCAGGGGCTGCTCCACTGAGGTGGCAGTCTCAGGCTGTCCCATGTGACTCAGGGCAGGTGAGTCAGGTGCTGTTTCACTGGGAGCCGTGCCCAGGGAAGGGAAGGATCTCTTGTGGAGGCTGGAGTCTCAAGCACAGGGACATGAGCCCAAGTGAGGGTGTCTGGGTGCCTCCCCTGCAGAGAACCTGGGCTTTTGGCTGACAGGCTGGGACAGGAGGTACCCAGGAGGATTTCCTGGAGTTGTCATCAGGAGAAATGGGGTCTGAGGGAGGTGACCCAGGTGGGGAGAAGCCCCTGCTGTGTCAGGGGGTGCAGGGAGGTCACTCACCATACGGGGAGTCCTCGATGTTGTCGTAGAGTTTGCTGTAGCCCCGCACCTCGGCGAAGAACAGGGCGACAGTGGGGACACTGATCCAGGGCAGGGAGCGCAGGGCGTAGGAGATCTCCCGGCTCACCTGGTTCTGCGGGGTGTCACAACAGGGTCAGGGGCACAGGGGACATTTCCCAGCTCACCTGGCTTTGTGGGGTGTCACAACAGGGGCACAGGGGACACTGCCTGGTTCTGTGGGGTGTGACAAGAAGGGTCAGGGGGCAGAGGGGACATCTCCACCTGGCTCTGTGGGGTGTGGAAACAGGGGTCAGGGACACAGGTGACATCATTTGGTTATGTGGGGTGTGGCAACAGGGGTCAGGGGGCATAGAGAATATCTCCACCTGGCTCTGTGGGGTGTGGCAAGGGGGACATTCTGAGCTCACCTGATTCTGTGGGGCATGGCAAGAGGGGTCAGGGGCACAGGGGACATCTCCACCTCGCTCTGTGGGGTGTGGCAACAGGGGTCAGGGGCATAAGGGACATCTCCTGGTTCTGTGGGGTGTGGCAACAGGGGTCAGGGGCACAGGGGATATCTCTACTTGGTTCTATGGGGTGTGACAACAGGGGTCAGAGTAACAGGGGACATCTCCACCTGGCTCTGTGGGGTGTGGCAACAGGGGTCAGGGGCACAGGGGATATCTCTACTTGGTTCTATAGGGTGTGACAACAGGGGTCAGAGTAACAGGGGACATCTCCACTTGGCTCTGTGGGGTGTGGCAACAGGGGTCAGGGACACAGGGGACACCTCCTGGTTCTGTGGGGTGTGACAACAGGGGTCAGGGGCACAGGGGACATCTCCACCTGGTTCTGTGGGGCACAGGGGACATCTCAGAGCCCCAACGTCCCTCATAAGGCCGGGAGGGCTGGCATCTTGGCCACCCCTTTGTCATGGCATCTGTGCCATGGTGTGGGACACAGGGTGCTGCTCATATGGGCACAGCTGTGCTCGAGCTGGGTGTTGGGGTTAGTGGATGTGGCACAGGGATGAGGGAGGGCAAGAGCAGGCAGAGAAGGGTGGATGTGACAGCAGGGACAGCCCATGCCCACCACTGCAGGTGACATTTGGATGGACAAGGGGATGGCGAGGGGGACAGTGCCATGCAGGGTGTGGGCAAGTGTCAGAGACATCTTTTATGAAAAATCTTTTTTTTAGGACTTTTCCTCCTGAGAAACCTCAGGAACAAAACGCAAACATTGATTATCTGCTGCTGTGGAATGCAACAGGTGCATCTGTGATTGGCCCATGTGGCTGTTTCTAATTAATGGCCAATCACAGCGAGCTTCCCTCATCCTCAGACCCCCGTGAACACGGCCACAGGCGAGCAGCCAGCAAGGAGCACCCACCTCCAGGAACTGGGGATGTTTCTTGAGCTCGTGGTCGAAGATGAAGTAGTAGCTGAGGGTACCGAAGAGCAGGTACAGGGCGAGGGCGCCCAGGTTGGTGATGACGAAAAGGCTGAGGAGCTGCCGGCACGGCTCGGCCTCGGGCCACCCCGCCGGGTACACGTAGGGCGTCAGCAGGTGCCGGTCCGCGGCTTCCAGGACCAGATCCATGGTGGCTCCTGCGGGAAAAGGAGTCGCTGTGACCGAGGTGTCCCTGCCCAGCACGGGAAAGCGGTGCCCGCCAGGTTGTGGGCAGGGGTTGGCAGGGCTGGCATGCTGTCTGGCTGGCTGGATCGCCTTAGCCGGGACTGGGGAGCAGATCTAGGACGGGCAGGGTGTGGGTGTGAAGCGGGGCAGACGCGGGGAGGGGGGACTCGCCTGATTCTGTGCGCTGGACGGCGGGAGGGGGCACTTAGGGCAGGGGACAGCGGGCTGTGGGTGGCAGCGGGACGGGTGACATGTGGCTCTGGGGTGCGGGATGTGGCTCTGGGGTGCGAAACCCCTTTAGGGGCAGCTCATGGGGCTCCGTTCCGAGCCCTGCGGGGCGATTCCCCGGGCAGGGTGGGCGGCCAAGGGGGGGTCACCGTGTCCGGGAGCCGCAGGTGGCCCGGCCAGCGGCGGGCATGGACGCGCGGGGAGCGCGGGGGCCGTGCGGGCGGTGTTACCCGGTCCGTGCCCCCATCCCGGTACCCCGATCCCCCATCCCGAACCCCCCATCCCCGTTACCTGCCCGGGGTCCCGGAGCGGCGCGGGGCGGGGGCGGGGCGGGGGCGGGGCCGCGCGGTAGCGCCACGTGACGTCACCGGCGGAACGGCTCGCGCCACCTCGGGCGGTGACGTCAGTGCGCAGAAAGGGGCGGAGTCATGGGCTGAGGGCGTAGCCATTGGCTGGGGCGTGTCGGGGCGTGGTCAAGGCGTGGCCTGGTGGTGGGCGTGGTCGGGGATGGGGCGTGGTCGGGGGATGGGGCGTGGTTTGGGCGGGGCGTGCAGAGCACCGCCGGAGGGGAAATTTTGGGGAATTTTAGGGAATTCTGCCTACTTCGGGCCCCTTCCCTGCTGTCCCCTGGGATGTGAACAATATATATATATATATACAAAAAAAAAAAAAAAATATATATATATATATGTATATATATATTTCCCAAATATATATGGGAAATATATATGTATATATATATATATATATATATATATATATATATATATATATATATATATTTCCCAAATATATATGGGAAATATATATGTCTGCATATATATATGTGTACATAGCTATCTAGATATATCTATATATCTATATAGATATACCTATATCTATATATCTATATATATATACATATCTATGTAGAAATATAGAAATATAGATATATACAGAGATATATAGATATATATAAAAATAGATATCTAGATATATATATCTCTATATATACATATAAGTGTGTGTATCCATATAGCTACAGATGCTATAGGTAGATATAGATACAGATGATATAGATATATTTGGGACTCCAAAAACTTCCATGTTTGATGCACATTTTTATCCATCTGGGAAAAATGCAGGATATTGATATGGAAAGATGATGGAGGAAAAAAAAAATCCATCGTTGGTCCATGAGGAAATGCTGTTCAGGACTTTCATTCCTTCTGGAATCGTCTTTATTTGAGCACTAAAATAAAATGGGTCTGGGCTCAGCTGGGGGAAATATTTGGTCTAAGTTAAAAATCAGGTTCAGCAGGGATAAAGTTGTACATAATTATTATTTCTCAATAAAAATTATTTTCAGTCCACCCTGTTTGCTTTTTTTATTAGAACATAGAGACTTTTTTTTTTTTTGTGTTTGGTACAAGTGTGGCTTCCACCAAATAAATGGGGTTTCTTATGGGGTCATAACCCCAAAATGACCTCTAGTAACCCCAAAAGTGACCTAAAGTAACCCCAAAATTTTCTGAAATGAGTGAGTTTGACCTATAGTAACCCCAAATCCTAATTTTTGACCTCCAGTAACCCCAAAATGACCTGAAGTGACCCCAAAATTTTCTGCAAAGACCAACTTTGACCTCTAATAACCCCAATGACCTATAGTAACCCCAAAATAACCTGAAGTGACCCCGAAATTTTCAGGAGAGAGCAAGTTTGACCTCAAGTAACCCAAATGACCTATAGTAACCCCAAATCTTAATTTTTGACCTCAAGTAACCCTGTATGACCTGTAGTAACCCCAAAATGACCTGAAATAACCCCGAAAGTGACCTATAGTAACCCCAAAATTTTCAGGAGCAAGCGAATTTGACCTCGAGTAACCCAAATGACCTAGAGTAACCCCAAATCTTAATTTTTGACCTCTAGCAACACCAAATGACCTATAGTGACCCCACAATGACCTGAGGTGACCCCAAAAGTGACCTAAAGTAACCCCAAAATTTTCAGGCGAGAGCAAGTTTGACCTTAAGTAACCTCAATGACCTATAGTAACTCCCAATTTTAATTAGCTTGGGCTTCTTAAGATCATGCTCACTCTCTATAGAGCACTTTGGGATTAATTTCACCATTTAGTGGGTTACTCGAGGGCCACAATTAAGATTTGGGGTTACTAGAGGTCATTGGGGTCACTATAGGTCATTGGGGTTATTAGAGGTCAAACTCACTCTCTCCTGAAAATGTTGGGGTTACTTTAGGTCATTTTTGGGGTTACTTTAGGTCATTTTGGGGTTACTAGAGGTCACTTTGGGGTTACTTGAGGTCAAAAATTAGAGTTTGGGGTTACTATAGGTCATTGGGGTTACTTGAGGTCAAACTCTCTCTCTCTCTCTGTATAAGATTTTGGGGTTACTATAGGTCACTTTTGGAGTCACTTTATCTCATTGTGGGGTCACTAGAGGTCATTTTGGGGTTACTAGAGGTCATTTTGGGGTTACTAGAGGTCAAAAATTAAAACTTGTGTTTCCTTCACAGCCCACCCCATGGCAAACCTGCCAGACCCACACTCCGACCACAACCCGTGTCCTCAGCTCTGCTGTGCCCCTGCCTGGCACCCCAAAACTCCCTGCCCATCCCTCCCAGGGACTCTTGGCAGCCTTGATGTCCTTCCAGGCCCTGCTGCTCCTCACCCCCATCACACAGGAGCCGGTGCTTACGAAGGATTACAACACTTTTTATTCCCACGCAGCCGTTTCACAGAGTACAAACACAAGACAAGACACCAACACAGCCCCCCCACACCCACCAGCCCCCCAAGGCTGCTCCCCACTCTTTCACCAGCACCCCAATGCTGCCCTGTGCCCACAGACCCCAACCCTGCTCTGACCCTCAGCCCTTGCACACCACACAAACATGGCAGAGAATTTCATCCCTCCTTCCTCTGACTCTTGTTCCTGCCCACCAGAAAGCACCTCTTTCCAATTATTGGCACCAGCTTGTCACCACCACAGCACAATGCCAAGATTTCCAGGCCCCCATGGATGAGTTTGGCTCTCTGAACCAAACCTCAGCACCACCTCTGCTCTGGAGAGTCAGAGGGTGACACGGTCCCAAGGTGTCACACCATCCAGAGATGGCAATGCACTGCTCTGGCCATCACCTGTGCCCCAACACCAACCTCTGCTTGAGTCTGTGGGCTCATGAGACCCTGGTGGCAGCTCCCAAGGACAGTGGAGACGTGAGGGGACAGCACGTGCACCACCCTGTCCCACACTAACAGTGGTGTGGACCACCTCACCACCCCACTAAGGAGAGCCTGGGGAAAAGCTGCAAAACCCCTCCTTGAGTCCACATCAACGATGGAAAGCTGTAAAAAAAACCCCAAAGCCCAGTCCCAGATCGCTGCTGGCGAACATCAACATCCTCCTCCAGCCGTCGCTGTGCCGGCCGCACATCACTGCCGGCTGCGCGTCCCACCTCGCTCAGGTGACATCCCTTGGCCTCCTCGCAGCATGGCCGGGTGGGCAGCGGCGTGGCCACGGCAGGGGGGGCTGTCTCCTACCCTACAAAGACTCAGGCTGACGCGAGAACAGTTTTTGGCTGGGCGGCGGGGCCGCGCCTACGAGGTCAGGGGCCGCGGGGCTGAGCGCAGCCACAGCCACAGCTGGGCCGCCAGCAGCAGGGTCACTCGGGCACGGTGCTCCCCTGAAGAGCTGGAGGCTGCCAACACAACAAGATCCACATGAGATGAGGCTCTGGGTGCCTCTTTGCCCCAGATGCCCCTCAAATTGTGCCCACCCCAATGCCCGACCTCCTTGCTGGGCTCCCAGACCCACTCTACCCTGCCCTGTGCCATGCAGGCACCATCACCTCCCTCGCAGCTGCCTGCCAGCTCTTCTGAGGTTGTTTTTTGTGGGAATTCACAAAATTAGAGGGTTTTGGGAAAGCTGCAAAAGGCAGGCCTTAGAGACAGCAGAACTGTGATTGGAGCTAAGCAGCAGCCATGAGATAGGTCAGCAGAAAAATTATTTAAACTGTAGAAAAGCAAAGAGAAATAGAACAATGGTCTGTGTATTAATGCTTGTCTAGAATAACTCTCTAAGCTACAGAAAAGTTTATCTAGCAAGATATTAGGAAAGCTGAAGCTTAATAATGGAGCTCTGTGCATTGTTTTAAGGCTTATTGTATTCAAAATAAGTAAGCATTGTTTTAACCAAAGGTACATGTGCTTATAGTGCTTGGATGGAACCACTGTCAATGTGCTTTTGCTTTTTGTGATTGGTCAAAAAACTTCTAAAGTGAGTTGTAACATTAAGTTCTTTGTCTGCTGCCTGGGATGTGAGCTGCTGGCATCTTCCCATTGTCATAATCATGTAATAAGACTGATGCTGAGAAATAAAACAGCTCAAGGCAGGCTCCACAGCAGCCCCGTCCCATTCGTGATTTGTACACACCCCCCTGTCAGTGTCAGTTTTTCTTAGCCAGAGGATGAGATGTTAAATGTGGCTTGTGCCCTGTTCCACCACACCAGCAGGGATCAGGGATTGGTTATTTTGTTTAACTTTAAGGAAAATGAGGATTTTTGGAGGTTTTTTCCCCTTAGCCAGAGGATGAAGATCCCATGGGATGCACAGAGCCAGCAGTGCCCTCACAGCCCTCAGGTGACAGGGACAGGGCACAGCTGGCTCCCTGCCCTCCACACCCCTTCTGTCTGTGGTACCCCACACATCCCAGCCCCTTTCCCACACTGCTCACCCCACAGCCCCATTTTGGGGGTGGCAGTGCCCTGCTGTGCCCACCCTGACCCCGGTACTTGCCCCTGCAGCTCTTGCCGTCCTCTTGCAGTGTCCCTGTCACACAGCTGCACAAGGGCCCGTCCGCCCGGCTCGTGCAGATCTGCTCACAGCCTCCGTTGTCCTCGCACCAGTCTGATCCTGGACACAATCAGCAAAGGGGAACACCTGAGCCGTGCTCTCAATCCCTGATCCTTGGCTCCTCGAGGCTGGGATGGCAGACAAATCCCCTCAGCTTTCCATGGGGTCCCACACTTACTCTTCCTCCTGATAGGTCCCACTGAGAGGATCTGCTCCTTGGACTCCTCGCCGAATGCACCGGCCATCCTCGTGTGCTGAGGGCAGTTCTGTTTGGGGAAAAACAGCACCTCTGTCACCCTCAGCCTCACCCAGGCCCCCTCTGTGCCCCTCCACCTGCCCCAGCTCCCAGAGGGACCCTGCAACCAGGCTCAGAGACCGCAGGGCCTGTCACAGACATCTTTTATGAAAAATCCTTTCCTTAGGATTTTTCCTCCTGAGAAGCTGAGAGGCTTCAGGAACAAAATGCAAACAATGGTTATCTGCTGCTGTGGAATGCAACAGGTGCATCTGTGATTGGTCTCATGTGGTTGTTTCTGATTAATGGCCAATCACAGTCCAGCTGGCTCATACTCTCTGTCCGAGACACAAGCCTTTGTTTTTCATTCTTTTGTTTTCTATTCTTAGCTGGCTTTCTGATGAAATCTTTTCTTCTATTCTTTCAGTATAGTTTTAATGTAATATATATAATAAAATAACAAATCAAGCCTTCTGAAACATGGATGAGATCCTCATCTCTTCTCTCATCCTCAGACCCCTGTGAACACTGTCACAAGGTTCCAAGGTGACCTGCCTGTGACAGAGCATGTCCTCCCCATCCCTAGAGGGACACACAACCCTTCCATCTCACCCGTGGGGCTACATGTCTGGTCACCTCCCCAGTGCCACATCATCCGGGCTCACTGAACGCTGGAAGAGCCCTTCAGATGAAGCATCCCCTCCCTCTGCACTGGCCCCACTCACGATTTTGCAGGAGTATTTCTCAGAATCACAGAGGGACACGGCGCAGTGCAGGTGAACCTCGTCGTAGTCCCCGATGAACTTGAAGACGGTGACGTGGAAGCGACACGTCAGGGACACCCCGTTCTCCTCAATGCCAATGGTGTTGTCCTTCATGTTTTGGCACCTGTGCAAAGCACTGATGCTCAGCACCACCCTCCGGTGACCCTCCCTGTCCCCATAAAGCCCTCACCCCTTGTCCCACAGTGGGGTGCTTAGACCCTGCCACAGCTTGTCTGCACAAGGGTGTCATGCCCTGCCTCTGTCACCTCTCTCTGGCATTTCCAACTTCCCAAAATGCCTCTGCCATGATCCATATTCCCCTGTCTCCTGCAGTTAAGTGTTGTCCACAGCATCATGGACACAAGGAAAGAGCTTCTCTCTGCACCTGGTACTCTGTCACACACAGGGCCTCTGGCTGTGTCCACACCAAGCAAATTAACTCCTGCTCTAACAACACTGCTCCTCACCCTCTCCAGATTTTGATTAACCATCCCATTGTCCTAAAGGTCCTTTTGCCAGCTGATGCCACCACCCTTTCCAGACACCATGAAAGCCAACGTGGCTTGTGGCAGCTCACCCTCCCTCGATGATGAAGTAGCGCAGTTTGTCGTTGCTGTCCCGCGAGGGGGTGGCGTAGCACTTGTTCAGCATCAGGATCAAATGGTTGGAGTCGGCCCCCACCACAAAGACCCCCACGTAGAGCACGTCCCGGGTGGTGAGCACCACCTCGCCCTGCCGGTACGGGTGCTTGTAGGACGAGTTCTTGTACAGGGCCATCTTGGTGGTGAAGCTCCCTTCCTGTGTCGGCACCGTCAGGTTAATCACGCTAATGATGACAAAAAAACACTGGCTCAGTTGGTGGAAAGGTTTTGAACCCCCAAATTGTTGCCTGGCTTCAGAACCAGCACTGCCTCACCCATCTGTGTAATGGGCCCCGCTCCTACCTGAGCATTGGCCGCACAACTGAGTCCAGGGAGATCTTGATGTCCAGCTCATAGGCACAGGAGAACTCCACGTTGATGGTCCTGTCCCGGGTGATGATGTTGCCCGTGTTGTTGGCACTCTCGATCCACACCGTGTTCTTGTACACTATGTGAGTGCTGTTGGACTGCAGAGGGAGCACAGGACACTGCTTAATGCCAGGGGTCCCTGCTTCCCTGCTCCTAATGAGCACCTCTAAATGAGCTGGATGACAAGGGACCTGCTGCCCCTCCACCTCTGGCCAGAAATGGTGGGTGTGGAATTGCATCCCTACTCTACAAACCTTCCTGTGTTCTCCTTGACCCCCAGCCCATTAAAGCACCTCCCAAGCATCACTTGCACTGGCCTGCCCCAACCCTGGAGCTGAGTTGGACTGCAGTGGACTGTGCCACACTCCCAGGCCTGTGTGCCCCATGTCCCAGCTCACCTGCACCAGGTTGCCACAGTTGCCTTTGGTGTTGTTGATCTGGAAGGAGATGAAGTCCTCCCCTTCGATGCCGGGGCAGTGGCGGTCGTTGACCCGCACGCCCTCACGCTCAAAGCCCAGCTGGAACAGCTTGCACTTCGAAATGGACACCTCCATTTGGGCAGCCTTGCAGGTCACCTCGGCATCAATGATGTCATGGGTGGCTGGAGGAGATGACACAACTTCAGATCACCACAAATGACCCCTTGGCACTTCTTTCTACCACCAGAAATGGGCTGAAATCATCTCCTGTGCTGTGCTCTGCCCATCCTACACCCCTGCTTCTCAAAGTGCTCCAAAACCAGAGATGCCCATAGTCTGCACCCTAGAAAAGCTGTTCCCTGCTCTCTCCTCTCCTCTATGGTCAGGAAAACCCATCTTGGCAGAGGTCACGGCCCTCAGCACGCCCCTTCCCAAAGCCCCTGTGGCATAATGGCCCAAGGTGGAGCTCGGCACTGACCCCACAGCCAGGAGCAGAGGACTCACTGTTCCCATAGGGCCAGGAGCAGAGGACTCACTGTTCCCATAGGGCGGGGGCTCGATGCAGCCGCACAGCTCCCCGCCGTTGTCCAGCTCGCAGGTGCGGTTGGGGCAGTCGGCGCCCACGCAGGGATCTTCCACCACTCCTGCTAAACAGCACAAGACACAGCACAAACACAACCTTTACCCTCAGACCGTGGGTCAGCCACCTCTAGCCCCTCTCCCCAGTGGGACATGGCTCCCCTCAACCTGAGCAGCCCCAGTTCTCTTACAGCAATTCTCCTTCTCGATCCAGTCGGTGCCCAGGATGCCAAAGGTCCTGCAGGCCTCTCCGTAGGCAGCCAGCGAGCCGCACAGCTGGATCTTCTTGTGGTTGTAGCAGCCATCCAGAAAGCAGGACTCATAAAAAGGCAGAGGATCCAGGAGGCCGTAGCAGGGCTGGAAGAAGCCTTTCATGTCAGTCAGCTTCAGGCAGAAGTTGTCACTCTGCAGCTCCTGGATCTGGACGTTGTCGCAGGAGGCGGCGTACTGCGAGTACTGCAGCTCGTTGCAGCTGTGGGCACCGGACACGTGGTGGGGGCTCCTTTCATGGCCAGCCCTGCTCCCATTCCCACTCCCACCTGCTGGGGAAGGGCTGGCTGTGCACTCACCTCTTCTGCATGCCGTTGGTTTTCCAGCTCTGTGCCAGCACCACGCTGCTGACGGCCGGCTTGCCCCGCAGCGTGGCGTAGTCGTCGGTGAGGTCGCCGTTGAAGTTGCCGCAGAGGCCGCACACCTTGTTCTGCAGCCGCTCCCCGAGGATGATCTTGATGACGTTGAAGCCGTTGTAGCGGATCTGGATGTCAGGGCTGGAGTCGATGACCAGGAAGCCCTCCTGGCTGAAGATCTTGGTGGACAGCCCCGTGACAAATGGGATGCTGACAAGGCTTCCATTCACCTAGCGTGAGAGAAGGACACAGAGCTGATGTCCCTCCCATATCCTCTGCCTACGGATGTGGGCATGTGTTGGGGAAGATGAAACAGGAAAGCCTTATCAATATGATTGTCTGGCAAAAGATTTTGGGAATATAGAAACTTTAAGTGAGATTGAAATGAAAGCAAGCTTTGAGATACTTCAATTACTGAACAAATGGAAAACAATGGTGTGGTTGGCTGAAGGTAATCCCCTTTTGATGGAACAACACCCTCTGCTTGCAGACAGGCCCAAGGGTCTACTAGCTTGGCAGAAGGGGCCCAAAGAGGAGCTTTTAGAGTTTAAAATGTAACACAGTATGGTAATGTAATGATTCTTATAGGCTGTATCTAAATGCCATAGGATTTGTATCTTGTACTAGATTGGTTAGTGAGAATTAGAATATTCAACACAGAAGATGATTTATTGTATTGTAACGGGAACCTCGCTCTCTCACCCTTCTACACGCTCTTACGCTTTTGCTCTCTTGCCCTCTTACTCTCTCACCCTCTCATCCTCCCTCCCCCTCTCTTCTCTCAGTCCTGCTCTGAGCTGTGGCTGGCAGCTCCCAGCAGGGCCCTGCACCCAGGCCCTTTGCAATAACCCACAAATTCCACGACCTGGCTTGAGAGATCTCTCATCTCCGTTTGTCCCCACCACCCTACCTCCCGACGCTCCTACAGGCATGAGCTACTCATAAAAGATTCCACAGCTGCTTCCCACCACTCCAGCTGTGGAAACATTTACAGTAGTCTGGAGTCCTTGTGGAGACCATTATGCAGCCTGGACTGCCACCCACCATCCCCTCCCAGCCCCTGGAGGGGCCGCACACCCCTGACGAGACCTCACCTTGACAGTGTTCCTGTCGCTGATGAGGATCTGCTCCTCGTTGATGTAGAAGTACACAGGGGAGATGATGGTGAGGTTGGGCGAGGACCACTTGTCGAAGTTGATGATGAGCTGGAAGGAGAAGTCGGGCAGCTTCTGGCAGATGGTGGAGAGGACGAAGGCGCAGTTGGCGGGGAAGCGCAGGAAGGCGCCGTCGAAGGTGCGGAAGACGCCGCCGCCGGCCGCCAGGCAGAAGGAGCTGCGGGTGCTGAAGCAGCCGCGGACGCCGTTGCGCAGCCCGCACTCCTCGTCCGACTTGCAGTGCCGCGGGTCGCACTGGATCAGGTTGCGCCGGAAGCAGCGGCACCGCCGGGTGCAGTCCCCGCTCCAGAAGAGCTGCTTGGGCTGAAAGAGGGACCCATCAGCGGCTGCCCTGTCAGCCCAGAGGGTGTCTGGGCAAGGTTTGCACCTCTCTGTCACACGACAAGCAGGAAACGAGGGCAGAGAACAGGCTTGCAGCTTGAACCTGCCTTGCAACATCTCTGCTACCCACACTCAGGTTTGTGCTGCCACCAAAACCTCCCTCACCTCTTGTGCACACACAAAGCCACAGTGCTCAATACCCCAATACGTGGCCTCTTTCTTACATTCTGCCAGCCACCAACACATCTGCAAGGAAGCCCATACGACAGTACCCTGATACTGGCTCCTCATGGAGCACAGGCACCTTGCACAGAACAGTTTCACTGGCACAGAATACAAGCCACTATGATAGGACCAGTGCTATCAGCACAGGACTCTGCTGCTTCAAACTCCTCAGTGACATCCAGTAGCTACGAAAAAGCAATTTTGATGTGAAAAACTGAATCTACAATGTGTGAATACCTAGCACAATGGGATCATACATTACTGGACTTTGGCACTCATCAAAAAGTCTTCCCAGTCACCACCTTCTCTTCATCCCACTTCCACCAGCTCCTTCCTGTGCTTGACACACAGGTTCACCTTCACCCAACAACTGCATGATTTTTTTTTTGCATAGAAGGGCTCCCTATGCAGCACACCATGGAAAGACATCCCTCTCCTCTCTAGCCCTGCTACCAGCCCAGCTTCACTGTCATCCCCTCTCAAACTCTGCCCAGAAATATCATCCAGAGGGAGGGAGCAGTCCCCAGGAGCTGTGTACCTCGTAGTATTTGCCATCAGAGTAGCAGCCACAGTTGTGGGGCAGGATGCAGCTCTTGCCATTGAGGACATAGCCAGGGTCACACTGGCAGCCCTCCACGCAGTAGTGGCTGCAGTCGCTCTTCAGCCGGATGGCAGCACATCGGGGCTGGCACAGGGACACGCAGCTCTCGTAGTGGCTGTTGGGGGGACAGCTGACAGCTGAGCAGGGGACAAAACAGGCACAGATCAGCTCCATGGACACCACCAGCCTGGCTCCACACCAGGGACTGATTCAGACCTGTCATGCATGGTGCCAGTCTGTGGCCTCACCACCCTGTGAGAGAGGGGCCTCTGAGCCATGAGCTTGCTTGTTAGAAGGGAAAACGACACAAATTTAATTTTCAGTCTCGTTAGCAAGGACAATTACTTCCCATTTGATTTGCCAGACAGATTGGCTGCCAGGGATGCGTGCGGTGCCCATCCTCAGGAGCCTGATTGAACAGCACATCGTCATCTTATTGACAAGGGGCTGCAGCTTCATTAGAGCAACACGCACTGCTGGCACTGAGGCTGACTGATATAATTCCTGGTTAACAGTGGGGGATGGCTGGTGCCTTCTGAGCTTGAGGCTTTCCATTTTCCATCCCTGTCTCTTCTGAGCTCAGGGCTTTCCATTTTCCATCCATGTCCCTTCTGAGCCTGAAGCTTACCCTTTTCCATCCCCGTACCTTCTGACCTTGACAATTCCCCTTTTCCATCCCTGCTCCTGCTGTACCACATGCAGTTTGTGACAACTCCAGGAGAATATGGTGTCCCCAAGTTCACCCAGCAAGCGTGGGAAGGATTGGCTGCCAGGCCATTGGCCTCCCCCTCCCTGTGACCCCAGGAAAAGAAGGACCTGGAGGCATGGTGGCACTTACAGCACGAGGTGAAGTTCCTCCAGCCAGTGATGGCAATGCCCTGAGTCTGGCACGTGCTGGCATAGTTCTGCAGCCAGCTGCAGGCTGTCTGCATGGCCCCCCCATCCACGCAGGTGTCAAAGAGGCAGTTCTTGTAGAAGAAACCAGGGTTGATCTTGCTGTGGCACTTGGCAAAGACACCACTTTGGCTGGGGATGAGGCTGCAGAGCTGCTGGGGCTTCCAGAATCCTTCCACCTTGCCACAGGCTGGGCAGCGGTCGCCACAGCCCACGCGGCAGAACGCGTCCCGCTTGGCCCAGCTCTGCACAAAGTCACTGATGCTGGAGGCCGGTGTCCCCCCTGCAGCCACCAGGTCGTCCTCAGGGTTGCCATTGTAGCGGCCACAGAGGCCATAGGTGAGGTTCTGGAAGCCCCGTGGGATGGTGACAGACAGGAAGGTCTTCCAGTCGTACACCACCTTCAGCCCAAAGTCTGTCTCCACCACGATGTGGAAACCAAAGGCGAAGATGTTCACTTTGCCCTGGCCCAGCTTCAGGGGCAGGTAGAGACGCTCGTCATTGATCTGCAGGGAGGGAACAAGGCAAACACTATGAGGGGGAGTGATGGTGGGAGCTTCCACAGAAGGACACAAATGAGAGTGGTTCAGCATTCCCAGAGAAAGGTCCCTGCTGACCTCACCTCCACACGCACAAAAGAAATCCTATCCAAAAGTTGTGCCTGGCAGCACCCTAGGATGAGCCCAAAAGTTGTGCCTGGCAGCACCCTAGGATGAGCCCAAGGCATGATGTGACCCTCAGAAAATCTTGTAAACCTTAAAGCCTCATGTCTAGGGTTTTACACCTGCAGAAATAATGACAGCGCTCACGGCCCTGCACTCACCAGCACAGTGTATTTGTAGGCACGGTGGATGACGATCCTGTAATTGAAGACCTCCACTTCCACCTGCTTCACCCACAGGGCCAGAGAGGTGTCCCGATCCTCGTTCTTGGCCGTGACAGTGAACGCTGGGAACGTGTCCGAGCGCTCCACCCTGGGCCGGGAGATGCTGGTGACCAGCACCAGCTCACAGCTGCTCTGATAGTCGAAGGAGTAGCCATCAAAGGTCAGGTAGTGCCCGTAGCCCGAGATGATGCAGGAGGCGTCGGTGCGGACGTGGCAGTAGTAGAGGCCGTTCTCCTCCAGGCAGTACTCGTCGTCCTTGCAGGACACGTTCTCGCAGTACACGCTGTTGTCCGAGCCGTTGCAGTAGCACAGGAAGTGGCAGGAGATGTCCATCCAGAAGGTCTGGTTGGTGGCCAGCTGCCGGCCCTCGAAGTTGCAGCCGCACTCGCGGCGGGGGATGCAGCGGGTGCCGCGCAGGGCGAAGCCCTCGTCGCACTGGCAGCCCTCCGAGCAGGTGTCCCTGCACACGGGGCCCGAGGCCAGGCTCTCGCAGGTCTCCACGCAGCTCATGCACTCCTCAAAGTGGCTGTTCTCCGGGCAGGACAGAGCTGCAGGGTTGGCAAACACAGAGCCTGAGCCCCCAGCTCTGACAGCACGGGGTGAGGAACAGGCAAAAAGCAGGTGGTGATGGTTTCAGGGGAAAAGGGGAAACAGTCCCAGCACCTTGCAGCCACTGGCTCATCCCATTCCCTTTGAAACCCTTTCTCCCCTCAGCCATCATCCCCCTCACATCTCAGTCCTGACATGTGCCAAACATCACCTCCTCCTGTTATTTCCCAAACAAACACCTCTGAGGCAGAGACAGGCACAGCCTTCCCACCATCTACTGCCACACTCGAGATTTTCCACATTTGCTTATGAGTTATGAGGCAAGTTTACAGCGACAGCGAAAATCCAGTGTTATTCAAATTATCCTCTGGTGGTGGCGTACAGCACCACCAGACACCATCTGTGGCTCCAGAACGCTCCTACAGTGCACCATAAAACTTCTGCTGCCTCCTGAAATGCCACCCTGAAAGTGCTTCCCTGGGAAATCTCTCTCTGCTGGCACCAGAAGCCACTGCCTGTGATTCCAGCATCCCAAATGAAAAGTGGCTCTGCCCACAAATCCCCACCAAAACGACTCTGCCTGAGTTTGGTGGGTTCCAGCCTCCCTTCTCCCCGCCCTGGGTGATGAAGAGCTTTGGAGGACTCACGGCAGAAGCTGTAGCTCCTCCACTGGCCGATGTCCACGTCGGCGTTCTTGCAGGCGCTGGCGTAGCGTGCCACCGAGTCACACAGCTCCGACACGTTGCCCCCGCTCTGGCACAGGCGGAAGAGACACGTCCTGTAGTAGGCCGAGACATTGACCACGCTGTGACACTCCAGGAAGGAGCTGTTGGTGGGGTCATTGATGATGCCGCAGCTGGAGCGGCTCCTGTAGGACTTGAGCAGCTCCGAGTCGTTGTTGCAAGCCATGAGCAGGTCCCCACACTCGCCATTGCAGAACTCATCGAAGGTGGTCCAGCTCTCCAGGAAGAGCTCCAGGTTGTCCGTGAACTTGCCCTTGGGCAGGCAGAACTCGTCGGTGTCGTTGTCGTTGAAGAGGCCGCAGAGGCCCCCGGTGCAGTTGAAGTAGGAGGTGGACAGGCGGATCTCCAGCAGGCCGGAGTCGTAGTAGCTGATGGCCAGGAGCCCCTCAGACTCCATCACGGTGCTGTTGTCAGTCCGGTAGATTTCCAGGCGCCCAGAGTGGTGGAAATAGGGCAGATCCACGTCATATCCATTCACCTACAAGGAAAAAGGTGGAGAGGCTTCAGGGAGGGTGATGTGGCCTTGTCCAACCATGCTGTGCACATTAAACACTTCCTGAGCCAGACCCTCCCTCCAAGGCCCAGAGCCTCCTCTGAGTGAGGGCATACAGATGTATCTTTGGGTTTTACCCCACAAAAAGTAATTTTTCTTCCAGAGGAAAAGCAAGTTGCAGGAGAAGGAGGAGGCAGGGAAGCCTCCTCAGCAAACAGAAGGAGCAGTGTTGTGGCAACAACTTCACAGACATCCAAAGGGCCTCCACATGACGGTTCAAATGTCTCTGTGGTGCCCACAGCCACAGACCCATAATCTCCACTGGATGACACCAAAAGCCACCACCTCCCACCCTGTCCCTGGGCAGCAACTTTACCTTAATGTCCGACAGCCTGGTGCCTCCAATCTTCACCTCTTGGCCGACAGCCTGGACCCGCACGACGCGCGGCCCATTGGGAGCAGAGCCAACCTTCTTCTGGTTGATGTCCACCTCGATGAAGTCTGGCATCTCTGGGCAGGTCTTGAGCAGCGTGTAGGACTGCTCCAGCGGGTAGGGGAAGGTGATGCCATCAAAGGTCTGCAGCACCTGGTCCTGCCCCACCAAACACACGGTCTCCCTCTTTGGGTAGCACCCCCGGTAGCCATTCTCGATGGTGCAGATCTCTCCCTCGGGGCAGGTGGTGTTGAAGCAGCTGGCCTCCCCTCCAGCCTGGCAGTGGCAGTGCACAGTGCAGTCTGGGGATGCCCAGAAGGACTCCCCGACGGGGTAGTAGCGGCCGTTGACGTCGCAGCCGCAGGCCTGGACGGGGACGCAGCGGTCGGCGCTGAGCACATGGCCCTCGGGGCACTCGCAGCTCTCGGTGCAGGGGGAGGTGCAGGCCAGAGGGGCTGTGAGGTCTGAGCAGGTGGCAGGGCAGCTGCTGGCACACACCGAGTACTGGCTGAGCTCCGGGCACTGCACAACCGCCGCTGTGGGCACAGAGGGGTGACAAACAGCGGGACATGTTACAGCAGAGTTCAGGGTCAGCTGCCAACCTCTCACTGAGATAACACAGAGTGACCTGTGAACCCCTCAGGGGTAGGATTGGCCCCTCCATTTCCTGTTGGAGACATCTTTTATGAAAAATCCTTTCCGGCCACAAGCCTTTGTTATCATTCCTTCTTACTCTATTCTTAGCTAGCCTTCTGAAGAAATCCTTTCTTCTATTCTTTTAGTATAGTTTTAATGTAATATATATCATAAAATAATAAATCAGCCTTCTGAAACATGGAGTCAGATCCTCGTCTCTTCCCTCATCCTCGGACCCCTGTGAACACTGTCACAATTTCCCACCCAGGCCTCCCTGGCCAGTCCTGAGCTTCTCAAAATAGCCCCAGAGCCACTGAGTCGCCCACAGCTATTTAAGGTGACAAGGATGGTGGACTGACCAACCATTCCCCATTCCAGTCCAGCCTCCAACCCTCCTCATGGCAGCAGATGACCTCCAGAGCAATGTGGAGCTCCCACCTCACGCCTGACTTGTACCACACTTTTGCCAGAGCAAGGGTGTGATGCCATGGAGAGGAGGGACCAATCACTTCTCTCCCAACTCCCTCCACTCCAGGCAATCCCCTCCCTTGGATTTCCTCCCCCTTCTGTCACCATTCCTGGGCACACAATATAACCCCTGGCAAACACTCACCGCATCCCGTCTGGCTCCTCCACTCTCCCACCGAGATGCCCAGGGCCTGGCACACGGTGGCATATGCCTGGATGGCCTGGCACAGCCCGGTGCCATTGTCCTTGGCGCTGCAGAGGTCGTAGACACAGCTGTGGATGAAGGCAGTGGGATCCAGCACAGAGCCACACTCCCAGAGGGGCCCCCCGCTCTTGTTGATGAAGCCGCAGTACTCGGGGGTGAAATAGAGCGCCTCGGTGGCGGGGTCGCAGAGGCTGCAGTTCTCCAGGCAGCCCGTGGAGCACCTGCGCTCGGGGTGTGGCACCTGCCAGCTCTCCCCCAGCTCTGGCACGGACATGGCCACCCTCCCATCCGAGCGCAGCACGTCATCCTCAGGGTCTTTGTTGTAGTTGCCGCACAGCCCGCACGTGGCGTTGATGTACGAGCCCGGCACGGACACGGAGGCGTAGTGCTGCCCATCGTAGGTCACCAGCAGGCCAAAGTCAGTCTCCAGGGCAGTGGACAGCCCGCTTTGGTAAACCTTGATTGCACCCAGTTCCAAGGAGACGGGCAGGGACACCACCAGGTCGTCCACCTGCGGGGACAACACCCGATGGCTGAGCCAGGGACAGCAGAGCCCTCGTGATGGGGCAGGGACAGGACAGCCCTGCTGTGGGGTCTTGTGTGACCATGTTCACAGGGGTCTTAGGATGAGGGAAGAGATGAGGATTTGGCTCTGTGTTACAGAAGGCTTGATTGATTATTTTATGATATATGTTATATTAAAACTATACTAAAATAATAGAAGAAATGATTTCCTCAGAAGGCTGACTAAGAATAGAATAGGAAAGAATGATAACAAAGGTTTGTGGCTCGGATTCTCTGTCTGAGCCAGTTCACTTTGACTGGCCATTAATTAGAAACAACTAACATGGGCCAATCAAAGATCTACTTGTTGCATTCCACAGCAGCAGATAACCATTGTTTACATTTTGTTCCTGAGGCCTCTCAGCTTCTCAGGAGGAAAAATCCTAAGGAAAGGATTTTTCATAAAAGATATCTGCAACAGTCTTGCAATAGGGACATGCACAGAGGGACAGCCATTGGTAAGCTACAGGCCCTTTGTGTCCCCCATGCCCATTCCCCAGGACACACGAGGCCCAGAAGTGCCATCCCACACCCTCCAGGCTGCTGCCCTGGCAAGTTCTCCCCTTCCAGCAGAGCTCTTACCTTTGCCTTCCCAAAGCCGCCCCTGGGGAGAACAATCTTGTGCGAGTAGACCTCCACATAAATATCCCTCAGCCAGGAGACGGAGGAGCCGCCTCGGTTCTCATTCTTGGCCTCCACGTTGAAGTAGGGCAGCTGGGAGCCTGGCCAGCACTGCCTGGCGAGGAGGTAGGAGCAGGAACCCTGGAAGTGAAAGAGGAAGCCGTCGAAGGTGTGGTAATGTGGATCTCCGAACACCACGCAGGTGCTGCTCTCCACCGGCACGCACTGGAAGAATTTGCTCTTCGTCTCACACGCCTCGAAGGGGCCACAGGCCATGTCCTGGCACAGGATCTCATTGTTGAAGTCCAGGCAGCGGCACTTGGTGGTGCAGTTGGAGTTGTCCCAAAAGATCTCCCCTTGGCGAAGAAACTGTCCTAGAAAGACAGAAAGGGGAAAACCCAGGCTACATCACCTCTTGAAACAGAAGCACGCTCTGAGCCACCCTCAGAGGGGCCTGCTGGTCCTGTGGTGGAGACACCACCACCGTGTCCTGCTGCTGGCCTTCTCAGCTGCTTTCTTTGAGCAAAATCCCAGCAAGAGCATCTCAGCAAATCCCAAGTTTCATTTCTAATGTGTGGTGCATCCTCTTTGTGTCCTGCCCACGCCACGAGTCCCTGGAATGCTGTGAGTGCTGTCACAAGTCCGGGGTCAGTGCTGCAACACGCAGGCTGGAAAACTTGAAGGTTATTCCATGCACTTTGGACACCCACCACTCTGGTTCTTCAGTATTGCAGGGCACAAGAAAGATTTTTGCTATTTTCCCAAAGGAAAAGCCCCATTTGGAGGCAGTTTCCAGCACTTTTGCTGCACTTGCACCATCCTCCAGCTTTGCTCTCACTTCCACAGTTCCCTTGTGCAAGTCAAAAAGTCACTCTGTCATCAGCAGCCCCAGGAGCAATTTACTCCCATTCAGGAAGAGCTTGTAGTAGTTACTACACCAAAGAGCTGTTGATAAGCAACTTCACCCCACACACGAGCCCCAGCAGGGTGCTGAGTGATCTCACAGCCCCAGGCAGCACCAGAGAGGGAGCAGGTTTGGCTGGTGAGAGACAGGAGAGGCAGGAAGAAGGCTGGAGAACAAGGATGGCAAGTCCCCGTGAGGGTTTCTCTCCCCTCCATCTGGCCATTTTTCACACTCCTCCAGCGCGTGGCTTCTGCCGTGCGCTGCCTGAGTTCACCTCTCCTAAACTTTTTGTTCTCTTCCCTGCCTCCTACCAAAAAAAAA
This sequence comes from Setophaga petechia, assembly GCA_024362935.1. Classification (NCBI taxonomy): domain Eukaryota; kingdom Metazoa; phylum Chordata; class Aves; order Passeriformes; family Parulidae; genus Setophaga; species Setophaga petechia. The sequence goes on along the minus strand of JANCRA010000115.1, from coordinate 162,345 downwards.
AAAAAAAAAAAAAAAAAAAAGAAAAAAAAAGAAAGAAAAAGCTGTTTTTTGCTTCCCTGCAACAAATGTCTCCTCTTGGCAAGGCCCACGCTCCAACCATCCTGGTGTGGGTAATTTGGGAAGGGGGTGTCACTCGGATCCAACACCTCGTGCTGTGTCTCCTCTCGTGGAGGGCAATCACACATTCACTGTGGAATTTAAATCCAGTGGCGGGATCTACTCGCACTCCTCTTGTCACCTGCAGAGCTGAGACTGGTTTCCAGCTTCTCTGCAGAGTCCAGCCTTTCTTCCTGGGGTCAGCAGCTGGAAAATGCTGGAGCAGCTGGACCCAAGAGCCAGCTGGAGCTGCAAGAGCCTTGGGATCCCATGGACCTTGAGTAGTCCTAAACTAGGACATAAAGTAGCCACATGTCTCCAGTGTCTGTCAGCAAATGACAATCCTCTCTTGCTGGAAAGACTCCTGGAGCACAGTGGATGCTCCTGACAGTTTTATTTGTCAAATGGAAATGCAATAATCTTTCAGCAGCAGAGCCCCTGTGCAGCCAGAGTGTGCATCGATTAATCCCTTTATGGCCTGTCAGTGACAGGCACACACTCTGTAACTGCTGCAGACACATGGCATTTGTCCTGCCTGCAAAACCTGCTGTTCCTCATGCACAAACAAGGGAAATGGCACAAGATCAGCTTCCCTAATTTATGGGCAGGAGGAAATTGCTGTCTCCGGGTCTTTCCTGTTGCCACCAATTATCGCAGGAACTCAGAGATGTGCAAGGACTGAACCCTCTCTTCTGTTTCTGTCCCTGCTGCAGCTGATGGGGATGCTCTGGCAAAAGCACAGATCATGCAGCACCCCTACAGCATCACCTTTTGCTGCACTGCACCCCAAAATTTGGGGGCAAGCAATGTTATTTCTCCCTTACCTCTCAGGCTGCAGCCGTTGGCCGGGTCTATTTCTCTGCCATCTATTTTGAAAGCCCAGCGCCCAGGGACGTTCACGTTGGTTGTTTCCTCAATATTGACAATGTCTGGGGTTCTGGAGCCTGGCATGCTGAAAAAGTTGGTGAGATTTCCACCATTGAAGCCAGCCTAAAGCAGAGAGAGAGCAAATTCCATCACCCACCTTGGGAAAGCAATGCTGCATTTCCTCACTTCTCTGTTCCCCCCTGAGTACATCTTCTTTAGTTTTAACAGCTCTTTCTGGAAATTTCTGTTTTAACGTTGTCTAAATTTCTGTTTTCAGGTTGTCTAAATTTCTGTTTTCAGATAGTCTGGATGTGAATGAAAAGCTAAACAGGCACTACAAGCAGAAGGGAAGTGTATTCACAGATTGATGTTCGTATAGATACATATGTATGTACATACAGATCTAAGGGTGTGTGAGCTGAGTGGCCAAAATAAAGTGGGGGAGCAATGCAGGGAGAGATAAAGTGAGGAAGCAATGTGGGGGTGCAGGATTCCCACATTCCTTATGCAGCAATGTCCCCTCACTCAGGCAGAGGGACTGGCTGTGGCACTGCTGCCACCACCAAATTTTGGAGTGCTCATCCCAGCAGCTGAGTGCAAGGCCAGTGCTGGGGATGCTGAGGGACTCAGTGGCCTGAGGAAGCATGGATGCTTTGGAAAAGCCCCAGGCAGCCATCCAAGAGCTCACCAGGGATGGGGACAGGGGAGCAGGAGCCTCACCTGAGCCATCACCCCGCCGAGACCAGTGAGGGGGTCCCCTCCGCTGGCGGTGCCCGTGGTCCAGCTGATCTCGTGGTAGTTGAACAGGGCAAAGGAGGACACCCCATCTGTGATCAGGACAGCCTGGAACGTGTTCACCTGTGGGAAACCACGGCCACCTTCACAGGGGGCACTGCTTTCCTCCTGCCCTCCTGCCACAGCGACGTCTGGCCTGGGTGAGCCTCACCGTGAGGAGCAGAAGTGGAATGAGACCCAAAATACCCAAAATTGCTGCCAGTGCTCCAGCAGCTCCCATTCTGCTCCTTCCTCCACCTGGGAGCATGTGAGGAGCACCTCTGATCCAGGGGAACACCAATAGATGGCAGCATGAGAATAAGCTGACAGGATTTGGTGGCTGTGATCTGTTATCTCCCATTACCCTGTCTGAGCTTCATTCCTGCATTATCTCTCCCGGTTCCCTTCCACATTCACATCCTACAACGCTGCTGAGGGTGGATTACATCCAAGCCAGCCGTGTATATCCTGCACTTTGCTGCCTGCCAAATCCCCTCCCCACCTGCTAAATCCTCTGCTCGTGTTTCCTCCTTTCCCTTGAAATGACTCTGCATTTCCAGCCCCACCAACTCCAGCCACATTCCAGCCGGGATCCAGGTGGGAAGAGCCCATCTTCCCTTTCAGGGCTGTGCAGAAAGGCAGAAGCAGCCGGGATCCAGGTGGGAAGAGCCCATCTTCCCCTTCAGGGCTGTGCAGAAAGGCAGAAGCAGCTCCTTCCTTGAGACATCCCCTCCATCCCTGCAGATCCAGCAGCAGGGAGCTCACTCAGTCCCTCCTCTCAGCTCCCTGCATTTTCCTGTCCTTCCCATCCCTGCCCTGGGACCAGGCCCTGAGAGCAGCTCCTCCTGCCTCTGAGCAAGCAGGATTTTAGCAAATGTGGGCTGCCAACCTTTTAATTATTGCTTTGAGCCTGGCTACCTGGGCACTGCACACTGGGGAGGAAGCTGAAGCCACAGAAACAATTCCCAGGTGATTGGGAAAGCCCACAGACCCAACCATCTCCACTGGGAAGCATCAGGGCTTCTCCTGCATTATCTGAGGAGCCCTGAGCACTGTGGGCAGCTGGTGGCTGCTGGAGGAAGGGGAGGGCTGGGGCTCACTTGGCACCACGTCCCAAACCCGCTGCTCTGAGGATTATCCCAGGAGCTCTGGAGCAAACCCGCTGCTCTGAGGATGCCTCAGAGGGGAGCCCAGGGCTGCCTGCACGCCACAGGGGATGTCACTGCCAGGGAAACGAGAACCTGCCAGGAGAACTCAGGAACACGGAGGCGAAGCAGCTCTGGGAGCTGTCAGGAGAGACAGAGAGAGGGAGAGGAGTGGGCAGAGCTGCCTCTGAGCAGCTGCAAATGGCACAGTTCACACCAGGGCAGGGAGCGCGCAGAGCCACTTCCACTCCTCATCCTTTCTCTGAGATTCCTTCTCCTGCTCCTGGTTTCCTCTTGCTCACCTCTGCCAAGCCTTTTGGAGTGCTGGGAGATCACAAACATGTCACACACAAAGGCATTGCCACTTGGAGAGTGCCACAGCAGCTTTTCCATGCTCAGGAGCCTCTGGGAGGGTGGCAGGAGGAGAAGATCACACCTGGCTCTCCTCATGAACAACACTTCCACCAACCCCCAAAATTCCCCTCTTTGGAGGCCATGGAGCACTCTCTCTGCCCAACCCTCAGAAAATGAACCCATCTGCTCAGGCGACTTCTCCAGGCAGCAACTGCAGCATCCCTGAGGCCACATTCCCAAATTTTCTGCAGTTTTTCTGCATTGCGATGAAATTCCTGCTTAAGTTGCATGGTGCTGCTCCCTGTGCCAACCCCAAGCCCTGGCTGCTGCTGAGCAGGAAGGCTGCTCTAAAGCAAAATAAATTGCATTGTGTTGCAAATGTAATTCTTCAGGCAATACACGAATTTCTATATTGCTTGCTGTCTGAAAATATATATATATATATATATAAATATATATATGTGGGGTTTTTCTGGAAGTGCTGCCAGGACTGGCAAAAAAAATATGCATGAAATCTCAAGCTTCTCTAACAAATGGAAAAGAGCTGAACTGTTTATCAGAGCCAACTCCTCGAGACAGGAGAAGCTGGGTTTTGGCACTCACAGCACACAGGCTAATCCTGAACAAGCCAGACAAGAGCTGGGATCCCTCATTTGCTGTTCAAGAAGGAGGCTTGGGACAGCCTGGTCTAGAGGAAAGTGTCCCTGGCCATGGCAGGGGGTGGAATGAGGTGATCCTTTCCCACCCAAACCACTCTGATTCTATATTCACCCCTATCAGCAGTCCAGCACGAGCCTCCCGACATCAGCTGCAGTCACAGCTCACAAATTCACCAGATATTTAAAAGCTGTCCATGCCCTGACAAACATCCCACTGCCATCCCCCTCCTGTGAGCTGCAGCTCACACATTTGTGGCCATGTGACATGGCCAAGTCATTAGAGTGACTCTGATCAGCGTGATCAATCTCCCATGCAGGCAGGGAGCTGCCATCAGAAACAGCTGAATTTGTATGCAAGAAATGCATTGTGATCAAGCCAAAAAGTCCTAATTGGTGTCAGAGCCTTGCTTGGATCCTGCAAACACTGAGGAGGAGATGTTTTCCCTGGCGATCTTAAAGCAGGGAGCGAGGCTCAGGGGAGAAAATGAAAAATCCCTTCTGCCCAGAAGGGAACTGGGGAGCAGGAGCACAAAGTGTCTCACTCGATTTTACACACAGATGATGAAGAACACTTCCATCAAGCCCCTTCTTTGGAGGGAACAAGACATAAAATAAAAACCTCCCCTCTTTACAGGACAAGACATAAAATCCACCCACAAGGAGCCTCTCACCGGAGTTGTGCTGCTCCCCCGAAGAATGTCACCTCTACAATTTCACACACAGATGATGAAGAACGTGTCCATCAACCCCCAAAATTCCCCTCTTTGGAGGTGAACGAACCCCCAGAATTCCCTTCTTTGGATGGAACAAGACATAAAATAAAAAACTCCCTCTTTACAGGACAAGACATAAAAAGCACTCATGAGAAGCCCCTCACCGGCGTCGTGCTGCTTCCTCCATAGAAGGTCACCTCCTCAATTCTACTCACAGGTGACAATGAACACCTCCATCAACCCCCAAAATTCCCAAAATCCATCTCTTTGGAGGAAACAAGACATAAAATAAAAAATTTTCCTCTTTAGAGGACAAGACATAAAAAACACTCATGAGAAGTCCCTTACCAGTGCCATGCCGCTTCCCCCGTAGAACGTCACCTCCTCAATTTTACACACAGATAATGAAGAACACCTCCATTAACCCCCAAAATTCCCCTCTTTGGAAGTAAATGAACCCCCAGAATTCCCCTCTTTGGATGGAACAAGACATAAAATAAAAAACTCCCTCTTTACAGGACAAGACATAAAATACATTCATGAGAAGCCCCTCACCGGCATCGTGCTGCCTCCTCCATAGAAGGTCACCTCCTCAATTCTACTCACAGGTGACAATGAACACCTCCATCAACCCCCAAAATTCCCAAAATCCATCTCTTTGGAGGAAACAAGACATAAAATAAAAAATTTTCCTCTTTAGAGGACAAGACATAAAAAACACTCATGAGAAGTCCCTTACCAGTGCCATGCCGCTTCTCCCGTAGAACGTCACCTCCTCAATTTTACACATAGATAATGAAGAACACCTCCATTAACCCCCAAAATTCCCCTCTTTGGAAGTAAATGAACCCCCAGAATTCCCCTCTTTGGATGGAACAAGACATAAAAAAACCTCCCTTCTTTACAGGACAAGACATAAAATACATCCACGAGAAGCCCCTCACCAGCATCATGCTGCTCCCCCTGTAGAAGGTCGCCTCCTCAATTTTACACACAGATCATGAAGAACACCTCCACCAACCTCTGAAATTCCCAAAATTCCCCTCTTTGGAGGAAAAAAGACATAAAAAACTCCTCTATTTACAGGACAAGACATAAAAAGCACTCATGAGAAGCCCCTCACTGGCATCGTGCTGCTTCCTCCGTAGAAGGTCACCTCCTCAATTTTACTCACAGGCAATGATGAACACCTCCATCAACCCCCAAAATTTCCAAAATCCATCTCTTTGGAGGGAAAAAACATAAAAGAAAATAAAAGAAAAAAAACTCCCCTCTTTACAGGACAAGACATGAAATACAACCATGAGAAACTCCTTGCTGCTGTCGTGTTGCTTCCCTGGTAGGACACCACCTCCTCAATTTTACACACAGATGATGAGGACCCCCCTCTTTGGAGGGGACAAGACATAAAATAAAAAACCTCCCACCTTTACAGGACAAGACATATAAAATAAAAAACTCCCCTCTTTACAGGACAAGACATGATATACACCCACGAGAAGCCCCTCACCGGCGTCGTGCTGCTCCCCCCGTAGAAGGTGACCTCCTCCCAGGTGACGATGAAGAGCCAGCGGGCAGAGAAGGAGGCCATGTCCCTGAAGTGCCTGCGGATGTCCCTGGAGGCCCTGAGGAGCAGCTCTGGCTCCGTGCTCTCCCTGTAGAAGATCTCCCCGCGGATGCCGTTGTGCACGTCGGCCCAGAAGGGCGCCACGAAGGCGCGGCCGTCGGTCAGCGGGAAGGCCTCGGGCGTGAACTGGCTGACCAGGGCGTTGAAGGAGATCACTCCGTTGTTGTTGACCTGCGTGGAGACCCCCAGGGTGTCTGAGCAAGGGTGGTTTGGCAGAATAAAGCAGCACAGAGAGGTTGGTTTGGTGGAAGTGTGAACCCAAACACTCTCTCCCCATACACGGACAGAGGGTGAGCAAGCACGAGCATGATCCAGCTTCATCCTACCCATGGTGGCCCCAAAACCCTAAAAGCCCCAAAACCCTGAAGATTCCTCAATATAAGGTTCTACAGGAGATGGCACCCAAATCTGCTGAGGCACTGCTCCTGGGATTGCTCAATTTTTGGGATTACTCAGCCCTGCAGCACTGAGGGATGTGGATGTTTTTTATAAGCTACAAGAACGTAAAATTTGGTGGGTGATTGGTTGATGATTTATGACCGTGGTTTGTATTTTTGTTTGGTTTTTTGGGGGGTTAGTTCTGGGGTTAATTCTATGTTTGTTTGGGGGTGGCTGCATGGAAAAAAACTGCCTTTGGCTTTGTCACCTGTGACAGATGCTGGGGCTCCCCAAGAGGTGGTTTGGCAGAATAAATCAGCACAGAGAGGTTGGTTTGGCAGGAAGCGTGAACCCAAACCCTCTCTCCCCGTACATGGACTGAGGGTGAGCAGCCCAAGCATGGTTCAGCTTCATCATACCCATGGTGGGCAAGAATTGGTGCAGGAAGCCCCAAAACCCTGAAAATTCTTCAAAATAGGGTTCTGCAGGGGAGGCACCCATCAGAGCAGGATGGCACCCAAATCTACTGAGGCACTGCTTCTGGAATTGCTCAGTTTTTGGGATCACTCAGCCCTGCAGCACTGAGGGACCTGGATGGTGGTGCAGGTGGCTGCATGGAAAAACTGTCCCTGGTTTTGTCACCTGTGACAGCTCCTGGGGCTCCCCAAGAGCTGGGAGGTGCCACCTCAGCCTCCTCAGGGTCTGCTGAAGATGCTCCCCAAAAAAGCCATTTTTACACAGAACAGAGAACAAATGGCACTCCTGCCCTGGGCGCTGGAATCCCCACCAGAGAAGGGTTTGGAATGGGATTCTGCTCTCCCAGTGCTGCTGTGCACAAACCCCAGCTGGAGAAGGGATGAGTTTTTCTCTCTCTTCTGATCCCACAGAGACCACAAAACTTGGGATGTGGCCCAGTCAGGCTGCCTTAGGCCCTGTCTAAGGTTTGGGTGAGCTCAGGTGGCCCCTCTCAGCCCAGCCCTGGTGTCCCCCCAGCCAGGCTTTGCTGTGCCATCACCTGGGAGCAGCAGCAGCAGCCTGTCCTTGTCTGGGGCCCCCACAAAGCTGCTGCCCCTTTTCCCCCCTGCAGGTCCTGCATGTTCTTGTTTCTTGTCATGGAGCAGGAATAATGTCCCCTGTGTCAGGCCCTTCGCTTTGCTGTGCCATTTAATCACCCACAAAGAAAATTTATTGCCTTTTAGATTCCTTTCCTATGAACATTATCCCATTAAATATACCTTTGACTTTCTTAATCATAAAACCTATCAGTTCATGAAATCTAAGAACTTGTCAGGTAGCTGCTAATAAATCTTCCAATTCCTGGTGACAGGCAGAGCATGTTTAAAATGCAGCCAATAATGGCAAGGAAAAGGATGAAGGGAAGGATCTGCTTTCTCCACTTACATAAATGCTTCTGTATGGGGCTCCAAAAAAGATGAATGGCACAGAGATCTTGATTTCAGGGGAGCTGCCATCATCCACTTTGGGGGTTTTGGTGTCATTCTGCCAGTATGGGTACAGGCTTGCCATGGTGTGAGCTGGAAGGAGAGGGAGAAAAGTTCTAATAGCAGGGTCAGGACAGTCCTGATTTCAGAGAGACCACAGAAAACAGCACCAAACCCCAACATCTGCAGCCAAAGGGAAAACAGCACCAAACCCCAACATCATCGAGCCAGGGCAGAGCTGTGGGACTGGCTTTAGGCCAGGCTCAGGAGGAAAAGCATCACCCAGGTTACTCAGGGCACAGCAGAGTGACCACAAGCTGCACCCCAGATGCAGTTTTTCCTCCCCTGGGACTGTGACCAAGTCAAACCCCCCAAGTCTTGGCTTCACAGGAGGACAGCAGGTCCATGCCCTGTCACAGACATCTTTTCATGAAAAATCCTTTCCTTAGGATTTTTCCTCCTGAGAAGTTGAGAGGCCTCAGGAACAAAATGCAAACAATGGTTATCTGCTGCTGTGGAATGCAACAGGTGCACCTGGGATTGGTCTCATGGGGTTGTTTCTAATTAATGGCCAATCACAGTGACCTGGCTTGGACTCTCTGTCCGAGCCACAAACCTTTGTTATCATTCTTTTTCTATTCTTAGCCAGCCTTCTGGTGAAACCTTTTCTTCTATTCTTTTAGTATAGTTTTAACGTAATATATATCATAAAATAATAAATCAGCCTTCTGAAACATGGAGTCAGATCCTCATCTCTTCCCCCATCCTCAGACCCCTGTGAACACGGTCACACTGCCCTGCTCCAGGATGGGCAGGACAGGCTGTTCCACCTGTGAGGTGCTCAGGGGGGCAAACAGCCCCAATTCCAGCCCCAGAGCCACATTCCTGGCAGTGCCCACCTTGTTCCTGGCAGTGCCCACCTTGTTCCTGGCAGTGCCCACCTCCCTCCTGCCCTGCCAGGCTCCTGCCCTGCTCACAGCCTGAGGGGCCACGGCTGCTCCCACATTTCCCTGCAAAATTCACTTTCCTGCTAAAAGGCACTGCCACAGAACGTAACTGTCTCTCCAAAAGTGCTTCAGAAGATGGTTTTTGACACATTTCAGCCTGCTGCTTTTCTACCAGCCTGAAATCCATCGGCTTGAGGCACAAGCAGCCACTTCAGGCCCCAGGGCACATTTCCCTTCTTGTCCCAGCCAGACTTCTGCTGTCATTTCATGTCCTGCTCCTCCAGTCAGCTCTTCACAGAGCAAAATGAGATTTTTCTGGGTTTGCCTCCCCCTTCTCCCCTCTTTGATGCAGGAAAGCCTCACGACATTCAATCTGGGACAACAGAGCCCCCGGGCTTGGAACAATCCTGGCTCTGTTCACTTGGATTCAGAATAATCCTGTTCCTGCTCTGTTCACCTGTATTCAGAATAATCCTGTTCATGCTCTGTTCACCTGGATTCTGGACATGATTTCATTGTCTCGAGCTCCTGGGGCTCTCTAGGCTGCTCTGTGATCCCATGGGCACACAGGGGGCTCTCCTTGGTGCCAACTCTGAGGATGCTCCATTAAGGAGTCACTGATTGACCCTTCCCAGGCTCCAAATTTCCCTGGGAAAAGGGAGATAAGGGGAAATCTGGCCTGAGGCACTGGCATCCTGATTTCCTAAGGCATTGGTGTGCCCTGAGTGCCCTGTTGGACACAGGGGAGGTGGCACTGATGGTGCCCAAGCCACAGCCCTGTTTCCACTGACACATCCAAAGGGCCACAGCAAAATTCCTCCTGCCAGGCAGTAAAATAAATAATTTCACAGCTGTTACACACCTGAGGAGTTATCACAGCCAAGGTACAGCTACAGGACATGGATTTTATTCCTTTTTTTAAACAGGAGGCTCAGCAGACATTCTTCAGTTCTTTACCTCTACAAGTGCCTCACTACCATACCTGCTCAGCAGCCCTAACACAGACATTTCCCAAACTCCTGCTTCCTCTGGGATGCTCCAGGTGCACACACAGCCATACAAATTACAAACACAAGCAGCCCTCAGGATTCTCAGTCCCTCCCTCCCCATGGGGAGCACCCAGGTCACTCTGGTTCTTGTCTTTGCTCCAGCCAAGGAGCTGGGAGTGTTCCCCAAACCCTCTGGGATGGTTTTCCAAGCCCTCTGGGGTTGTTCCCCAAACCCTCTGGGGTCATTTTCCAAGCCCTCTGGGGTCTCTGGGCACAGCCCAGCTGGGGAATATTTTAATATTTTCCTGCTGGGAGATACTCACCTCGCTGCTGTGCTGTTATCACCAAAAGGGCCACCCAGGCTCCCAGAAATGATCTCTTGTTCATCCTACAGGAAGGAGACAAACCCGGCCATGCATCACATTGGTAGGAAAACTCATCCTTGAGGGGATTCCTGGAGCTGCCTGCCTGCTGCTGACATGTGGAGCTTCAGGTGAGGTCCCTCACCTGCCAGACAGCCCTGAACCACCTGGTGATAACAGCAAACCACTGCCAAAGGCAGCCCAGAAACACCTGGAAGAGCTCAGTTCATGTTTGGGAGCTGTGAGCAGCCGCAGCTCTCCATGTGCTCCTCATCCTCCTGAGCAATTCCTGATCTGCTTGGAGCAGGGATGATCCCAGGGGAGCTCCCATGGTCCAGGGGCTCCAGCTCCAGCTAATCCCCTGCCCTGGCTGCCAGCACAGCCATCGCTCAGGGGGCTGGATGAGCGTGGAAGGAGCACAAACATTTACACAGCTGGGCAGCTCCTTGTGCAGGAATCAGTGAGAGACTGGGAGAGTGAAGACACAAAATGAAAGCGAAATCCTGTGCCAGCTCTAATTCCTTCTGTGCCTAATGCAATTTGTTAGTGGTTATTAATCCAATAGAAAATATTGCTAAAACACCTGCTTTGATTTCTCTGCCTGTTGATTGCGCTCGTTCTGCACGGGCAGGGCTCAGGGAGAGCTCCCAGGAAAGGTCTGGGATTCTCCAGGAGAGCTCCCAGGAAAGGTCTGGGATTCTCCAGGAGAGCTGGGAAGGGATTTGGGAGCTCCCCACACCAACTGTGTGCATTATGAGCAGCCTGGTTATCAACAGCAACCTCCCAGCCTTAACAACCTCCCTAAAAACCCTTTGTGTTCTCCCCATGGATCTGTTTATATGGAAAATGTGGATTTACAGATCCAACTCCTTCTAATGCCACAGAGTACAGGATTATGGGGGGAATATCCCATAATTTATCCCACATCACTCCCATCACTCAGAGTTTGGAACACGGTGGAAGGAAAGATCTTTGCGAGCACATTCTCCATGGGGAAAAGTTCATTCCACCAAGGAGAAGTTTTAGCACATTCCCTGTCTTGGAAAGGTGAAAGGAGAGTGGCAGGATTTTGTATAGATTGTAAATCTGAGTTTCATTAGCAGAGAGGGACCAGTGGGGACTGTGGCAGTGCAAGGACAAGAGCAGAGCAGGACAGACAGCAAAGAACGCCCCACTAGACACATCCCATCCAAAATTACAATTTTTTAGGTATGGAAAAAAAAAGTTACCAACCTGTTTGTAGGCTAGAGGAGCAATCAGGTCTGAAATTTTAGACCAGTCTTGGTAGAGCAGGGTGAAATCCTATGTCAATGGAGAATGCATGCCCGTGCTGCCATGCCAATTATTGCTGCTGACTGAAACGATGGCTCAGTCCTTTGCTCCCCCAAGTGAAAACTCCCTTTTCCTCAATGCTCCTCCAGGGCTGGAGCAGTGTTGAGTTGCAATCACAACTGTTGCTCCTCTGTTGATAACCAGCAGGCTAATCTGGAGATCAGATTCTGGCCTGGAGAGGGAGAGAAGCCTCTTTCTTTCTTCCCCAAAACTCACCCCCTTCAGGTGGATTCAGATGGAAATGCCAGAGGGACAGAGCTGGGCTCGCAGCTCTGCTGCTCAGGGAACAGAAAACCCAACCCTCAGAAGAATTGAGCCCCTTCCTCCTTTGTGTGAAGGGGGGAGAAAAAAAAAAAGCCCATCTATATAAAGTTACAGGATTAGCATTAAACAGTGCTAGGTTCAAAGGCACTGCCCTGGAGTTTCAATGGAGCTGCTCTGCCATCCAACTCCTGCTTTTTTACAGGTGGAAAAGGAAAAACTCACCCAGTCCAGCCCACAGAAGGTTTCTTTGCTGCTCCCATTTCCACCCTCTCTGGTGCTGCTGGGGACCTTCACTGCTGTGAGCATTATTGTCATTTTCACTCCTACAGCTGCAGTTTCCACAGGGATTTCCCCCGTCTCTGGCATCTGGGCTGACCACAGCTCTACATTTGAGCCCAATCTGTACCCCTAAAAAAAGATTTCAACTGCTTTGAGTTGGTTCATATCCATGCTGGATGAGAGGGAGAGCTGAACAGCAGCTGAGGGGTGGAGGATCCCTCAGCAGAGCTAAGGTGGAGCTGATTTTTCATCCTGCAGCAAAGCTCAGCTCAGACAGGCACTGTCCAACCCCAGCAGTGTGAAAACAGCCTGAGCTGGGCTGATTTTCCCCTCTGACATTTGGGGTGGGGGCCTTTTATTCCCTATTTTCCCTGTTTGGAGCTCTTAATTCCTCTTGTCCTCCCCACCCTTTGTCAAGAACAGAGAGGAGACAGGAATTGCAGCAGCCCAACAAGAAGCCCAGACTTTTTTTCCCCTGGGTGCTCCTGGCAGTATGTTCAGCACATTTTCCCCCCAAAAAAGCTGTCTCTTACCTCTCCTAGCACATCTCCACAGCAAATCCCAGAATTTGCTTTCCCTCCATCCTCCAACACAGCCTTGCTAGCAGGAATCTTTCATTTTAAAATTTATTTTTACCCTTTTCTAAGCCAACAGCTATTTTAGGAGGGCAGGGGGATATCAGCACTGACTGATATTCCAGGGGCAGATTACTTCCAGCCTGTATCCTGGCTCTGCCCTTCCCTCCCATACATTTTAAACACAACCAGCTCCAGCAAAATCAATTGACTCCCCTCATTCTGTTTTGTAACACAGAGAAAACTGGTGAAATTAGGTTTCCCTCTGCTCCTTTGTCAGTTTAATATTCTGGTCCTGTTTGTCTGGGCAAGTGAACACTGATGAAGTTTGATTAGGTCTCACTGACTCTTTGGGGAAGATTTTGTCTTCCAGCCTCTCTTCTTTTGGCAGGGATGTTCCCATCATGCAGCACTGAACACACTGCAGCTGAACAACCAAACACTTCTTCTTTTCTTAATTCTTCTAGCAGAAAACTTCCTCCCATGCCTTATCTTGAGGAAAAACAAGATTCAAAGATGCCAAAAAGGCTTCTGTGGCTGCTTGACCTTGGCACAGCAGCCCAGGCAGGGCCTTGTCCCATTCCCATCCCAAGCATCTGGCACAGCCCATGGAAGATGCTCTGGAAATGGATTTGCCCAGGAAATTTCCCATCCAGAGGAGCATCTCTCTCCTCCTGCCTCCCCCAGGGTCATTTGGTGCAGGCCATGATGGTGAAATTTGTTTTAACCCCAAGGTCAGTCCCTCTGAGGGGAGAGAGTGAGCTTGAGCTTTGCTCCTCACCTGGCAGTGGGGATGAGTCCCAGTCATGGGGAAATGCAGCCCAGAGGAGGAACAGATCTTCCAGCTCTCCTGGAAGGGAATTCTCTCCTTGCACAGGTGAGGTGGCTGTGCCCAAGCTCATGGACACACAACAAAACCATCAGCAGGACAAAAAAAAACATCCCAGCAGTTTTCACTCACACCTTTGGGGTGACAACAGGGAACATTCTTGCTTCAGGGGACACAAAAGTGCAAAGCTCAGGACACTGGAGGTTTTAGTGTAAAAACTTACATAAGTTTATTGAACTGATCCAAACCAATGACCTATTTTGGCCTGAATTCCACCACTAAGTCTGCAAGCAAACCAAAGGCAAATTGTGGGAGCGGGAGGTGTATCCCCTGGGAGAGAAACCAGAATAAAAAACCAGATGGACTTACAGTTCTTCTTTTTGAAATTACATATGGATGCAACATTAACAGGGAGCAAGAACAGATCTTCATGTTTAAATTATATTTGAAGTTTCCAGGAACTGCAGAAAAGCAATCACAGAGGGAAAGGCCTGGGGTGGCTGAAGCCCCTCTAAGGTTGCTCTGGGGAAGGCGTCTCTGCTGCCACAAAAGTGCCACATCCAAACCAGGGAGGCACAGCTGCCAGGAATACAGATTTTAGCCTCTGGGCTGCTTTAAGCACCTCGTTTGCATTCTCAAATCTTGCACAGAATCTCAGTGATAAGAGAGGAGGCAGAGCTGTGGCACCTCCATTGGATTGCAGACCCAGAGCAGGAGACCACGTCCCCCAAGCCACCACGGGTCACACCTGCCACCAGCCTGCCTGCAGCTCCCAAAAAACCAGGTTACAAATCCCAGCCAGTGAGCAGAGGACAGCCAGCACCCCGTGCATGCTCATAACAGCGATCTGCCTGGAACATCTGGCCAAAAATATGGCTATTGAACAGGAACATCTCCAAAACCACACAGCACAGCCTCAAACTGGGCACGCAGAGCCGTGGGACACTTTGGTATTCAGCTGTCACCCAAGTCCTCGTGGAGCAGGTGCTCTGCCTGCTGTGCAGGCTGCCCATGGCAACTTTGATGCAGGAAAAACACAACAAAAGAAGCCCTCAGGTAGAAGGAGCCACAAGCCAGGGAAGCTTGCACATCTGTTTTGTTTTCTCAAGTGGATGTGACAGACCCAGCGACTTTCAGCTGAAGAGGGCACACGCTGGCAATGCTTGGGCATGGCCCAAATCATGGCAAGGCTTGGACATGGTTTAAATCAAACCTCCTGCCACAGTTACACCCTCACTGAGCACCCAAACCTTCTCCTCTCTGCCCACGACATGGTCCCCTGTTGGGTGGCACACACACAAGACCCTTCCCCACAGGTACCATGATTTGGGCTATTTTGCCACATCTTTGTGTGCTGTTTGGTCCCACACAAACTCACTCTGGTTCTGGGGTGAGCCCTTCTCCTTGGGAAGCCAACCAAGACTTTTGGTTTCTACCCCATGACTGCTCTACTACCTGCACACAAGGTGAATGCCTTGAGAAAAACCTTCCCCTGGAGAAGCAGCAGGGTGGTGATTTCATACCTGAAGGGACCAGGGGAGCAGGTTTGGGTGTCAGCACCAAATCCCCAGCACCTGTTAACCTTCTGTCCTCTCTTTTTCCATCTTCCCAGCAGGTCTGTCACAAATAAAAGCTGGATTTACTGACAGTTCTGAGCTGGTGACAGCACCAATCCCTCCATGGACAGCCTGATTTTTAGTGGGCAACCAAACTTAAAAGCATCTACTTGGCCCTTCTTTATCATCCCATTCCACTCTTTCATGGCCTTTGTTTATTCCCTTCTCTGAAACCCAGACTCTTAATTGTGCTGAGGAAGTTGGTCAAGAGTTACAGCATGTCACTGACAGCAGGTACAATGCCATAAATACACCCACAGAGCAATTACTGCTCTGGAGAGCTGGCTCAGAGACACTTTTGCATCCCCATAGGTCGCTTGCCTCGGACTCTGCAGCCACTCAGGGATATCCTACTCACACTGGAGGTCAAGGGCTGAAATAGGTTTCTAATATTAAACAACCATATCTTCATAAAACTTTGCTTTATAACAAAATATCTTATTAACCACAACTTTTCCTATTGGTAGGTATGTATATATCATACAGAAGTGTTGGCTTAAGGGTTCTGCTATCAGGCAGCAAATTATTTTCGCTGCCCAAATGGAAAATACATCTTCAGTAAAGCTCTAGCTTATAAAAGCATCATTTTTATGTTACACTGCCACTATCTCCCTGCTGTTTAGGTTACAGGTACCACGGATCTATGGGAAATCTATGCTACCTGTGGAAAATCTCACTCCCTTCCCTATTGCTCATCTCAATGGGGCCAAGAAATTGCTATTTTTGGCAGGGGGATGAGGCACAAATTAGCGACTTGTTTTAAATCCTCCCATTTTAACCCTTGCTTTGGATAAGGAACTAATCCCCTCTGAACAATCCCCAAATCCTAAACCTGAAGACTATGAGATAATAATAATACTTAGTCCCCTCCCCAATGATCCCACCCCACAATCCAGGTAAAATGTGAAGAGAAATACACAACTCCAAGAATACCAAAGGAGCTCAGTGATGTGGGAAAAAGCATCCTGGGAAAGAAAGTGCACGTGGGGATAAAGGGAGCATTTCAAAATGAAGGTCAGGAGTTCATGTGTAACTAGAGCCCTCGCTGCACAGCTCCAAAAACTGCTGAGCAGCTGCTTGGAACCAGGAAATTGGGAAAGTCTTCAACTTGGAGCGGGGAAGACACAGGAAAGCGAAACAAGAGAGGAAAAAAGGAGGAGGATTTCACTGACCAGGCAGGGGGATCTGCTCTGCAGTAGAAAACAGGGACTACGTGAAGCAGCAGCACGCGATGCCTGCGAGGGGCGCGTGGGGGAAGCCAAGAGAGAGAGAGAGAGAGAAAAACCTGCTGGGCATCCAACGTGGGATCTGCTGAGCACCCAACGTGGGATCTGCTGAACATCCAACATGGGATCTGCTGAGCACCCAACGTGGGATCTGCTGAACATCCAACATGGGATCTGCTGAGCACCCAACGTGGAGGGAAACCTGCTGAGCACCCAACGTGGGTCCAACTGCTTTGTTGGAATGAACCCTGCTGAGCACCCAACGTGGGCCCAGTTGCTTTGTTCAGTGAACACTGCTGAACACCCAACGTGGGTCCAGCTGCTTTGTTCAGAGAACCCTGATGTACACCCAACATGGGTCCAGCAGCTTTGTTGGAGTGAAAACTGCTGAACACTCAACGTTGAGTCTAGCTGAACACCCAACGTGAGTCCTCCTGAACACCCAATGTGGGTCCAGCTGCTTTGTTCAGAGAACTCTTCTGAACCCCCAATGTGGGTCCAGTGCTCTGTTCCTCCACCTCCAGAGGCTGATCCAAGCCAACACCTCCTCCGAGTCCGGACCCTACGCAGGGACCCCTGGCCAGGGGCCCCGGGCAAAGTGCTAGGTTTGAACTGGTGCAACAGCAACAAACACAAACTTCAACTTGACTCTTCCTCTCTCCCAGGAGAGGGATTTTAGCCATTCCACTTGCAGCACCCACTGGTACAGGGTGAAGTGCACGGAGGATCTCTTCAGCATCAGGATGGACAACAGGGGAAGCTGCTCTTTAACCCCTTGTTGACCTGTTGTTCTAAAAGCCCTTCCAATGCAGCGCTCATCCACCACCTCCCAAAATTCATTTTCCAACACATCCTTTATCCCCACAGGCTGCAGGCACCATGTGAGATGGGTACAGCAGCCAAAACCTCTTTTTTCCCCCCAAAATCAGGTGGATATAGAGCGTGCACTTTGAAAAGTTTCTTTCTGGGAAGTTCTTTTTCTTTCCCCCATGTTGTGCACTCACAGAAAGCAAACCAGTGGAGTGAAGTGGATGCACTAAAGTACCTGAGCTCTGAATCAAGCAGAATACTGATGGAGATCTTTCCTGTGAACTCGAGCACAACAAAAGGTTGAGACAGCACCAAGCTGCAAGAAAATACTACAGCAAGCTCGAGCCACAGTTGGATAGCTAGGCCAAAGGGAGATCTGGTGGAGCAAAACACCAAAAAATTTAGGAAAAGAAAACAACAGGTCAAAATCTGCACCGAGCTGTCTCCTCCCTTATGGACCCTGGCATTGTTTAGCTTGAACAACTGACCATTCATGCCAAATCACGAGTATACCGGAGCATCAAAGGAAACATCAAGGTATTGCCCACACTGAAACACACGTCCTGAAGTCAATTGTCACCTCAAGGTCACCTGCAGTGGATGGTGGGCATGGTTCTCACATCAGGGCACTTCCTCCGGGCTAAGAAATTTACCTGCTACAGAAACACAACCAAACCTCAACCAACCAACCGAAATAAAAACCTTGCAACAAACTCCTCAATGCATGTGTGTGGGTGTGTGGGGGCGTGTGGGTGTGGGCAGAAAGGCTATTTCATTCTGGGCTCCACGTAAATTTTATCCCCATCCCGGATGCCGTAGGAATGCAGCGCCCGCGAGCTGTATTTCATCTCCTCGGGACCAAAAGGAGCTTCCTGGTCCAAGTAGAAGAGCAGCATGTTGCTTGTTGACAGCTGCACCACAGTTTTTAAGTGCTTCTTCAGCTCTGCCACAGTCTGGTCGAGGCGGATGGACATCTCCTCCACCTTGTCCTGGAAGTGAACCTCCACCTTGGCGCTGCTCTGAGGCCGCAGATCCACCACTGCCAAGGGCTCCAGCTTCCCATACTTGGTGACCAGCTCGTGATACCTGGAAAATTCAACAGGTCCAGAGTTATGGTACAGCCAGTGCACATCTCCCATGAGAAAACATTGACCCTGATTCCAGCAGAAAGCCCCAGAAAGCCCAAGCACTGCAGTCACTGTCCCACAGTCCCCAGGCTGCACCGTGGCACTGACGTGAGCTCAGTGTCCCACTAGGGAGAAGTACCTTGCTGAGGAAGGTGAAATTACCACCAGCCTGAGATGTTCAAGCTGACTGGTGTCAAAACAGCTTCCTGACAACACAGTTTGGGCTCCTCCAGTTTCAGAAATCCCAGCCGTGGCTGCAGTGGGATTTGGAAGAAAGAGAGGACGCCGTGCTCACAACTCTACGCCTCCTGCTGCAGTGAAAACACTTCACTGAAGAGTGCCAGAACCAAGGCAGTGCTCACAAAGAGGACACAGCCTTCAGTTTAGATTCCCAGTATCTGTGGCCTCACAACTTAACTGATCATCAGACATTCCTGCTGTTTTCCAAAAGGCCAGCTAGGTCCCAAATGTTACACTCCACTGAGCACAGGATCATCAAGATCACCAAAACAAGGTGAGCTGCTGCACAGTTTGAGAGCTGATAACAAACAGGGCACTTCTTGCCAGCTGATCCTTCACACCTGCTCTAAAACAAGATGGGAATTTTACTAGCAGAGGCACACACTCCACTGTCACCTTGTCCTTGCAGCCAAGTTCTCTGAGTGCTCTTCCCAAGGTCCCTGCAATGGAAAGTCTGTGTCACCCACACCCCTCCCCGGTATCACTCCCATCGGGCCAGGCTCCATCTCCCTGCCTGGCTGGGAAAGAGGAGGAATGGCAGCACAAAACACAATGGGATTGGGATGACAAAGGCTGTCCCTGCTGGGGACAGGTAACGTTTCAGAGCCCCGGCACAGAAGGAGCTTTGTGCTCCCTGCCAGGCGGGGCTGAAGGCGATGGGCGCGGTGTCACAGCCCCGGGGCAGCCATGGGATCTGGCAGGCTGCTGACCCCAGGGAGTCCTGCTGGAGGCAGGAATGTTCCTGGAGAACAGCAGCCCCTCTGTGTGCTGGGCACTGAGGTAAGGGCCACAAGGCACTAGGATTTCCCCAGTCCCACGTCCCAAGGCAGGAGGGTGCCCTGCTGTCACTGGCAGGGTGGTGGGAGCAGCCCCATTCATCTGGGAAAGCCATTAGTGCTGAGAGAAAACAACACTCCCCACGTTTAACCCACCTGCAGGCAGAGCAAATGCCAGCCAATGTGGCAGCAGTGGGGAGAGCTTCTCCTTCTCTGGAAGGATTTGCCAGCAGCAGCATCCGATGGGAAAGAGGGAGAGAGGAACCCACCTCCTGCTGCTCCAACCCCTCAGCCCCCTTTGGGACATCCTTTAACTCTCAGCATGTCATGATTCATGCACTAAGAGTGAACTGGGCCAGTGGTGGGGAGAGGATGAAGAGGGGGACAAATTTCAGACAAGCTGAGAGAGAGAACCACCATGAGAGAGCCGTGATTATCCAAATATGTGCTGTAAATATGCAGTGGTCAAGCAATGCTGCCTGAAATTTTCTTGTGTTGAGGAAGGGCAGAATGAGCTTTGCATCTTCCTCCTTTGTATGTGAGCTGCAAAGAAAGTGGGGAGTGTGAGTGACTGGCTGCCCTCAAATCAATCAGCACCAAGGCAGGCTGGAACATGGATGTTTTGGACCCCAATAATAGGCACCCTGGAGACTTTTCTAATCACCCCTTGCAGCTGGCAGACACTGAGGCTGCTGAAGACCTGAGCCTGGCTCAAAGTGTCTGTGATACTGTGCAGATAAACAGTGAAGCAGACAAGCAGAGGGCTCATTAAAACCCCCCAGACACGAGGACGTCACTCCACAAGACAGCCAATATTGGATTGTGCACCCTGTAACCACCACATCCACAGAGATAAATTGTTCCTTCCATTTCCCTGCCTGCCTGATCCCTTCCAGCTGCAGACAGCAATGCAGCAAGCAGGGGGGTTCTGGTGACAGAGCTTATCACAGGCTGCACCTTGCCAGTCTGGAGGGGGGCTGCTCCCACTGGAGAGTTTTCCCTGCTCAAGTTGTTCTCCCTCTGCTCAAGGCAGCACTGCAATGCAGATGTCAGACCCCAGCCACAACATGTGTGTCCTGATTAGTTTCTAATTGCAAACCCCTTTTGGAGCCACCCCACACCAGATTTGGGAGCGAGGAAGGGGAAGCTTTAACAACAAACAGACACAAAATCCCTCTGCAAGAAATGTCAGCTCTCCCTTTGGACAAGGGCTGCTGGTTGTGGGTCCAGGAACTGAAACACTGGGGACACTCTCAGCCATCTGCAGCCTCACTAGAAAAGAGTCTGCAGTGGCCCCCAAGCCCTCCAGGACAGAACAACCCTCTCTGGCACTGCAGAAGTCTCTTGGAAACGCTGCACAGATGAAGGGATTTGGACAAAGAGCCCATTGACCATGAAAAAGGCAGCACCAGTGTTTAAAGGCTAAGAAATCTGAGGGGGAGGTGATTTTTCTAGCAGAAAGCTGGCATGGTGGTCAAAATGAGCCTGGGTTTTAGGATGGGTGAGATGTCAGTGATCTTTTACATGAGATTCCACCTGCAAACCAATGCCAGTGGTGTGTGGTGATGTATGACACACAGCCTGTTCCCAAACCCCATGTCCCAGGCAGCATGAGTGCCTAAAGCTGTACCCCACTGTGTCCTTCCCAGCAATACATGGATCACTGATATTCTGTCACAGCCAAACACAAGAAATATGAAATATTATGGAAATTAATCCCTTTTGGGAGCAGCACCATGAACTCACAGTCCCAGTCTCCCCTTCCCTTTCCTCTCTCCTGATTCTCTGTCTCTGCTGTTATCCCTTCCAATATTTCCTTCAATTTTTACACTTCAAGGCCCTCTAAAATTACAAGTCAGGACTTGTGCTCAGAAATAGGACCAGCTGTCTTGTCTCCCTGACTGCATGAGTGCCTCTGCCTCTGAACTGACCCCAGCATGCTTTTAACAAATATTATAATCACTGACCTTATTAATATTCACACAAAATGCCATGCCCTCATTCCCCTTTCCAGCCTTCCCATCCCCTTGCTGGATTGGCAAGTCACATATCCAGTGCTTCAGAAAAACAAGAGGCATTTCAGCTGAGACTTAAGCAGAGGAAAACACTGAGCAGATGCCATTTGCACCTCTGTCATCCATGCCAGGCCAGACCTGTGACCTTCAGTGTGTCCCCACCTCTGCCTGTGCCCTCAGAGTCACACACACACTCCTGTCCTATCCTTTTTCAGTAAAAAAAAAGGATAATAAAGCTTTGCTGTCCAAAAGCACATGAGGTTTTAGGGCAGAGGGCAGGTAAAGGCAGTGGCCTGATGCTCCATGATCCCTCCTCAGCCCATTAGAAGCAGTAAGTGGATGCTGGCACAAAAAAGATACAGACTGAACAGCATCTGTCCAAGTTCATTAGTTTACCAAGATGAGCGGATCATTGGATGTACTTTTTTGGCAAAGAAAACCCATCAGACTTGTGATTTGCAGGCCTGAAAGTGAGGGGACAGCTTCCCATTGCCAGGCACATTCCACACACCAGATGGTCCCGAGGATTAGATGCCCTGGCCTGGCCGTGGAGAGCACGATGTGCCCTGGCTTTGGGCACTCCCAAACACAGGTGGATTATGAAGGGAGCTGTGGGAGAGGCCAGGACACAGTGAAGGTCATGTCCTGAACAGCCCTGTTGTTTAATGGCACTTGCCACACTTTTAAGACCAAACCTGACTCAGGAGTGACCCCACAAATCATCAGACAACACGAATACAACAATTTCAGCTCAAACAGACTGAATGAGCCAAGGCTGGAGGAAGGTGAGGGATGGAACAGCTGGCACTTATTTCCCATCACCTGGCCAGTCCCTGCTGTCCAGTTCCAGAGAATTCCTACCTGAAGGGGACCTCCTCCTCGGGGAACTCCATGTAGTAGCGGATGAAGAAGCGCTCCGAGTCCTCGCGCTCGCCGTCGGCCACGATGCTGCCGTTGAGCTTGGTGATGGATGGCAACCTGCAGCACACACCAAGGGCACAGTGAGCCAGGAGGGAGCCCAGGCAGGCTCAACAACAAGGCTGCCACATCAAAGAGCCTCAGCTCTTTGGGAATTCCTGCCAGGAACTCAGGTCTTAATCCCTTTGAGGGAGTGGGAATGTTCCACGTAATTTCTCAAGAACATCCAAAATTAGGCATTTTCATTTCACCACATGTGCACAGATTTGTAGGAGCCTCACAAAATCCCGAGAAGCAGAGCAGTCAGAGTTAAGAATTTCACTTCTCTGACTTTTCCACAAAAGAAGCTCCAATCTTCCTGCACTCACACAGAACTCCAGCTCCTACCAAGCTCTTCCTCTGATGAGCTGCTCCCACCCAACAAATCAAGCTCCAATCTTTCTGCCTTCACACAGAACTTCATCTCCTGCCAGCCTCTTCCTCTAATCACCTGCTCCCACCCCTTCCTTGCCTTGCCATGTTTCTGCTGAGCAGAACAAACCAACAGACCTGGCTATTAGCAGCTTCCTGCGTTCCTCGGTGGTGTAAGACTGCAGCAGAGGAATTCCCAGCAATTTCACTTCCTCGAGCTTCGGGAAAGAATTTAACTTGTCAATGTCTTCCCAGCAATGCAGACCTGCTCAGGAGGAAAGATTTGTGTTAACAAACACAGAAAACACATCATGGATCCAAGATAATCAGACACAGCCGAAGAACATATGTGACAGGAGAGTGTCACTGCTGCTCCTTTGAGAAGTTGGCTTTTTGCTCACTGTGTGCTGCTAAAAAAAAAATCAACATTTGCTTACAAGATAGAGGAGCTGAAATTCTCTTGTGCTGTTTCCAAGTGTATAAGGATGCTCTCCATGGCTTTTTTATGGAGCACTCAGCCTTTGGCCTCACTGCTGGGGGCTGCCCAGCATCCCTGATGTGTCTATAAAGGGATGCTGCCTTCAGAGTGTTAAAGCCACCAGCACTTCCTTCATTCCAGGCATCACTAAACAGCCATCAAATGGCTTTACCTCACATACACAACCACCCTGGGTCCCATTTCTGCTCATAACCCAATGGTGAAACAGTCCCAGAAGCCATCCAGCCATTTAATGGAAAAGATTTTAACTCGTTTTCAGCCCCCTCAAGACCTGACACTTGGGATAACACAGCAACAGGGAGGGTAAAATAAAACAAAGCTGAGGATTGAGCACAGCAGAGCCACAATTGTGTGGTGAGATGAACACAACTCATCTCAGAGTCCATGCCTGCCAGAACTTCAGAGGGCAGCAGCTTTCTCTAAAACCCCCAAAAAGTTTTAACAACCTCCTTGGGACTCCTGTTTGACTTTCAGCTCCCAAAACATCAAAATGCAACACAGAGCCCACACTTCTTAAGCACCTGGCATCAAAACTGCAAAACTACTTACCAGAAGAGCACTTGCTCCTCAGTGAGACAGTGCTTTCAAATGCAGCTTAACAGGCTTTTCCTCCTCTAGTTAAGCTTTTATTACAGGGATTCCTTGATGCTTACATTGTAGGGCATGTTAATAAAGTCCCTTCTACCTGCCTGACACTTCAGCAGCACTTGCACAGCATATAAAGCTGTAAAGAACAAAAGCTGCTGGTGCATGAAGCTCTCCTGCAGATGAATTTCTGGTGTATGTGTCATCCACAAACACATCACAGCCCCCACAAGCTGCCCTGCAGCTCCTTCTCTCCCAGCACAGGGTGCTCTTCCCAATATTCCAACTGCTCATTCTCTTTCTGGAGCGTTGGCTGAAAATTCTCTGGGGCTGGAGTGTAAAAGCAGCTGCCAGCATCACTTGTGAGGCTGGAATGACTGAGAACAGATTCTGCTGGGGGATGCCTGATCCACACTGCACACCTGCACATGCCCTCATTTTACCTGAGATAAAACAGGGAATAAAGGGAAAATGGGATTCTTTCATCCCCTCCACTGCCAGACATTTATTTATCCTTCCCCAGCCAGGAGTACCTGAGGCAGGGATAGGAAACAGAGGGAAACTACCAACATAAAAAAACCTTTCCAGCTCATTTGGATTAACTGGTCCACACTGCTCTGACTCATCCTTTGATAATGACTGAGTACTCAAAGCAGCAGGAAAATCCCACAGATGGGCAAGTTCACTGCTTGTCATACAGAGGAGAGACTCTGATGAACCAACAAAACCCATCCCAGCTGCCAGGCTCTCACCTGACTTGTGCAAGTTGATGGATCTTAGGTTGGGGAAGAGCCTTGCCAGGGAATCTTCTGACTCTTCAATGGTGGTGAGGTTGTTGTTAGCCAGGATAAGTGTGTCCAGGGATGGAAACATAATTCCCAACTTTCGAATTTCAGTCCAGTCTTGAAGATTATTGTCAGTTATGTGGAGTAGCTTGAGAGACTGACAGCAAACTGGAGAACAAGACACTGTTTCGTAGTCATTAAGGCACAGGAAGAGTTCCTCCAAGCTGCACAGGGCAGAAAGGATCACATCATCAATTTTATGGGATTTTAACACAACTTTCTGCAACAGCTCTGAGAACCCTGCTGCAGAGAAGGCCTTTGAGCACTCCACAGAGCATTTCAACTACATCCCTGCTCCCATTCGTATTTTCAGAGATTAAAAAAACCTTTTAAGTGCTCCCTGAGTCTCTCTCAGTATTGTGTAACAGATTGGTTGGGGTTGTCTTCTGCTTCTGTGCTCAACAAGACACCAACCCAGCTCCAGCACTGACTGGGACCTGCTCCCAGTGCTCTCAGCTTAATTTAAAATGGGGTTTTGATACAACATTTATGATGATTTTTTTCCCAACATCACTGCCAAAGATTCCCATTAAAGAAAGAACAGATCCCAATAAAGAAAGAACTGGTCCCACTAAGTTTTCTGACAACAGAACTCTCACAATCCCAGAGAAGTGAAGGTTGGCCATGCAGGACATTCTGTTATCATCATCTCTGCTCACAAAGCCACACAGAGAGGGATCTGTCATCAAAACAAAGCCACTGAGGACACCCATGGGAGCAGAATGCCAAGGTGGCCCATGACCAAACCACAGAAATCAACACTTGAGCCCAGAAAAGCAGGATGAAATATTCCTTGACAAGTGGCCAGACCCTCAGAGTACCTCCCATTTAACAGGTATGTCCTGCACCATTCACTGCACAGTGACTCAGAGGCAAGTGTGACCCTGCTACATTTTTGGGGTGATTATCCATCTCTGGTATTTAGGTTTGGAGGAGGAGAAGCTCTGGGCTTTGCAGCACCACCCAAGTTTGGATTTTAGGACAATGTAAAGCCTTCACTTAGAGTTCCCAAACTCCCAAAGGAAAACATCCCTGTTTCTCTACTGATGTTCTCATCCTCACAGTCCCCTCACCCCATCACCCAGCCTTGACCTGAGTGCAGTGAACCCCCAGACTGGCAGGCTTACTCAGGTAACTCCTGCAGGATGGTGTGCACTGTTTCCCAGGAAGCTTTGCTGTTGTTGAGCACAAGTTTGCGGACGCCAGCGAAAGACCCAGCGCAACTTCTCTCTAAAACGGACAAACTGAGAGGGTTGGAACTCAGGTTTAGAAACTCCAAGTGGGGGACGTTGGACACAATTTTACTGACCTAAGTGGGGAGGGAAGAAGAAAAAAAAAAAACAGAAAGAAAGAAATGTGTATCAGGCAGTAATCAAAGCTCTGGCAATAATATCTCACCTCCTCAAAGGAGCCCTATGGAATCATCACGAAGCAATGATATGGGGCAAACACAGGGATATCTACCTGTAATTCATACTCCAGCCATTCCTGATCTAGATGGATTGGTTAATTGCTCATTCTCCTCAAGAGTTCATTTAATTACACTCTAGGAGCAGCTTGATAAGAGAAAGGCAGTCCCTTGGGAGAGCTCATAAATCCACCTCAGCCCCAAGGCTGAGCACTGCACGTTCCAGGAGCCAGCCCTTGCTCACTGGGGGCCTTGGACACTTCTCCTGCCTCCATGGCCAACACTGAGAACTCTTCCAGCTCCCCACAGAGCTCAGCCAGTCCTCAATTCCCTCCTTGACTGGGGAACTGAGTGGGAAGGAGCTTCCAACACCAGCAGGCATCAATGCAGAAAATAATTGTGAGTCAGAACAGCTGGCTGGAGATCTCCACAAAGCTCCACAAAGCTCTGGGATGGGCAGAGGTGGGCAAACCATGGCACACAGAGGTCAATAAATGTATTTTGGCCCAGCTGTTGGCAAAGGGAGATTGTCTCATGAACTCAGGTGTGTAATGAGTCTGCCTCACTCCACGCCTCCTTCAGGTGATGTCATGGTTTGGGTGCTGCATCTCAGGAATTAAGAAGCCAAATTGGATGACATCAGCCCACCAAAAAGGATTTAGGAAAAAATGGTTTATGATGGATGATTGGAAGAAGGGTATTTTTTTCAGCATTAAACTAAAATAAGGAAAGGAGGCATTAAAGTTCTAAGTGGGTATAAAAAGCTGCTGTATAGGGAACAGTGATGATGCTCCTCCTGCCTGCTGAGACCAGGGCAGGCAGAAATTGGCTGAAATTGCAGCACAGGAGACTTAAATTACACAGTTTATCCTATGAGGTTATTAGCTAAGCATGGGAACAGGCTACCCAGGGATCTGGAATCCCCAGCACGGGCAGCTTTTAGGGGTGGGGAGATATTTATCTGATGTAGATGGGCTGTGAAAACTGAATCCAGTCTCAGAGGAAGGGGCCAGCACACACAGAAGCCTTTCAGCTCCAGGGCAGCCTGAAGAGACTGAACACAGAGCAGGGTGTGAGATGTGCAGCCTGTGAGGGAGCAGTGCATGAGCAGAGATGAGCTCAGCCCCACTGAGCTGGGACACTGCAAACACTGCATTCCCTCCCTGCTTAAAGACATGACAATCTGAGGGCACAAAAGCCCATGATATCCTGGTTTTTTTCCACATATTTCCAACAATAAACACTAACATAAAAGGACAGCATAATCCAGTGAGGAACTTAATGACACTTGAATAGATTGAGATTGTTTCACTCCTGTTACATTGCATTTATTGAGCATTATTTCACCCAAGCACTTCAAAGGGTTTTACAACAGCATTTAGCATTAATTAATGAGGCTGCAGAAATACCCTTTGTGGTAAATATTATTAAATCTGTTCTGCAGATAAGGCAACAAATGTGGAGAGGGAATAAATACCTTGCCCACCATCACAGTGGCAAAGCTGGGAATCAACTGCCACTCTGTTAAAAACTAAACTGCTCATTAACTTCTTGGTGCCAGAAATGCCAGTTCCAGTACTTTGCATGATGAAATAAAATAAAAACACAGATTTTTCACCCACGGGCCAAGACTGTAAGTCACAAGGTACAGGAGTGAAGTGCCACACTGGATTAATTTCATCACATATATTGCTCAGCTGCTGTCAAAGTAAATAAACATCACCTTCAGAGATGAGAAAGGAGCCACCAAAATGGAACTCTCATCAATGCAACGCATTTGCAGTCAGCAAGAGCTGTGAAAGGCACCCAGTGAGGTGCCCATCACCATTTTACCTCGTGCCAATCTTCCAGTTTGTTGTCAGAGAGGTCGAGCTCGAAGACGTGGGCGCAGAAGGCGGCGATCTCGTTCTCGTCCCCGGCACAGGTGATGCCACAGCTGTTGAGCACCAGCACACTGGGCAGGTTCAGGCGGTCTGGCACAGGGAAAAACAGAAGCTGCCTCTGCTCAGCACTGCCTTGGAGTTACAGACCCCAGCCCCAAACGTGGATGTTGCAGCCAGCAGGAGAAATCCACCAGTAATGTCAGAATTTGCACCGGTTTCAGGTTAAACACGGATTTTGTAGCTGACACCATTCTGAAACCTTGGTTGTAAACATCAAGTACCACTCCTATCAGTGCTCTTCAGTTCTTCCATGTATTTCTGTGCATTTCAGGCCTGTCTTTGTCATTTATGGCTTGTCTCCTATCAGTCCTTGCCACAACTTCTGCTGCTCCCCAGCAGCTGCTGCTGCAGATAGGACACAGGACTAGGGGAGTGCCAGCTGCACTGTCAGGCTCCCTTATCCTCTTGCCCTGAGCCCACTTGGGCCTAGTAACAGCCAGGAGGTATTTAAACATTTCTTAGAAGGTATTTAAACATTTCTTAGGAGGTATTTAAACATTTCTTAGAGGGTATTTAAATATTTCTTAGGAGGTATTTAAACATTTCCTTTCTAAGCTTTCCCTTCCCAAGGTTCAATGTAGAGCATTCAGCATTCATTCAAAAACTCAGGTCTCTGCTCTGCCTTTCCATTTCTGCTGTGGTTTTGCTCCAGCTCCTCCTCAGACAGGTAAATGTACTCAAAGCATCAAGCAAGGACTTGCATCTCAATCACAGCCTGCTGTGCTAAGGCTAAACCATGACAAAAAGTTTGTAACAGGAAACAATTTCCACAAAAGAAATCCAGGTTGAGGCAAGGCAAGCCAGTCTTACACTCCTTCATGTATAACATGGTTTTGCCACCTCTCTGGAGCAGGAAAATCCACTAAAATCTAACCACAAGCTTTTTCCTAAATAGGTGGCCCCTTTTCTCCTTAACACGTGACAGCTGCATGACTAGAAAGGGATTCTAGCAGCAAACAAATACCTGGAGTCATTTGGGTTTCCAAGTTTTCTAGAAAGGGATTCTAGCAGCAAACAATTACCTGGAGTGATCTGAGTTTCCAAGTTTTCTAGAAAGGGATTCTAGCAGCAAACAATTACCTGG
Source organism: Setophaga petechia (assembly GCA_024362935.1). NCBI lineage: Eukaryota > Metazoa > Chordata > Aves > Passeriformes > Parulidae > Setophaga > Setophaga petechia. The sequence continues at coordinate 133,210 of JANCRA010000115.1, read as the reverse complement.
AGTGATCTGAGTTTCCAAGTTTTCTGGCTCAGAAGTGTTTGGTTTCTTTAAAGGACAGTGTGGCACTTTGGGAGTTACTAATGCAGTATTTGTAAGTCATGTCTCAGTCACATTTTAAGATGTGGCCTCTTTTCAGTACCCCAACAGCTCAGGTGAGCAGGAGAGAGGTAAATTTACCTGCAGAGAGGGCACTGACTGAACATCCCATCAGGCCATTTTTGTTCATTTTCAGTGTTTTACCCTCAGCTGAACTCAGGCCCTTTTTTTCTCCTCTGTCAAACCCAGTTATTGGAAACTTCATCCAGCTGATTTCCATGGCTGTTTTCCCCTTTGGGGCTGGTTCTGACACAAATTGACCTGATGGAAGTTTGGATCACTCCTACAGATCATGATGGGCAGGATGTGTGACACAAAGAAGGGGCAGCTCTGATGGGATCAATGTGAATCTCAGACCCATCTGTACAAACCCAGAATTAAATGCCAACATCAGAGCACTAGGGAAGAACTAAAAGGTGTCACATGGATCTAGTTCAGAGGAGATGGTGACACAGATTCTGCAGGCTGGGAGGCTCAAGGACATCCCTGAGCAGCACAGAGCTTCAGACACACATTTGGCTGAATTCCCTGGAGGCAGCAAGGTCAGGAGCACAGGAGAGGGGAATTCTCCACTAGGTCACAAAGCATTTGGTGCCTTAAGATGACAAAGTACACTGCAAGTTCAACTGAGGCACTTGTCACAAAAGCAGAGATTCAACAACTCAGCACTCTGCCTGAAACATGTCCCCTCCTGTCCCTGCAGGCATCAAAGCAAGCTGGTGGCATGGGAACCAACCTCAAATTGAGATATTTGATGTATTTTTAAGCCACCTCTGCCAAAACACCTGTTGCTGCAGCCAAAAATAAAACAGGAGCAGTGGCCTGAAGGAAAGCTCCAAGGAATGCTGAACCCTCAAACACAAACTGCACAAGGCCTCAGGTCCATCTTCCACTCAGGGATGGAACCTGATGATCTTGAAGGTCCCTTCCAACCCAAACAATTCTATTCTATTCTCTAATTCTGATTCTGTTATGCTGTAGAGAAATTTGATTTTTGCAGCAATCATTTCAGTTACTTCCTCCCTTTGTCAGATTCCACTCTCTCAACTCTCCAGTAAAACACCACATTGTGATGGTTCTTTTTTCTGGGCAATTCAAGGTGATTCCTCTTTCAGCTGATTCCTCCCAGCACCCCCAGGATCAGAATTTACCTTTCATAGGTGAGCCCTGAGGGGTGGCTGGGACGTGCACGCCCATGCCAGGCCCACGGCGGTAGGGGAAGTTCTCAGGGCTGTATTTCTCACACAGAACTTGCATGAAACTCCTTCCACTGGGCTGGTCCATGCTCCCTTCTTGGACTTCTGGTTAAAGAAAAGAAAAATAGAGCCTATGAGCAGTCAGCAAGTTATAATCATTTCTAATAGTGGTGATTGAGAACAAGCAGATGGGTCACAGGTTTTATTTCTGAGCTCCAGATCATCTCACAGGTCCTATTTCAAATTCAAGATTAAAGCAAAACATTACTTGAAAAGAACACAAAGTCAGAGGATTTGGTGCTGTACAGACACAGCATTACAGGCCAAGCCTCCTTACCCCACGTGCTCTTCCAGGACAATTCCAGGCTGCAAAAGGTGACTTCTGTACTTGTCACTTGTGCCCCTCCCACGGGGACTGTGAGCAATCCACAGCTACTGTCAAACACAACTCCAGGGCAGCCAGGAGGGGAAGGAGCAAACAGCTCAAACACAACTCCAGGACAGCCAGGAAAGGAAGGAGCAAACAGCTCAAACACAACTCCAGGACAGCCAGGAAAGAAAGGAGCAAACAGCTCAAACACCTTTCCAGGACAGCCAGGAAAGGAAGGAGCAAACAGCTCAAACACTTTTCCAGAACAGCCAGGAAAGAAAGGAGCAAACAGCTCAAACACCTTTCCAGGACAGCCAGGAGCAAACAGCTCAAACACAACTCCAGGACAGCCAGGAAAGGAAGGAGCAAGCAGCTGTTTGTGAGCAGGAGATGGCTCCAACAGCTGTTTGCCAACTTCCCCTTTCTGCTGTGTCACCAAACACCGTCTGGCCAGGCCCAAAGGCAATTTCTGCCAATTCCATTCTGCAGCTGCCTAATGTATCTGGGAGATAATAAGTGTGCCCTTGGTATCTGGGCATGGCACAGAGCAGCACAGGAAGGAGGCCTGGCCCCATCACAGGCAGCTGAGCTGCCTGCAGAGATACTGAGAGGCAGCTGGGAGTGGTTTTGGCACCAGGATCCCCCCATGGCCAAGGCTCTGCCCTGCCCAGGTGGGACTCAGCCCCTCTCTCTGTGCATTTGATGGGTTTGTAACACAGCAGCAGAGCTGGGCTCATGAATTGTTGTCTCCAGAGGTGTCCTAGGCCTGCAGCCCATCACAGACACAGCATCACAATCCTGAACGTGCAGGAACCAGTGCAGGTTTCCTGCATTGCACAATTAGTCACAGGGCAGCTTTTCCACTAATTACTGCAAAATCACATTTGTAAACCTCAGGCTGGGGCCACACATTCATTGCAAGCCATGTTGCTAATCTTGAATTAAAGTTTCTGCCCATTTGTTTCCCTTAGACTCATTACAGGCAAGGATATAAAGCTAGATATAAAATTCTAAACAAAAGTGATTTCACTGAGGCTCCCTTTGCTGAGAATCACCTGCTTGACAAGTTCCACTTCACTTCTTCATGACCAGACTACCTAAAACCCACCAAGCAAAAGGATTTCAGTACAATAAGTTTAAATGTCACAAATAGGAATTTAGTCCTTAAAAAAACCCCCAAAACTACAATTTTAATCCCTCAACAGCTTGGTTGATTCATAGCTCAAACTTGACTCATGTCACTATCTAGAATCAAAAAATAAATCCTCAAACTGGAGTTTGACAGGAACAAGGTATTTAGTTTTAGGCTAAACCATTCCACATGGTACAGGAACAATGTTTAGGCTGAAAGGTCTCGTTCCAGAGTGGTTTGGGAGCTCAGCACATCCCCAGACAGACAGACAGAGCTTTCCAAACACCCATTCAGACCTCCTGGTTGGAAATTCTGGAACTCCCATGTGCATAAAGCCCTCTGTCCTCCACGTGGCTTTTCCATCCCTCTTTATCTGCTGAACAAACATCAGCTGGAAATTCCACAGGAGAAACTCACCTTAGAGGCAAAAAAATGCTGTTTTCAGCTCCAGTGTGAGAGCAATCCAGAACTGAGAAGAAAAACTACTGACATTTACATCCAACAGCTTTGAATCCCCAACATGTTCTTCCTCAAGCTCCACTTTTGAACACCAGTGCCACTGTGAGATGACAAAAATATTGTGGAACCTGCAGTCACCTTTCCCAGCTCCCCTCCCATGGATTCCACATCCCTGTAATCATCTCTCACTCCTGTGGCTTCCCTGAATCCCCACAATTGCCTGGGAGCAAGGAGCAGCAGGATGTGCAGGGGGAATGACAGCTTCCAAGGGAATGCTGGCAGCACCAGGCCAGCACAGGGTGACCTGCAAGGTGCACGTTTCTGAGCATGGCCCTGCTGACAGCACCAGGGACAATTCAGGGCCCAAAATAACTCTGGGTTCTCTAAATGACAGCACAGAGTGCAAACGAGGCACTTGGGCTTTGAGAGGTGGCAACAAAGAGCCTTTGTTGTTGTGTTGAAGTGCTCTGCTGCAGGGCTGTGGCTCCAGTGAGGAAGGACAGAGAATCCCAGAATTCTGAATCCCAGGTTTGGGTTGGAAGGGACCTTAAAAATCATCTCATTCCAACACCTTCCAGTATCCCAGGGTGCTTCAATCCCCATCCAGCCTGGCCTTGGGCTCTGCCAGGGATCCAGGGGCAGCCACAGCTGCTCTGGGCACCTGTGCCAGGGCCTGCCCACCCTCACAGGGAGGGATTTCACCCCATATCCAGCCTAAAGCCACTCTCTGACACTTTGAGGCCATTCCCCTTTGTCCTGTGACTCCAGGCCCTTGCAAAGTCCCTCTCCATCTGTCTCCCTGCAAACACTGGAAAGTCACAATGAGGTCACCCCAAATCTTGTCCTCTCCAGGTAAACAACCCCACATCTCCCAGCCTTCCTTCCCAGCTGAGCTGTTCCACCCCTCTGATCCCCTGGACTCTCCCCAGCAGCTCCACATCCTTCCCCTGCTGGGATTCCCAACTGGAAGCAGCACTGGGAAGGGCCTGGAAAGAGGAGCATGGCCCTGACTTGAGAGTGATTCCAGGGAAACCCAGCGTGCTGCTGATGGGTGAAGAGAGAACACTGAAACCAGAATGGAAAACATTCCCAGCTGATGGGTGAAAGGAAAACACTGAAACCAGCATGGAAAACATTTCCAGCTGATGGGTGAAAGGAGAACAATGAAACCAGCATGGAAAACATTTCCAGCTGATGGGTGAAGAGAGAACACTGAAAGCAGCATGGAAAACATTTCCAGCTGATGGGTGAAAGGAGAACACTGAAATCATCATGGAAACGTTTCACAGCTGCTTCCCCAGGGTTAAACAGGCCATGGGAACTGGGAGAACTGGGATCAGCTCATCCTTCCTCCTGCCTGGCTGTGCAGGAGATGCCAACAGTGATCCCTCACAGCCACACTCACCCCACTGACCTGTGTGAGGTGACAGAGGCACCAATTCCCAGTTATTTTCATATTTTTAGAGCTGGACCTGATTAAACTTGGCAAGCAAAACACCCTAAATATCTGAAAATAATCCCATCCCAAGCCTTCCCTCTAATGCACCACAAATTAGTGTCACCCACAAATGTCACTGAAACCAGCATGGAAAATATTTTCCAGCTGATGGGTGAAAGGAAAACACTGAACATTTCCAGCTGATGGAAATGTTTTTCCTACAGCTGCCTGCTCAGGGTTAAACAGGCCATGGGAACTGGGAGAACTGGGATCAGCTCATCCTTCCTCCTGCTTGGCTGCTCAGGAGATGCCAACAGTGATGCCTCACACATCACTGACCTGTGTGAGGTGACAGAGGCACCAAATCCCAGTTATTTTTATATTTTTAGGGCTGGACCTGATTAAACTGAGCAAGCAAAACACCCTCAATATCTGAAAATAATCCCATCTCAAGCCTTCCCTCTAATGCACCACAAATTAATGTCACCCACAAATGTCACTGAAACCAGCATGGAAAACATTTCCATCCCCTGTGCCCTGAGCCTTCCAGGAGAAGAAGAGACCCTTCAGGAGAATGACATCATTAATAATGGCATGCTAATGAAATTCCAGTGCTACTCAAACGCCTTGGGGGCACATCCTGAACAGTCACACAGCAAACACATCCTGATGTGTTTGTACACACAAAACAAAGCCTCAGGAAGGGATAAACAGCACAAACATCCGTCTGCAAGGAGCTGCAATCGTTCTCCCGAGACATGATTCAGGGAAATTATTTTTGAGATGATCTCCAGAGGCAGAGGAGTGAATCATAGAATGGTTTGGGGTGGAAGGGGACCTTGAAGATCATCCAGTTCCACCCTGTCTGCCGTGGGCAGGGAGATCCCAGCAGGATTTCCCAGGGACTGGAGCAGGGAGCCACCAGGACAAGGCACCCAAAGCCACTGTGTCAGTGCCCCATCAGACCCAGCAGGGCTGTTTGCTGCCAGCACTGTGCTGAGGAGCACACGGGGGACACCTGGACTGTCCCTTGTCCTGCTGCTGGCCCGGCTGTGCCTCTGTCCCACCACAGCAGTGACAATTCCCTGTGGGACATCCCCGGCCCTGCTGCGGGGCCCGGGGCAGCACGAGCACACAGCTGCTCCCTGCCAGCTCAGAGCCCACGAGGCCTCTCCCTGTCACTGTCCCTGTCCCCCCACACAGCCTGTCCCTGTCACTGTCCCCAGCCCTCACAGTTTGTCACTGTCCCTATTCCTGTCCACTCACACAGCCTGTCCCTGTCACTATCCCCATGCCCCTACACGGCCTGTCACTCTGTCCCTGTCCCCATCCCCTCACATGGCCTGTCCCTTCGCTATCCCTGTCCCCGTCCCCATCCCTCACACGGCCTGTCCCCATCCCTGTCGCTGTCCCTATCTCTGTCCCCGTCCCCTCACATGGCCTGTCCCTGTCACCGTACTGTACTCAAACCCTGTCGCTGTCGCTGTCCCCTCACACTGCCTGTCGCTGTCGCTGTCCCCTCACACTGCCTGTCGCTGTCCCTGTTGCTGTCCCTATCCCGTCACTGTCGCTGTCCCTCTCGCTGTCGCTGTCCCCGTCCCCTCACACGGCCTGGGGCTGGCCCCGGCTGACAGCGGCCTCCGCTCTCCCGCACCGCGCGGCTGCCGGGGCCGGGCCCGGTGCGTTCCGTGGCAGCCCGGGCGGTGCCGGGGGTGCCCCGCTGTCCCGTGTCCCGTGTCCCGTCCCCGCTGTCCCGCTGTCCCCAGCCCCGCTCACCCAGGCCCGGCCGCCGCGTCCCGCATCGACCCGGAAGCAGCTCCAAACATCACGTGACGCCGCGCGCGGTCACGTGGCCGGGCGCGCCCCCGTTGCCATGGAGACGGAGACGCCAATGACGTCATCTCTGTCCCCAAGGAGGGTTCCCTTGGGACGCGACGGGAAAAGCGATGGCAGCGCCTCAAGGAGGGGATCCCGAGCCTCTGCTGGGCCCGGAGGCGCCTCGGGAGCGCTGGGGACAGCTCGGGGCTCCTCAGCACGGCGGGGACAGCGACACCGCGGAGCGGGGCAGGGAGGGGGACAGATGGAGGGACAGGAGCACCTCCCTGACAGGGAATTGGGGCTGAGAAGGGACCTCACCCCTGTCTGGAGCCCGCAGGGAGGGCTCCGAGCAGGGCCCAGGCTCTGCTCTGCAGTCCCAGCAATGGCACACGGGGGATGGGCAAGGACTGAGCCCAGAAAGTTCCACCTGGAGAGGAGGAAGAGCTTTATCATTCAGGGACCAAGAGACCCTCACTGGAGAGGTTCCCAAACCACCTGGACACAGCTTTGTGCCTTGGCATGACCCTGCTGGAGCAGGGAGGACCAGGTGACCCCCTGAGGTCCTTGCCCTGGCCCAGGCTGTGGTTCTGTGGTGCCACCCAGAGCTGGTGCCATGATCCCTGCAGGGCCAGCTCCAGCTCTGGGCACAGGATTTGCCTCAGGGTGGCACTTCCTTGCCCCCAGGGTCCTGCTGGAGCCAGACACATAAAATTACCTAAAACCAGATACATAAAATCACCTAAAACCTGCCCACTCACAACCACATAAAATCACCTAAAGCCTGCCAAGCCATACCCAGTGCATGCCCAGGATGTAAAACCCAGCAGCACTGGCTGTGTTGGTCCTGCAGCAGCTGCACCTTTGCTGGCAGTGCCCCCCTGCTCCTCACCAGGCCACCCCTTCTCTCCTGTTCTCTCAGTGCTGGCACCCACTTTCCTGCAGTGCCCAAGGACAGAATTAGAGAATCCCAGCTCAATTTGGGTTGAAAAGGACCTAAAATCTCATCCCATGGATGGGCAGGGACACCTTCCCCTAGGCCAAGGCTGCTCTGGGTGACAAATCCACCCAGCCTGGTTCCCAGCTCCATCCTGGCATGGTGGGGAGCAGGAGCTGCCTGGGCACGGCCTGTCCTGCCTGGCAGGGGCAGGGAGCTGGGGCAGAGCTGCACCAGGCATGGCTGAGTGGCTGCAGGGCATCTCCTGGGCTGTAACACCATGGGACAGCTCTGTCCTGTCCCCACACCCCGGGCTGGGCACAATGGCAGCATTGTGGGGACACAGCACAACAAGGGGGGCTCAGCCCAGCCCAGGGGCTGCCTTAACTCCTGCTCTGCCAGGCATTCCCTGCCTCACTGGCACCCACGCAGCTCCTCCAGGCTGAGGAGGCAACCCTGGGATGCCCAGAGCTGAACCTGAGGGTTCCTCAGCAGAAATCTCCCTCCCAAGGAGCAAAGTGAGACCATTGCCAGCGCAAAATGAGCCATCAGCACATCACATCTACCCCAGCTCCAAACTGGAAAGCTGTAATAGGCTTAGTCATAGAATCTAATGAGCTAATCAGAGGTGCCCAAACCTATTACCAGCAGTAAAACACAGCTGCAGTCTCTGCCATGCCTCCTTTCCTTTCCTTTCCTTTCCTTTCCTTTCCTTTCCTTTCCTTTCCTTTCCTTTCCTTTCCTTTCCTTTCCTTTCCTTTCCTTTCCTTTCCTTTCCTCTCCTCTCCTCTCCTCTCCTCGAGTGTTTTCTTCAGCACCATGGTGGAGCAAACCTTGCCTGATGCCAGGGTTATGCAGACTCACATCACTGCTGCACATCCTGTGGCAAATTCACCCCTGTGAGAGGCTCAGGGCTGCCCAGGTGTCCCAGCCCACATCATACAGATCATTTCCCAGCCCACATCACACAGACCATCCCCACCACCCTGGCGCCCCACTCTCCTCCCTCCTCTCTTTTTTGGGTTGCTTTCAGCAGCAGCCTCAAGCTGAAATCCATTTCCTGGGCCTGTTTGCCCTTTAACAAACAGAAAACCACCTGGGTGTTCTTCCTTTTTACCCTGTTGACACAACACTGGGTTTATTCTGCTCCTGGGCAGGCCAGCAGAGCTGAACATTTCCTTGCTAACACTCCCTAAAAAACCCTTCTCTCCCCTGCTCTGAAGGGCTCATTTGGTCCTTTCAATACATTCCAGGGAGAGCTTTGTCTGCACTTGGTTTCCTTCCCCCTCTGCTCCTCGGATCTGTTTCAGGGAGATAAAGAATTCCATTGCATGCAGAGGCCACACTTTGCCTCACAATCCTCGTGGTTTCTTTTTGCACAGCTCACCTGGGCTATTCAGTTGCTAGAAGGCAGACAGAGCAGACTTTAGCTGGAAACTGGCACCACAGTTTGATTGGAAACACATTTCAGGGGCTGCTTTCTATAATTACAGATGGGCTGGATAGAGCAGAGATGTCTGTGTTAACCTCCAGTGAGTCAGAGCTGCAAGTGTGAGAAACCTGTACCCCTGGCTGGCTTCAGAGCCCATTTCCACGGAGCCTGGGCAGGCCAGGGAATTGTTAACACAATATAATCTCCCCCCTCCAGGGAGAAATTTGAATTCAGCCCAAGCTAACCCAGATCCTGAGTGCTTATCACGCTGCTGTCCCATTGTTCAGGTTTGGTGGGTGCCCATCTCCTCCTCCCTGGCACACAGGTATCCTCTTGCCCAAGCTTTTACCAGCCCTGGCCCCTGCCTGGCAGGCTGCCCTCTTTCCCACAGCTGCCTGCCCAGGGTTAAACAGGCCATGGGAACTGGGAGAACTGGGATCAGCTCATCCTTCCTCCTGCCTGGCTGTGCAGGAGATGCCAACAGTGATCCCTCACAGTCACACTCACCCCACTGACCTGTGTGAGGTGACAGAGGCACCAATTCACAGTTATTTTCATATTTTTAGGGCTGGACCCGATTAAACTGAGCAAGCAAAATACCCTCAATATCTGAAAATAATCCCATCCCAAGCCTTCCCTCTAATGCACCACAAATTAATGTCACCCACAAATGTCACTGAAACCAGCATGGAAAACATTTCCAAGGTATGGGTGAAAACACTGAAACCAGCATGGAAGACATTTCCAGCTGATGGGTGAAAGGAGAACACTGAACATTTCCAGCTGATGGAAATGTTTTCCCCACAGCTGCCTGCCCAGGGTTAAACAGGCCATGGGAACTGGGAGAACTGGGATCAGCTCATCCTTCCTCCTGCCTGGCTGTGCAGGGGATGCAACAGTGATCCCTCACACCCCACTGACCTGTGTGAGGTGACAGAGCCACCAAATCACAGTTATTTTCATATTTTTAGGGCTGGACCTGATTAAACTGAGCAAGCAAAACACCCTCAATATCTGAAAATAATCCCATCCCAAGCCTTCCCTCTAATGCACCACAAATTAATGTCACAAATGTCACTGGGGGCACTTACCAGGGTCTGAGTTGCACAAACAGAGGCCAGAAGGGAATCACATGCAGAATAAAAGCCACAAGCTCCCCTAATTTCACTGCCTTTTGGTCTGAAAGACAAAAAACTGTGTCCCATGTATTCCTGAGCAATTACCTGAGATGGAGAATCAAACCCAGGCTGAGAAAAATCAAAGAGTTAATTACTCACTGTGCTAATGAAAAAAAAAAAAGCAGGCTTTATTTTAGTTAGAGTGAGGCATCTAAACCCAATTAATTCCCAGCTCCCACTAATAATGTTCCAAAGGTCTCAGTGCACACAGAGCAGCAGTGTCACTGTCACACTCGGGGACACCGAGGTCACAGAACTGCCCTGGTCCCACACAGAGATAATGGCACAGCAGAGGAGGGAGCATCTTTCAGACTGTGCTGCTTATCAGAATATTTCTCCCTATATTAAAAACAGCAGAGGTTTTAGGGGAGGGCGGGGGAGAGGATTTAAACCATGCAATTTTCTGTTTCTTTTCTGTAGCTTTTTGATCCTTTCACTTTTGGGTCTAGCAAATGCAACTTTCTTCATCCTTGGAGATTATTCTTCAATTCCTCAAAGAGGCTTCAATTTTCTCACAAATCTCTCTTCCTTTCACTTAATTTAAACATTTATGGCCAATTCCATGATTTAATAATGAGAAATAAAATTGGAGATTTACTAAGTGTGGAGAGAAGACCTTTCATTCCATCTGGGGATTAGGAAGGGAGTTAAATGTGTGAGCCCTGCCAGGCTGACCTGAGCTCCAGGAGAGCCCAGTCCTGAGGGATGCTGAGCATTCCCTGCTCCCATCCAATCCAGGGAATGTGGGAATGTTCCTCACTCAGGGTTTGCAGGGGTCCCAGGATGAGGGAAGAGATGAGAATCTTGACTTCATGTGTCAGAGGGCTGATTTATTATTTTATGATATATAGTATATTAAAAGAAAATGATATATTAGAATTATACTAAAATAATAGAAGAAAATATTTCATCAAAAAGCTAGCAAGGAAAAGAAAGGAATGATAATAAAATCTTGTGACTGAGCAGAGTCTCAACACAGCTGGACTTGTGACTGGTCATCAAGTAGAAACAACTCACATGGATCAACCAAAGATGCACCTGTTGCATTCCACAGCAGCAGATCATTATTGTTTTTCTTTTCCTCTGAGGCTTCTCAGCTCCTCAAGAGAAAATATCCTAGAAAAAGATTATTTCAGAAAATATGTCTGTGACAAGGGAATGCTGAGCATACTGCAGATTTGGCCCCTAAAGACTGAAGCAAGCCCATAAATCCACAGCAGAGCTGTTTCAGAGATATTTTGCTAATAACTTTAGAGCCTGGCTTCATTTAGCACCAGTGGCAGCTGATCAGGTCCAAGCTGCTCGTGGCCCCAGCATTAATTTAAGGTAACTGTTCACTGAGATCTTTGGTTCTGCACAGATGCTCCCCAAATCACTTCCTCAGTCTCTGTCAATTATCCGAGACTAATGCACCTTGAAGTTACCTCTTAGAGCAAACATTTCTCCGTGGCCATAACTCTCAAATATTATCAGTGGCCCAAAGATGGGGACAATGCAGCTTTCAGTGTCAGAAATTGAGGCTGTGCGTTCAAATGGAGAAATCAGAAATAAATCAGAAATAAATCAGCGCCGGCCGAGCCCCAGGATCTATTGCATTTTCATAATTTGGCAATTGCTAGGCATGCTCAGAGGAGCAAATGGACCTTGAGCTTTTTATGCAGTTGATTTCATTTTCTGGATGGCTACAATTAGATAAAGGCAGCTTTCTCAGGTACTGCTGCAAATGAAGTGTGGCAAATCAAATCTCCCCCACTCGGGGCCACGCTGGCTCAGTGGCTGCTGTCACCCCCTCCAGCACCGTGGGGACCTTTGGGATGCTCAGTGCAGGATGCAGCTGCCCTGCTGTGCTTGGGACAGCCCCAAACTTGTCAGTACCCAGCACATCCCTCTGGCTGTCCTGGATTGCCCAAACCCTGCCAGGGAGCTCAGAGACCCAAAAATGCCCCTGTGGGTTTGATGATGACCCCTGGAGCAAGTTACCAACCTTATATGAGGATCTGCAAGCCACGACAGTTTAAGTAGAATGATAAAGAATTTATCACGGGGTGGAAAAAGTAGATTTTGGGGTTTTTAGAATGGGGGTTCAGGGGGGCAAGATGGAGGAATCCGGGCATGACCAGCCTTTCTCCTTCTTCTTCTTGGCCTCCATCTTCTGCTGTGATGGTGGCACTTTTGGATGGGTTTAGAGTAGAAGCTCACTGTCTAACATAGGTGATAGGTATTGGGAAATAATTGTAAACATTGTACAGGTAGTTTTTAGTATAAAGATATAACACTGCCCTGGGGGCAGGCAGATTGCCTGGAACTGTCCTGCTGGATGGACCTCAGCAGGACAGGAGAAAGAATTTTATAGATAAGAAACAATAAACAACCTTGAGACTGAGAAATGAAGAGCCCTGACTCCTCCTTTGAGTGCTGAGCTGAGAAAAGAAACTTTCTAACTCTTCTTGGGGTCACTGTGAGCAGTGAGAGATCCCGACACAAACTCAGGTGTGCCCTGATCTGCCAGCTCTGTGATCCCTCAGCGTGGCATCCTCACATTTGGAGGTGCCAGGGCCTCACTGACCCAGCCTGGGCACAGATGGTGCTCAGAGCCCTTGTCCAGCCAGCTCTGGATGTGTCCCTGCCGTGGCACCCACCTGTTCCAGACACAGCTCATCTCAGGCCACGATTTCTGTCCTGTTCACTCAGACAAAAAGGGCTCCAGCAGACACAAATGAGCCCAGACATGGAAAAGGCTGAGCCTCCCTCTGCCAAATGTCCTGGATTTGTGGCTCTGATGAGACAGAGAGGTGCCACTGCTGTCTGATTTTGGAATGGGGCTTTGGCTGGGAGAACAGCACAGAACAGAGCTAGAAGCTGTCTCTTCCCATCTTCTGTGTAACAACTCCATTGCAGGTCTGGATCCCACTTGGAGAACGATGCTGGCTGCGTCTGTGGGCTGCCAGAATTCATAATAATTAACCATTAATGTTGGCAAACACTTGGCAAATCTCCACCCGCTCCTAGAGCCCTCTGCAAACAGGAACAGATTAAACCTTGCCAGTCCTACTCATTAATCCAGAGATTTCCCTCCACTTCTATTCTCTGACAGGGTATTTAGCAAACAGGGAGAGACTGGGAAATACTCAGGTCACCCCCATTTTACAGAGTGACATTTCCAAAGCTCCAACAAGCCCTGCTGGTGCATCAAGAGTGAAAGTTTTTGGCCTCCAGCCCTGCCCCATCCTTATCTCAGTGGCAAGAAAGTCCAGGCAGGAAAGGGATGCAGACTCAGCCCAGTCTGTCATGGATCAGCAAACTGGTGCAGAGATAGTTCTGCTTCTGTCCTCGCTGCTGGGACACAGCAGAAAATAACCCAGAAATAGCCCTGAGCAAAGCACAGAGCACGGGCTGCTGTGACAGCAGCTTCTCCTGTCCCTGCCATGGCTCAGTGGCATTTTTGCCACCCAGCTTTGCCATCCTTGCTGCTGTTTTCTGACAGCTCCTTGCAGACGTGATCTTGTCCAAAACAAACCTAAAATCAGCGGGTTTCACTCCAAAATAGTGATGTTCCCTTCAAATACAGTGTTTAACAGAGGAATTAGAATGAAATAGGTTGGTCAGAGTAAAAAATTAGATTTTCTAAAACAGCAGATTTCCCCCTCAAAGCCATTTCCTGATATATAATATATATAGAAGGCTGATTTATTATTTTATGATATATATTATATTAAAAGTTTTCCACTCAAGCCCCAGCTCCAAACAGAAATATCCATCCATTTGCCCCAGTCACAGTGTGCCAGGGCCATAAGAAATGGGCAGCAGACAAACTTTCCTGACAGGGGAGAACAGTCTGGCTCCCAGGACCCCAGAGCAAGGACATTTGGTGGCTCTCTGCTCAGGTCTGGCTCCCTCCCATGCCATGACCTTCATTTCAGCTCAGGGCTCAGGGTGCAGAGCAGCTGTTCAATAAAACCAGGGCTGTGTGCTCACCTCCCTGCTCCAGTTTAGCTCAGCCAGCAGCAATCAGAGCATCCTCCCTGGCTGGGCTCAGGAACACTCAGGAGCATTTGCTGTAGACTCTGGAAGAACAATCAGTCTGAGGTTTGCAGCTCAGACATCCCAGTGCCTGTCTGGGAATAAAAAGGTCTTTCTTCTTTTTCTCCCCTGGTTCTTTCCCCTCGTTTGTGTTCATTTCTGGCTTTGAAAGGAAATTGCTTTAAATCTCAGCTCTGCAAGAGCTGCAAAGCCAGAGGAACATTCTCTGGCAGTTCAGGCAAAAGCCAGGCTGAAAACTTTATTTCTGAGACTGAGCAACATGAGGAGAAGTGTTTGGGGATGAAGAGCAAAGGGAGAGGTGCTTGGAAAGCAGAATGTCCCTGCCCACGGAAAGGGGATGGAACAAGGTCCTTTAAGGTCTCTCCCAACCAAAACCAGCTGGGATTCAGTGATACAGGGAAAAGTGGAAGAGGTTTGAAAAAACATTTATCTGAACTGCCTTTTCCTCACCAATATCAGTGAAAATCCCACTCACCCCACAAAGAACCTGCCAGGAATGTCCCCTCTCCCTGCCTTTACACCCCAACAGACATTTTCTGTCCCTTGCACCCTAAACTCAATACATCAGACACTGAAAACAACAGCCAGGATTTGTCTCCACACATTGATCAAAGCCCAAAAAACGCTGCTCCAAACCACAAGAAATGTTAGGCCTTTCCCCTGTAACAGAGCCTTATTTATCACAGTGGAAAGGGTACTTTGGAGAGGCAAATGGCCAACTAGTGCCTTTGATACATGGAGATGCTTCAAGATAGGTATGATATAGAAAACCTCAGCAGAGATATGTCCCAGCTAATCTGACAGTTATCTCTTTTACAGCCAACTACTGTCATTTCAGTCTTTGAGAGCTGCCAGCTCTGCTGATAACTGCAGACCTCGACACAGCAGAGGAGAAAGCCTTTGTTAATTAAGCTCCCTTCATTTCCATGCTGCTCTGGCCCTGGCAGGGCTCTCAGGGAGCTGCTGCTGTGTGAACCTTTGTGCTGCTGATGCAGTGCCACACGTTCCCCCCACCAGCCAGGGCAGCTGCAGATCCTCACCCTCCAGCTGAGGATGAAATGCCACCAACCAGACCCATAAATCACCTGGAAAACAGCAGATTCCCCCCTTGGAGGGGAAAAAACAAAAAAAAATACTGTCCTGAAGGATGCATAAACCTGCCCATTGTCCTGATTTTCCCAGTGTGGTGTCAGGTTCCAGGGGAGCCTCTTTATACTGAATTCATGAGAGCCACTTTGTGCCCAGGAGAGTTCAGCTCTGTCTTTTCAATCAGTTAGTGGCCATCAGACACTAATGGCGTTTCTGGAACTGTGGGTGCTTTATGCTCTGTTCTGCAGGGCTTTGGGCTCTTCCCTGAGCTGTGCTCAGCCCCTCACTCCAGGCAAATGTGATGTTCCCTCACTCTTAGATCCTCAGCAGGCTTGCAAGCATCACATGTGAGCCCAGAGTTACTTTATAGAGCAGACACTAAGCCTTTGGTGGCCCAGAGTTAGTTTTTACCATTTCTGGGGGCAGTTTGCCTGATTCTGCCCTCATTTGCCCCAGTTCTCTCTGCCTGGTTCTGCCCACATTGCCCTGGAGTGGTGCCTCCCTCTCCTCCTGATGGCCACTGCTGCTTTTCCCCTCTAGCCAAAGCCACTGCAAGAAATTCCATCCCCTTCACTGGATGAACAGGTGAAGCAGAAGAAACACCCATCCTGCAGGTAATTAACTGCAGAGTTAAATGAAACTAAAGTGTTGGAAGGGCTTTGATCACTCATACCGGGCTTTTCACAGCCCAGCTGTGACAGCTTCACCCCAAACCAACCCATCTTTGCTTATTTGCTCTTACAGAAACTTAGAAACCAGCTTAGAAACCTCCTTAGGACCCAGCCAGCCTCCACTGAACAGTTCTCACCCACAAGTCTCTTCTTTTTTACCACTCAGAGCCATCACCAAGAACCATCCAGACCAGTTGTCCACATTCCTGTGTCTGTCCCAGTTTCCCAGTGCCCACAGCTGCAGTTCCCAGGGATTCTCACCCCTTCTAGAACCCCAAATCTCTGCAAAAAAAGCTGTTCCCTGTGGATGTCCCTCCACTTTTTGTGTCACTTACCTGGTGAGGCACTTGGAGAAGGACAGGAGCAGGGAGGATTTCTGCAGCTGTGGAATGGTTAAAAAGATTCCTGCCTCAGGACCACTGAGGGCTTAGTGCCTGCTCTATAATTTATAGCTCAGCATCTCTCTTCCCAAGGTTTTGTGCTCACAGAACAACCCTTTTTTTATTTCATGTACACAGCTCAGCTCAGGAAATGCCCCCAGGTTAGTCCAGGCCTTGTTAATACCTTCACCCATGCAACCTCAGGGGAGAAAACAGCTTTTTATCATTAGGTGAAAATGGAACTGCCTGGAAAAAACAACACAAACACGGGGTTTAGCCCACGAGGAGAGATCCCAGGCCTGTGAGTTAGGAAGCTGCCAGGCTGCTGTGGAGGGAGCCAGGGCTGGGGAATTGGCTGTCAGGGCAGGGAGAGACGTGAGCCTAAAACAGAGGGGAGCAGGAGGCTCAAACACGCTGGTTCGAGGGGATAAAGCAAAGTATTCCATTTTAATTGATCTAATCTTTGGCTCCCGGTGGAATTTGCAGAGATATCTTACTAGAATTACCCGGGGTTTATCAGGAGACAGCAATACTGGGAAAGTGCCTTTTGCAAGGCAAACTACTCCAGATCTTGAACTGCATTAGCATTGGGGCTGGCTGAGCACAAGAGCCCCACAATGGCTTCAAAGATGAGAGGGAAGGGAAAAAAAACCATGGGGAGAGAGGGAATATGTGAGATGTAAACCCATCTGGGCACAGAAATGTGTGTGAGCACAAACCCAGCACATGCATAATGCTGCCTGCTCCCTCCAGGGTGGGACTGGGAGGATTTAGCAGGGAGCAGAAAATACAGGACAGAGGCACATTAGAAAAGGTGTCTCAATGACAGCAGCTTTTATCCTCCTTGTCTGAGGTCGATCCCTGCTCTGAGTGCAAAACCTCTGAATATTTAAAAAAAGGGAAAAAAAACAACATTAAAAAGAGAGGAGGGCAAGAGGGACATGAAACAAATCTCCTTAAAATACAGACCCAGATTAAAATACCATGTGGGTGGAGCAAGCTAACAGGAGAGATAAAAACCAGGTGGTTTTCTCATCATTTTTTTTTCCTTGACATCCTCTGTCTGAGCAGATGACTGCAAGATCTTTGGAGATGCAGAATAATGTCTAGCTCTGTCAAGATTTCTCTTTATTCAATGCGGGGAAGCAGTGAAAAAAACATCAGGTCTGATAAATGATTCATGGAGCCTTTTCTTCTGCTAATCTGTAAATAAATTTTAAAAAGCAGCTTCCTTTTGATGAATATATTCTGCAGCTCGTAGAAACATGTTGGCCTTTAAGCACAACACAGGCGCTCTCAGATGTCTCTAGTGCTGCTGTCAGGACTCTGAAAGCCCAGCCTGGCTCCTTGCAGGGCTGGAAGGAGTTTTACTGACTTACCTTGGCTGAGGATCTGCCTCTCCAACCCCATGGCATGAGGGGAGCCTTGCCTTGTCCCACTGCTCAGTTAATGTCAAAGAGAGGGGGCATCCTGTGGATTTACAGATGTGAAAGCCAGGAAGGATCTCTGTGAGCACCTCATAGGACATCCTAAAAAACAAGCTCTAAATCCTCTTCTTGCTGCCTGTTTTACAGTCACTGGGAGCAGAGCTTCCCTTCACACCATGCTGGGAACAACAGAATGGCCCTGCTGTGCCACGACAGCACACACCCCATTCATTCCCTGTGCATCCTCCTCAGAAACATCATGGAGTCATCAGAACAACTCTGCTGTGTCCATCACCATGGTCCACACACCATTCCCTGCTCAGAAACATCTGCTGGCATCATCAGAACAACCCTACTATACCCATCACCATGGATTCCTTGTGCATCCTCCTCAGAAACATCATGGAATAATCAGAACAACTCTGCTGTGCCCATCACCTTGGATCAAACCTCATTTCCGGCCTATCCTCCTCAGAAACACGATGGAATCATCAGAACAACCCTACTGTGCCCATCACCATGGATCAAAACCCATTCCTTGTGCATCCTCCTCAGAAACATCATGGAATAATCAGAACAACCCTGCTGTACCCATCACCTTGTATAAAACCTCATTCCCTGCCTATCCTCCTCAGAAACATAATGGAATCATGAGAACAAGCCTAGTGTACCTATCACCATTCCCTGTGCATCCTCCTCAGAAACATCTGCTGGAATCATGAGAACCTTACTGTATCCATCACCATGGATCACACCCCATTTCCTGCCCATTCTCCTCAGAAACATCATGGAATCATCAGAACAACCTTGCTGTACCCATCACCTTGGATCAAACCCCATTCCTTGTGCATCCTCCTCAGAAACATCATGGAATCATCAGAACAACCCTACTGTGCCCATCACCATGGATTAAACCACATTCCCTGCCCATCCTCCTTAGAAATATCTGCTGGAATCATCAGAACAACCCTGCTGTGCCCATCACCATGGATCACACCCCATTCCCTGCCCATCCTCCTCAGAAATATCTGCTGGCATCACCCTGGATTCACCCTTGGGCAGCTCCAACCCCCAGCTATGGGAAAGATGGAGCTGCATCCCTGCTCATCCTGCTGTCAGTTCTGAGTTCTCTCCTCCCTCATCACCAGGCATTTGGTTTTTTGTTTTTTTTTAAATTGACCTTTAATTTTAACTCCTGTTTTCCATTCAGCTACACCAGGGGTGTGGACACTCTCAGGGAGCAGAGACCTTCAACAGCCAAAGCACCTCTTGCCTGTCAAGTTGCTGGGTTTCTCCCTGAGCAGCCAGGCCTCAAACTGCCTCACAACTTTCCTGACTCTGAACAGGGAAGGAAAGAGGAAAAAAAAGAGCATGATTATACAAGGACATCTTTTATTTAAGTACATTCAAGACAAAAAGAAAAGAAAACAATTCAAGAACAGGATGTACCTTCACTCAAGGCTTTATCTCCCCTGCCCCTCTCCATTGTCATCTCTTTCCTTTTACGACCAGAAATTGCATAGAATTTGTTTTTTCAATCAGAAAATTAAATTTGCCAGTGTAAACCCCACATCTGTACCAAGCAGAGGGTGAGCTGCTGCTGTTCCTAGGGAAGTCACTATTTTCCTTACACCAGATCCCAGGCTAATGATTTTCTCAAATGCTGTGTGGCTGGAATTCACCCTGGAAGCTGAGGGTGCTCCGTGGGGGTCACGGATTTGGGGAGCTCCTGAGCCTGGGGCAGAGCTCAGAGTCACTTTAGGAGTGTGCAGAGCACAGCCAGGGGCACTTTGGGGGTCCCAACACCTCCTCCCTTGGCTGGTGGGGATGGACAGCCCCCCCAGTGCTCCCCACTCACCTCCCTCAAAAGGCTGCTCCCCACCCCATTCCAAGAATAGAAAGGAAAAGGAAAAGAAAGCAAAAGATAACCCCAGAATGAAACAAAAGACACAGAACCCCTGAAATTCCAGGCGTTTCAAGGCCTCTTTGAGTTCATTGTGTTCGTTGGCTGTTTTTTGGCATTTTAATATATATACTTATATATATCTATGTATAGATATATTTCTCTATATATGTAATTTCAACAACTCCTCAGATGGACTTCCAGCAAACGCTGCTTCTCACAGGGAGCGTGTCCCATCCCATCCTCCCCTTCCCCCTTCAACCCACCTGCCACCCTCAGAAAAGGAAGAAGAAGAATTCAGCACCTGGTGCCTTGGAGACTGGGTCCTGACATACCCAAATGAAACAAAAAAACCCCAAAATAATGACTCCTCCCTTCCCACAGCCACAGCAAATAAAAAGTCCCCCCCTGCCCTTGGAGAACGTCCCCCAGTCAGTGATGGAGAGGCAGCGCCACCGTCCTTTCTCCTGACCTTGGAGGGGCGAGGAGCTCCAGGAACCCCTCCTTGACCCTGGGTGGGCAATTCCTGCTACACCAGCCACCCACCACATCCCTCCATGCCAGAGACAACCTCTGGACACCCACCAGCCTGAGGACCTCCCTCCTGCCCCACCAGGCCGTGGTGGACACCAAAACCACAACCAGCCCTCGGTGTCCGCGCCAAGATCCACCTCGCTCTGGAGAAGCCGGGTAACTGCTATTGATTTAAAAACGAGTTGACATTGTACAAGTCCGTGTTCTGTAAAATGGAACAGGACCCTCTCGTCCCCACCCCGACGCCCCCTCGGCCTGGCGCTACTCGGGCCCGCTGCTGTTGGTGGCCTTGTCCCACTCCAGGCTCTCCTCGCTGCGCGCCGGCGACCCCGCGGCCGGCCGCGCCCGCAGGCCCTGGAAGCGGCGGCACTCGGGGCACACGCGGATGTGGGTGCAGCCCCGGGCCACCAGGGCAGCCTCCTGTGCCAGTCTTTGTGCCAGGGGGTCTGGCTCGCCCCCGCTGCACAGCTTGCCGTTGCTGAGCGTGGTGGTGCTGCGGGCTCGGCGCTCCTCGGGCGCCGCGGGGCGAGTCCGAACCACCGCCCCTCGCCTCCGACGGGGGTGGAAACTGTCCTTGCACAGGATGATGTTGCGCAGCTCCGTCACCATCTCCTGGCACACCGACACCTGCGGGGAGAACGGAGCTGTGCTGCTCACCTGAGAGAGCTCTGGGTGCCTCAGGGGCTCTGGGTCCTGGACTGATCAGGGCTTGGAATCTTTGTCATACCCAAGCTCACCTGAGAGAGTTCTGAGTCCTGGACTGATGAGAGCTTGGAGTCCTGACATACCCTAGCTCACCTGAGCGAGCTCTGGGTGCCTCAGGGGCTCTGGGTCCTTGAGTGATGAGGGCTTGGAGTCCTGACATACTCAAGTTCACCTGCGCGAGCTCTGAGTCCCTCAGGGGCTCTGGGTCCTGGAAGGGTGAGGGCTTGGAGTTTTGTCATACCCAAGTTCACCTGAGAGAGCTCTGAGTCCTGGACTGATGAGGGCTTGGAGTCCTGACCTACCCAAGCTCACCTGAGCGAGATCCGAGTCCTTGAGTCCTTGGAATCTTTGACATACTCAAGTTCACCTGAGCGAGCTCTGAGTGCCTCAGGGGCCTGGAGGGATGAGGGCTTGGAGTCTTGTCATACCCAAGCTCACCTGAGCAAGCTCTGAGTCTCTTAGGGGCTCTGAGTCCTGGAGTGATGAGGATTTTGAGTCTTGTCACACTCAAGCTCACCTGAGTGAGCTCTGAGTCCCTCAGGGGCTCTGGAGGGATGAGGGCTTGGAGTCTTGACATGCCCAAGCTCACCTGATTGAGCTCTGAGTCTCTCAGGGGCTCTGGGTCCTTGAGTCATGAGGGCTTGGAGTGACCTGGGATGGTGGGAGGTGTCCCTGACTGTGGTAGGGGGTGGAACTGGGTGAGCTTTAAGGTCCCTTCCAATCCAATCGGTTTTAAGATTCCATGATGTGATTCTGACCCCAAATTTTTATGGACTCAGCGCTGCTGGTTTTCAACTCCAATGCTCAGAATCTACACTTGATTTAACCCAACTCCACCTCTCATCAGAGACCCCTGTGTTCTTCATCTCCAGATCAGCACAGGATCCAAACCTGCTGCAGGTAGAAATCCCATCCCCAGGAAATGTACCTGGATGTTGTACACATCTTTGATCCCTTTGAAAGCCCTCAGAGCATCTCTACAGCCCTTGGAGCATCTCTACAGCCTCCCTCTGAGCAGACGCCCATGAGAAACTCACGGATTTTATACCCTGCCCAAAGGACCAAGCCTGTTCCTGGGTTTGAGCTGTCCTGGCTGGGACTGCTCCTCAGCCTGGATGCATGACACCCCACAGATGGCAATAAACACCCCCTGTCCCCTCAGGACACTCCCAGCTCCTACCTCCGACTGTTCAGAGTGTCGAAGGCTCCACAAAAATTCCAGCATTGCCATAAAAATTGCTACGATTAAGCCGCAGATGAGCACCACGAAGATTCCACCAATGTTCTCCATCCCCAAGCCTAAAATAAAGCAGGAGGGACACTCTGGAGAGGCAGACACATCATAAATCTCAAGTATCACTGCGCAGAGGCCCCAGGCTTTGCTGTTTTGTTGGCATTGTAGATGCCCAGCCAGGGACCAAAAGCACCGAGCCAGCAGTGTCCTATTAATAGCTCCCTGCATGACTCAGATGGCCCAAGTGAGTGACTTGCAATAACTGCAGGATCGAAGATGCCTGCTCAGAAATGATGATTTTGCAGATAAACAGCCAGAACGTTGGAGGGGAAGCACAAAGCAATTTGTGGACAAACTGAAAACAGGAGGGGGAAAAACACGGGATCAAAGGGGCACATTAATCCCTGCAAATTATTCACCGAGCTCCAGTGGCTTTCAAGTTGAAAAGGAAGAGGAGCAAGGTTGTTAAAGGAGCAGAGATAAAGGAGACAAGGAAGGGCTTTAAAGGAAGCTGGCAGCAGGAAAAGCTCCTTTGATTGCATCACAAAGTGCTGCAGGGAAATGACTCCGGCTGCTCGGGCTGCAGTGGGAAAGGAGAGGCTCCAAACAAGAGCAGGATGCTGTGACACTCCAGGGTGACAAAATGGGGTCCCTGCCACCCTGGGGCACCTGGCTGTGGGTTGGGTGTCTCTGCCCAGCTCCCCTGGCCCATGAGGAGGGAACAGCCCCTTCCATGGACAGCTCATCCCACCTCCCCTGCACAACTCGCTTCCTACGGGATGATCACCACGCCTACCCAGCCTGTATTCCAGAAAGTTCCACCAGCTGAAGGAAAATCCATCCCTTAAAAACCTTTCCATGTGCTGAGGTCATCACTTCACTTGCCACCATGGCCCTGGTCCCCAAAACTGTGCCTCCATCTGCCTGTGAGATGAGCCAAGCTCAACATTTGGGATCTGGGATATGGTTCCTGTGTCCTGTGTTTGGTTTGGGTCTGTGATTGGATTGATTACTAAAAAACATGTGCTCTGCCCTGGCTTGGCTGTGTGAGGCCATTACTCAACAGGAACATCTATAAAAATCTTCCTCTCCCTCCTGTAGCATTAAATCAAAGTGTGAGAATAGATGATTTATTGACTTGATCTCGGCGTGGCTTTTAGACATAAAACCTCACCAAAATCCTTGTAAATCGCTGACCTGTTTTGTTCTAAAACTTAGCAGGTCACATTTCTGCCTCCTCCTCGTCATTCTTTTGGCACCACCCCCAGAGCAATGCAGGGAGTCTGTAAATCAGAGACTTTTGCAGAGGTGCTTCCACAGCAATGGCAAGGCAGATAAAACAGCCCAGAATCACAATTCAGACCCAAAGTTAAAGGCCATCCACTCCCCCTTGCAGCTCACAATGTGAATTTCGGGTTTGTACCTCTTTCTACATTCTCCTATCATTCTGTCTGGCTGCCACCTCAGACACCCAAGCTCACTGACAGATATTTCCTTTTCCCATGGAACTACAGCCTTCCTCATCTCCATGGCATAGGGAACAAACCAACAGAAAAGACTTGCCCAGGGTCACAGATTGTGCTGGGTAGTGCCACACACAGCCAGACACAGCTTCCCCCTTTCAAAGCCACTCAAAACAGCCTCCAGCCCAGACTCCACCTTAGAGCTGCCTTTGGCACAGTCCAGGGAGAAAATAAACCCTTCCACCTTCAAAAGTAACTCATTTAATAGCAATAACCTGATGTCTTACACCTGCAGCCTGGAGATGAATAACTGGGGTTGTCTGTAGAGCTGCACTTTCCAAAAGTGAGCATCACCTCACAGCAGGAACTGCAAAGACATGCACACCTACACCTGCTGCAAGGTCAAAACTCCAAAAGAGCTTCCCCAGCCCTGGCTTGGCTCTTTTCTCTGCTCCCACAAAGGTCACAAGGCTGTGCTTTTAACTGGGGGGCCTGCTGGCCTCGCAGAAAACACTTGCTGAGGAAAGGGCCGCTGCCAAAACTAAAAAATGCAGCAACTGTGTTAAGCTGGCAACTGCTCTCATGCTGGGACATCAGCCTAATGTGGTGGCTTTTATGGCAATTTGCATAGCATTACCCAAAAGAATTTGCTCCTCAGTTTACAAATGTACTAATAAAGTCCTTGTGTCCCTTCCCTTGGCTGTTTAAAAGACGCTTTCACACGAAGCCATTAACCAGCGGGCCTGTGGTGGAGATCCATCTCCCTTCAAGGAACCCAGGATTTTGGTCTGATCCCTTCAGCCATCCATTTTCCCAGACATTCATTAGAAGCTAATTTACCCTCCATATGCCTCCAATATTTGTCATTTGGTTGTTCCCGCTATCTCTGCCCCAGGCAAAAAAACACAGCGTGAGGCGCGGCGGAGCTGCTTGGCTTTCTCCTTGAGTTGTGAAGGGAGGAATCTCAGGTCAGGAGAAGGGGAAAAAGCAATTCCCAGGCAGAAAACCTGGCAGACGAGCAGCTGGGCATCCATCCTTGCACCTCTGGCCAGGATTTTTCTGTGGCTGCCCCCTTGGGAGTGCAGGGCTTACCTTTGGCTCTGTGGTCCTCTTCTTTGGGACACTTCCCTCCTTCCCACCACTTGCGCTTCAGGATCTCCAGGCGGTTGTTCTCCTGCAGCTGGAGGATGGCCAGGTCGAACTCGTCACGGAACACGGAGCCTGCAACGCCGAGAGGGACGTGGTAGGGCCCCACCTTCCTCCCCATCATCATCCTCGCCCCCACGCCCCCAGCGTGCCCAGCTAGCACAGCTCCTCTCTGGGTGGCTTGGAGGGGCTGCCAGTCCATGCCAGCCATGGAAAGCTGCAGCCACCCCGCTGGGAATGTCACCTGGTTAATGTCACCTGCAGAAGGTGACTTTACCTGGCCACCAGGAGCCACACAGGCCTCTGGAGCAGGTCCATGGCAAGGGGAGCTTTGGCTTTTGAATGAGCAGTTCGGTGTCCTGCTCCTGCAGACCACAGAGGTCTCTCTCTTGTCATTCCACCTCTAATTCCACCTCTCTTGTCATTCCACCCCCAATTTCACCTTGTTCTAACGCTCCTTCCCTCAAACTGGTCACAGAAATCCCGAGCTGGAAGGAGCCCAAGGATCATGGAAGCCAAAATGTCCACGCTGGAGGAGCTCAGTCCTGTGCTGGGCAGGGAGCTCTGCTGCAGCCCCAGTGTCTGCTACCAAAGATCCTTGTCTGCCACCAGAGATCCCAAGGAAGGGCCATGGGAAAGACTCTGCTTCTCCCAGTAACTCTGCACTATTGTCCCAGCCAGCAGCTTTCTGCTCCTCTTATCTGCTACGGTTTCACTGCTTAACAAGACAATGTCAGAACAAATTTAGCCCTGAAGGTAGGGATTTGTACTCACTTTGATCAGGTTGCTGTGACTTTACAAGCTTACCCACGTTCCCTAAACTAGAGTAGCTGTTTGTGTGACGGGGGGCTTATGTAATCCAACTCAACTTTGTGTTGCTAAATGCCAGGGCTTAAAGGTCAGGACAAGGCTTCCAGGCTGTCCAAAAGACCAGCAGATCATCATTTGGAATAACAACTAAACCCTTATTTAGTGGTGATGTTCTCTTGTGAGCTCATGCATTTGAAAGACAAAACCCTTGCATTTGTGTAACCTGATGAGAGCCAAGTCTCTGGCCTGCAGTTTCAAGAACCACCAGCTGTTGAGACATTCCTGCTAAAAACTACCAGAATTGCCACAGCATTACTTCGACATCACTTCTGGGATTAAAACAAGGAGCACAAAACGATGCACAAACACTGGTTGGGGAAGGAAACAGCAAAGAGCAGGTATGCAGAAAACAAGCAGCAATTTTGAGACATCTTTCACATGAATCATCGAAAGAGCCGCGGTCGCGTCTCACATGGCTCTGGACCAGAGCAGGGTCTCACATCTGGCTCTGGACCAAAGCAGGGTCTCACACATCTGGCTCTGGACCAGAGCAAGATCTTGCACATCTGGCTCTGAGCATGGGCAAGAGGTAAGAAATAAAAAGGACCCTGTGAGATGCAACGTTGGCTTTTAGAGCCGGCGCAGCCTTTGGAACGCTCCGCTCCTCTGCCGACAGCCGAGAAGGACTAGAATTGTTCTTCACTGCCTACCGACGGGCATGCCAATCCCGTAGCCCTTGGTGTCCAGAAGGCCCCCGACCTGCGTGAGGTTGCAATTGCGCTGCCGATAATACTCGTTCATGGTGGACTCCAGCAGGAAGGCGTAGTTGGAGTTCAGCACGCGCGCGATCCCTTCCTCCGTGCTCTTCACGAAGACGCTGGGCTGCTTGGAGTACATGTAATTCCACATCCGCTGGTACGTCTGGTAGCGGGAGTTCTGCACGGGGGGAAAGAGGCAGACACGGCTCAGGGAGGAGATTTTGGGGTAAATTAGATCCTGTCCTAGGTTACAATATTAAGATATATTCTATTGACCACAAAATCTCAAAAAACTCCGTTCCTTTTCACACCATTGTCAAGAGCTGCTGAAACTAGGAGGGGTTGGTCCTAGGTTACAATATTAAGATATATTCTATTGACCACAAACTCCCAAAAAACTTGCTTCCTTTTCAAACCAGGATACCATCGTCAAGAGCTGCTGAAACCAGGAGGGGCATTGTTTTATTCCTTATCTCCTGTTAATGGGCCAATCAATGCCTTTGCCCATGACTCAGAGATAACTCCCTCCAGGAGCCATTTCTGTTTAATGGAGCCACCACCTGACTCAGAATAACAGCCTATTGTGAGATGCTCCACCCAGGGGGAGGAGCTAAGCATCACCACCTGGATATAATCTGGAGTTTGGGACAGAACTCCCTCCAGCAGCCATTTCTGTTTAATGGACCCACGATATGATTCAGAATGATAATAACCCACTGTGAGATGCTCTGCCCAGGGGAGGAGCTAAGCATCCCCACCTGGATATAATCTGGGGTTTGGGACAGAACACTCAGTCTTTTCCACTGGATCCCCAGAGGAATGGCTGTCTTTTCCACTGGATCTTCAGAGGAAGACTACACCCTGTCTACAGGATCACTGTCCCAACAGAACCACACCTGCCACTCCAGGAGGACTGCAGCCACCAATCCAACTGGACTGCTACCAACAACCTGACCAACAGGGTGTCAGGTTGGATTCTGACTCTGTCAGTGGTTTTTCTTTTATAATATTCCATGTATTTTGGTTTTCTTTTCCCTTTTCCTAATAAATTGTATTTCTGACTTGGTGTCTCACTGGTTTTGCTTTCGAAGCAGAACAGACCCCTAAATTAAACCCTCATAACAGGCGCTGCTGCAGAAAAGCCACAATGGAGAGAGAAATCAGATCTGATTTTAGATTCAGGAAGGATTTTGGTGCCTTTGTTTATCTCAAAGAGGCCCAATTGTGTGGGAGTTTGTTGGAAAAGCTGGGCATGAAACGCCCCAATTCCAACATGGTCTGGCAAAACAAAGTAAATCCAATTTTAGAAAAAAAAAATCATAATTTTAATGACCACATATCAAAAACACACAAAAAATGACTGAAGAAAGAGCTCCTGCTTCGTTGATTGGAAGCTCTGGGTGCTCACACCATACTGACCATCCCTCCAACACTGTCCCAACAGTTCTTCAGTGTCAGAGCCAGACTCCAGCACCCCGAGGAAGGCACTAAGGGCTGGGGGCAGCACAAAAGCTCTCTGGAGATTGTTGCTCACAAATCTAATTCAAAAAATAATCCAGATTTGGTTCACCTCCCTGTGAGGCAAGTTAAAGTGCTTGCTGAAAAGAACTGGGGTTTTTTGTCATTGATTACAATAAACCAAAGCCCAGCCAGCCCCAAATCCTCAGAGCTGGCTGGTGGCTGAACCACCTTGGTCTGATGAAAAGAGAGCTGAGAATGATGAATCTCTCTTGCCTGTGCAGAGCAGAGAGTGAAAGCTGCTTGCACAAAGACTGAATATGAACACCCCCTGCTCTACATGAGCATTTTCATACTGTCAAGGGCTCGTTTTCTGTGGCTGGTGAGCGATGCTGGATAGCCTCAGGGAATCTGCTGCTGACCCAGTTCCTGTCCTCATCTGTCCAGCTCTGTCCTCTGGGTGCAGCCACTTGGGCAGGAGACAGATGAGCAGGAGGGGTTTGGTTCTGTTTCACTGCATTTTTAGACCTTAAACTGTGCGTCAGTGTCAGGGGAAGCACTGCCAGGACAAGCTGCCTCAGGAGGGGACAAACATTCCTTCGTGCACCCAGGAAGGGAGGGGAGATGGAGGCAGTTAGCATCACTACTTTAACCTCCCCATCCTTACACCAGAGGCAAATGGATCCCAACACAGCTTAAAGCACCACAAATAGGACAAATCCCTCTTTTTCTGATTTCCTCACTGCCAGGCAGTGCACAGACACAGCCAGGGGTTTAAACTTGAAAGCTTTCCTCAAGTGAGCTCCTCGTATACAACCACCCCCCTCTCTTAGGCCCTGCTCAGCTCATTTTAGATGTAAAGTTTGGCTTAAAAGTAGCTCTTTTCCATACCCCTGAAGAGCATAAAGTTGGGCTGAAAAGCTCAGACTCCAGAGATTTCCCAGCCTTCCAAATTCAGTTCAGACTCAGAGTGGGGGGAAAGAGTGAGAACAAGCTTTCTGTCCTTTTGGAATTTCAACAAGCAATAAATAAATAAATAATCCTCAAGCAGTTCTTTGTGCGTTCAGAGCGCTGCAGAAAAGATTCACTCATTTATTTCCCTTCTGAGCAGAGCAGGGAAGATAAAAATTAAATTGGGCTAAATGGCCTGCATAACTTTGCATACACTTGACTTATTTCAGTGCCACTGACCTCACACAGGCTCCAGCACTTTGCCTGGGTTGTGCAAATGTTTCTTTGCTTATCCCACCTGAAAGACTCTCAAATAAAAGCTAAAACCATGCGGAGACCCGTGAAAATCTGAATTCCATGTTGAATTCCCTCTCTGTGTCCTCCACCATGCCTCTCCCACCATTCATCCAGTGCAGGGATCTCTGCAGAGCTCCCCTTTGTGCCAGCAACTGGAGTGACACAGGGGCACAGCGGGCTGAGAGAACACCCCAATGTGATTGAGGGGTGCCCTGTGCACCCCCTGCCCCCCCAGGCAGCCAAAGAATGGGGTTTACTTGGAAGAAGGTCATGCTGGAGCCGCCGTGGATGGTGCCGTACTCGATGGTGGTCTGGTCAGCGAGGTCATCCACGGACTCGATGGGCACGTCCATCCTCTGCACGGTCAGGAACGCCGCCAGGTTGGCCGTGTAGGAGGAGATGATGATCAAGGTGAATGCCCACCTAAGGGGAGGGAAGGGAAGGTGTGGTTTCCCTCAGGAAATCTGCTCTCTATTCCCACCCTTTGCCTGGCAGAATCACAGAATTACTGAGGTTGCAAAATCCCTCTGTCACAGACATCTTTTATGGAAAATCCTTTCCTTAGGATTTTTCCTCCTGAGAAGCTGAGAGGCCTCAGGAACAAAATGCAAACAATGGTTATCTGCTGCTGTGGAATGCAACAGGTGCATCTGGGATTGGGCTCATGTGGTTGTTTCTAATTAATGGCCAATCACAGCCCAGTTGGCTCGGACAGAGAGTCTGAGACACAAGCCTTTGTTATCATTCCTTCTTTTTCTATTCTTAGCTAGCCTTCTGATGAAATCTTTTCTTCTATTCTTTTAGTACAGTTTTAATATAATATATATCATAAAATAATAAATCAAGCCTTCTGAAACATGGAGTCAGATCCTCATCTCTTCCCTCATCCTAAGCCCCCTATGAACACCATCACATCCCTCCAAAACCCTCAGTCCCCATTTGTCACCCAGACAAGAGAGTGCCACATCCAGTCCTCCTCGAACACCTCCACGTGGGCAGCCCCTCCCGATGTCCCACATCCCTTTCCATGAAGAATTCCCTCCTCCACATCCCTGTGCCCAGAGAACCCTTCCTGGAATGAAGGGCTGCCCTCCTTACCAGACCCCGCTGACGCAGCGCGTGGACAGAGCCTGGGGGGCGATGGTGGAGCCCTGCTGCATGAAGCCCCCCACGGGGAACCACAGGGAGTTCCCCAGGGAGTACTGGTTCACCAGGAGGTTGCATCGACCTTGGGAGCAGGGGTGGGGGCTGTACCACTCGTACGGTGTCAGCCTGAAAGGAGGAGAAAAGGAGAGCTCAGGGAATGCGCTGGGAAATGGGACACTTTAAAAAAAAAACACAAAAGAGAGAAAAGCTGTGAAGCTCCAGCTCTCCTGGAGGCAGAGCTTTCTGAGGAGGAAATGCTTTGCTGTCAGTTGATGCCCAGGGTTCAGAGCTGTGTGAAACGTTTGCTCTAAGGCTCAGGAGCCAGAGGCTTTCTTGTAAAGATTTGCACAGAACTTTGAGAGGCTCTGCTCATGGCTGCACATGCAGATATGCAGGCAAAATAGAGCTAAACGAGCAGGCCAGCAACAGGAGGTTTTGCCACACTTTTGCTCCACTGTGATATGTTTACAAGGCATTTGTTCTTGGGCTGCACAAAGCAGTGAGCCACATCACTGGAGCTGCCCCTCTCTGCGTGCATCCTGCAGATCCACACCACAGCAGGAGCTCCAGATGTGCACGGACTTGATGGGAAGTAGAAATCAAACATCTCTGGCTGTGCTCCTGCCGGAGCACGAGCACTGATGGGAAGTTCAAAAGCGAAGTGTTTGAGCCCTGTTTGCATTAAACCATCAAGGAAAACTCTGCTGGTGCAAAGGGTTGCTCTGAGAAGGTCTGAGGTGGAGTTAGAAGCTGAGTGCTGATGTTTCAAAGCATCCCGTCCTTCAGGGACAGGACAGAGGTGGGAATGGGAAATGTCTGAGCCTGTCACTGCTGTGACTGCATTTCTCTCTCTCTCTTTTTTGCTGTTTCCAGTTCTCTGGTTGCTAAGAAAGTCTGCTAATTAACGTGCTGCACTCCATACTGCTCTAGCTAAGAAAGCTGGGGCCTGGGAGGGTCATTTTGGGGCTATTGCCAAAACAGCTGCAGGGCTGCGCCAGCTCACATTCATATTTAGCCAATATCAGGGAGATCTTTTCATCCCTGCATCTCTCACTGTGTGCCAGGGAGCATGAGGAGGAGGTTATTTCCTGCAGACCCTCCATGGTGGATCAAGCACTGGCAGCAAACCCCAGAGCTCTGGAGAGTCTGCAGCTCACAGGGTCAAGAGCTCCTTCCTGCTGAGCAAGGCAGGGAGCAGCAGCCAAAGCTCCCTCTCCAGAGGGGAGCTGGGTAAAGGCACCTTTTTGGAGCATCATATTTAAAACATGAGGAAGGGGCTAAAGAGGCACCAGCTGTGCATAATTCAATGGTTTCTCCAGGCCTGCATTTCTGAGGCTGTAACAGCACTTGAAGAAGCCATTAAAGGCCTGTCAGGATGACAACTTCAGCCACGCTGAGGGAGCCAGTGACAGCACAGGCCAATTTGTGTAACGAGAACTGGGCACTGAGGGGTCCCTGTGAGATGGGAACTGGGCACTGAGGGGTCCCTGTGTAACGAGAATTGGGCACTGAGGGGTCCTTGTGTAAGAGGAATTGGGCACTGAGGGGTCCTTGTGTGATGGAAATTGGGCACTGAGGGGTCCTTGTGCAATGAGAACTGGGCACTGAGGGGTCCCTGTGTGATGGGAACTGGGCACTGAGAGGTCCCTGTGCAATGAGAACTGGGCACTGAGGGGTCCCTGTGCAATGAGAACTGGACACTGAGGGGTCCCCGTGTGATGAGAATTGGGCACTGAGGGGTCCCTGTGCAATGAGAATTGGGCACTGAGGGGTCCCTGTGAAATGGGAACTGGGCACTGAGGGGTCCTTGTGCAATGAGAATTGGGCACTGAGGGGTCCTTGTGTGATGAGAATTGGGCACTGAGGGGTCCCTGTGTAACGAGAACTGGGCACTGAGAGGTCCCTGTGCAATGAGAATTGGGCACTGAGGGGTCCCTGTGAGATGAGAATTGGGCACTGAGGGGTCCCTGTGTGACAAACCTCAGTGCCCAGCTGGCACAGGGCTGGTACAGTGACAAACCTCAGTGCCCAGCTGGCACAGGGCTGGTACAGTGACAAACCTCAGTGCCCAGCTGGCACAGTGCAGGGACGCTTGGTGCCAGCCCGTCCCGGGGCGCTGGGGGCAGAGGATGTCCCCGTGTCCCTCTGGGGGCTGCAGGGACACTAGGTGGCACCGCGAGGAAGGGAAAGGCGCCGCGACATTACCGAGCCACCAGGAACAGGACACAGCTGACGGCCAGGTAGGCGAGCAGCATGAAGAGCCAGACCCCCGGAGAAAAAGGGTCCAGGAAGGAGAAATAGCCGGGTCTGCGGCCCTGGAGAGGGAAAAAAGCAAAGGAGAGGGTTGGGAGAGGTGGGAATAGCTCTGGAAGGGCAAGGGGGAAATTACTGGCACTGCAGGAGGGACGTGGATAAATGGGGGAAAGGGGATAAGTGGGGGAAAGGGGAATAAAATGGGAGAAAGAGGAATAAAAAGGGGAAGGGGGATAAATAGGAGAAGGGGGATAAATGGAGGAGGGGGTAAATAGGAGAAAGGAAATAAATGGGAGAAGGAGAAGAAATGGGAGAAATGGGGCAAAGGGGATCAGTGAGAGAAGGGGGAGAAATGGGAGAAGGGGGAGAAATGGGAGAAGAAATGGGAGAAATGGGGCAAAGAGGATAAATGGGAGAAAGTGGAATAAAAACGGAAAGGGGGATAAATGGGAGAAAGGGGAATAAATGGGAGAAGAGGGAGAAAGGGGAGAGAGGAAATAAATGGGAGAAGAAATGGGAGAAATGGGGCAAAGGGGATCAGTGGGAGACAGTGGGATAAAGAGGATAAAGGGAATAAAAAGGGAAAGGGGCATAAATGGGAGAAAAAAGGAAAATGGACAAAGAGGAATAAACAGGAAAAGTGGGATAAATGGGAGAAAGAGGAATAAAAAGGAGAAGGGGGATAAATGGGAGAAAAGGAAATAAATGGGAGAAAGGGGAAGAAATGGGAGAAATGGGGCAAAGGGGATAAATGGGAGAAAGGGGATAAACAGTAGAAGGGGATAAATGGGAGAGAGAGGAATAAAAAGGAGAAAAGAGAAAAAAATGGGAAGGGGGATAAATGGGAGGAGGGGGATAAAAGGGGCAAAGAGGATAAACAGGAGAAGGGAAAAAATAAATGGGAGGAAAAGGGGGGGAAAGGAGAAGGGTAATAAAGGAAAAAAAAAAAAGGAGAAGAGGAATAAATGGGAGAAAGTGGGATAAACAGGAGAAAGGAAATAAACAGGAGAAGGGGATAAACCAGGCTTTGGAGCAGCCTTGCAGGGCAAACAAGTGACAGCAACCCCACAAATAACCGAGTCCTGCAGCACCTCCCCACTGGACTCATCCCCTAAATCTGTTTTTCTCCCCATTTTTGTTCCTTCAGGCAAAGAAAGAGGTGAATTGAGAGAAAAATGAGGCAATCACAGCATTCTGTGCCTCCCTGGCAGGGTTTGCTACACCCCAAACCCTGAGAGGGGTCCCCCCATCCTTATCCACCCCACATTTAACTGGGCAGAAAGGAATTCACCTGAACTCACAAGGTGGGAAATATATTTGTGAAGCAAAAGGAAAAAAAAATAATGTCAAAACTTCTCTCTCTGGCCTTGCAAAGTTTCTTCTTTTACAAAAAACCCCAATAAAATTATTACTTTTATCTCAGCAAACGGGATATTTTTATCGCCAGGATGCGTCAGAATTTCCTGGTTTTTTTTCCTCAGCAAACCACCTTTCCTTAAAAAAAAAAATAAAATAAGGTTCCACTGCTAGAAAAAGCAGGTTGATCTTCATTTTAAACTTTCACAAGGATGCTGCCACCACCAGAAAATTGTCAAATGTCACCAAATTCGTGCAAAAGAGGGAGAATAATTTTTTTGGAGAAGTTTCTCAAAAAGCCAAACACCTCCCATGTGAGGTGGATTTCTCCTGTCAGCACCAGCTCTGGGGATGCAGCTCAAGCACACCCAAGGGACACAATCCCACAGCTCACAGAAACTTGAATTTTCTGTCCCAAACCACAAATTCAGTCCTGGCACCCCTAAAACAGCTCCACAGCTTCCCCAAGCACCTGGAACTGGGAAGCTTCCCACGAGGAACAGCTTTGCAAAGTTTTTTTTTTAATTTTAATTTTTTTCCTTCCCCAGACTTAGACCAGCATTTTAAATTCCACTTCCATCCCAACCTCGCTGTTTTACTACTAAATGTTATGCAAAACCTGATTTTCACAAGGTCTCAGCAGTTCTCCCGGAGACTGGAGCTGTTGCTAGAAAAGGCAACAGTTGTTGCACAAAAATCTTCCTCTGCTAAAAATACCCAGGAGCCTGCGAAATCCTCAGCTCCAGTCACCATCTGGGAACCTGCAACGTGTCAGGAACCTTCCCCAGCAAACCCTGCCTGCAGGAGAAACCCAGCACAGCAGCACAACCTGGGCCTGCATCCTCCAGGATGAGATTTTGGGATCTGCACTGTCCCTGCATGTGGTGGAGGGGTTGCAACTGAAAGGTTTTTGAGGTCCCTTCCAGGCCAAACCATTGTGGGATGAGCAAATTTGTAGAGAATCTGGCTTGGTGAGGCTTTGGGCAAATGGATGAGTTGAGGAGGAGTGGTTCAGCATCCATGCTCAGATTAAGTCAATTCCCAAGGAAAAACTCAGGTCCTCACATTAACTTTAAGTCAATTCCTAAGGGAAAATTCAGGTTCTCAGATTAACTTTAAATCAATTCCCAAGGAAATGTTCAGGTTCTCAGATTAACTTTAAGTCAATTCCTAAGGGAAAATTCAGGTCCTCAGATTAACTTTCAGTCAATTCCCAAGGAAAAACTTAGGTTCTCAGATTAAGTCAATTCCCAAGGAAATGTTCAGGTTCTCAGATTAACTTTCAGGAGAGGACAGTTACCCCCAAATTCCAGGTGTTCCCTCTGGCTCTCCTGGATGCCCCTCAAACTTTGCTTCTCCTCTTCCTCAGCAGCTCAACCAACTCAGTAACTGCCAGAGCTCTCCCCTTTGCTCAGCCAAACTTATCTTAAACTCCCATAAATCCTCTTTTATTTCCATCCTCCATTGTTTCACCTTCTCCCTGAAGCTCAGGACAGGCCAGTTTCTCCCAAATTCCAGGTGTTGCCTCTGGTTCTCCTGGATGCCCCTCAAACCTTGTTTCCCCTCTTCCTCAGCATCTCAGTCAGCTCAGTAACTGCCAGAGCTCTCCCCTTTGCTCAGCCAAACTTGTCTTAAACTCCCATAAATCCTCTTTTATTTTCACCCTCCATTGTTTCCCCTTCTCCCTGAAGCTCAGGACAGGCCAGTTTCTCCCAAATTCCAGGTGTTGCCTCTGGTTCTCCTGGATGCCCCTCAAACCTTGTTTCCCCTCTTCCTCAGCAGCTCAAGCAGCTCAGTAACTGCCAGAGCTCTCCCCTTTGCTCAGCCAAACTTGTCTCAGATTCCCATAAATCCTCTTTTATTTTCACCCTCCATTGTTTCCCCTTCTCCCTGAAGCTCAGGACAGGCCAGTTACCCCCAAATTCCAGGGGCTCTCCTGGGAGCCCCTCAAACTTTGCTTCTCCTCTTCCTCAGCATCTCAAGCATCTCAGTACCTCTTTATTCCTCCTCAAGGATGAAATGAGGCCCAGCGAGGTGTGAAGGGCACAGGCTGCAGCTCCTGGAGCTCATCCCTCCAGGCAGGGCAGGGATTGACCCTCCCTGGCACCCCAGAGCTGGCAGGGACCCCACAGCCCCTGGCACAGCCTCCCCCTGGCAGATGACAAAATTCCTTTCTGCAATTAAAGCCTTGATGTCTTCTTTATATTTCTGGGGCAGTTTGTCAATAAATTACTCTCATTAAGGAAATTGCGTTGGAAGCTTTAAATCTCCAGCTTTTGGCAGTGAATCTCTCCTGTGACTTTACAGTTGTAGTAGTTCTGGTTCTTTTCAGCTCCAGTCATTTCCAGGCTGCTGGGACATATTCTTTTCATTCACAGTTGTGGGTAAGAATAAAGATATTCTGTTCCCACGGAGGGCACAAACTCTGTCTTATCTGTCTGTTTTGAAGATGGGAATGACAATATCTGGAGTCTGTCAGATATTTTTAGGCAGTCCCAATAGAGCTTTGTTAATTGGAAGAGCTATTTTTCCTGGAATAGATATGTTCAAAATGTCCAATAATTGATGAAGGCCTCCTGCAAATCCTCAGATGGATGTGGGAGAGATTAATTTACCCTCCTCCTAAGTTGTTCTTGGAAATCTTCATTTTTTCCAGCCAGTGAGCAGCAGTTTTCTGGGAAGATACTGGTGACAGGAGAGCTTGGACAAGGGGGACATTTGGGAAGCAGAGGGCAGGCCAGGATTTGTTGTTTTCAGCACTCCCTGCCCTGCACACACAGAGTCTGGAGGAACCCCAGTCAGCCCCATCAATGCCATTTCTCACAAGTGTTTCCCCTAAAAAAGGAGGGCAGAGAACTCTCTCCTGCCTCTGGAAGTCAGAGGGAAGCAAGAAAACTCAGTGTGGGGAGGGGAAAATGCTGATGTGTGCTTGGTCCAGATGCAGGACACTGAACCAGGGCACATCCCAGGATATCCAAACCTGCTCCAGAGACACATCCCAGGATATCCACAGCTGCTCCAGGGGCACATCCCAGGATATCCACAGCTGTTACAGCCCAGAATATCCACACCAGCTCCAGGGACACAACCCAGGATAACCACAGCTGCTCCAGGGCACCCAAACCTGCTCCATCCCAGGATACCCACAGCTGCTCCATCCAGGGGCACATCCCAGGATATCCACACCTCCTCTATCCCAGGATATCCACACCTGCTCCATTCCAGGATATCCACACCTGCTCCAGGGGCCCATCCCACATATCCACACCTGCCCCAGAGGCACATCCCAGGATATCCACACTTGCTCCATCTCAGGATATCCACAGCTGCTCCAGAGACACATCCCAGGATATCCATACCTCCTCTATCCCAGGATATCCACACCTCCTCTATCCCAGGATATCCACACCAGCTCCAGGGGCACTGAACCAGGATATCCACACTTGCTCCATCCAGGGACACATCCCAGGATATCCACACCTGCTCCATCTCAGGATATCCACACCAGCTCCAGGGGCACTGAACCAGGATATCCTGGGATGTGCCCTGCTTTGGTGCCCTGTGGCTGGACCATGCACACATCAACATTTCTGCCTCTCTGTTTTTTTTTGCTTTCCCTCTGACTGCTCCAGGGGCACATCCAGGTCCCTCCTTTCCCTGCCCCAGGGGCACATCCAGATCCCTCCTTTCCCTCTGGGGTCAGTAAAAGCCCTGCACAGGCTGCTCTGAATCCTGAGTCTCATTTGGAGCCACCACAAGGCTCACAATGACCAAATGCATTCCTGGGGGCAGCAGATGCCCCCACCCTGCTCTGGTGGGGAGGGATCCTTGCTGCAGAGCTCTCAGGAGGGGCTCAGCCCCTCTCAGGTCTCCTCTGGCTGCAATGAAGGAGTTTTTCCATCCCTCCTTCCCATCTTGTGTCCTCTACATCAATCAGGTCAAAACTCTTTAAGCCCCAGCTCACTTGGCTGTGCACTCTCCCAAGCTCCATTTCCTCATTTTGAAGGCAAAGACTTTCAGGGCTGAGCAGCCAGAATCACCTCCAGTCCCTCATTCCCTGCCACAGAGGCAGGATGTGAGCAAGGATGGGTAAATTCTGATTTACCCCTCCCTGCAGAAGCGACCCTGGGCAGCTGATTCCAGCCCCTGCCAAACCCAGGGACTGCTCAGGGCTCCCCATCCACCCCCACATCCCCCTGTATGGGCAGAATGGGCAGCAAACAAAACCAGCCAAGCCTTTTTCTCTCTCAGGAAGCCCTGTTAGAGCTCCTGTGTCAGAAATCCAGCCTTGATTGTATCACAAGCAGTGAAATTGAGAAAAATGACAGCCCTGGTTAAAGCTGCCATATTTGGTTATGTGTGATAAGAGGCACAGGCTCTGTGGTGGCTGGGTTGGCGGCGTGGGGAGGAGAAAGGGCTGAGAAATCACTTGCCACTGGAGCTACATGGAAATGAAAATAAAATGTCATCACATCTGAAGGAGCCCAGGGTGTGCAGAGAGCTCCTCAGCGAGGAAGAGGCTCATTTGTGGTTATTTATTAGGCTCCATCTCATCCGAGCAGTGATTAACACACGTCAGCTGCAATTTTTGACATTGCAGAGGTGGATTTTGGGGTGGGCAGAAGAAGGCTGAGGGGCTGCTCTGCAAACCACAGCCATAAAGGAAAACCAGAAGTGTTTTCCACATTTTCCCCTCCCTTTCCCCATTTCTCCTTCCCTATGTCCATTTCCCCTCCCTTTCCCCATTTTCCCTTCTTTTCTCTGTTTTACCTCCCTTTCCCCATT
This sequence comes from Setophaga petechia, assembly GCA_024362935.1. Classification (NCBI taxonomy): domain Eukaryota; kingdom Metazoa; phylum Chordata; class Aves; order Passeriformes; family Parulidae; genus Setophaga; species Setophaga petechia. Next base: position 94,750 of record JANCRA010000115.1, on the reverse strand, counting down.
TCCCCTCCCTTTCCCCATTTTCCCTTCTTTTCTCTGTTTTATCTCCCTTTCCTCATTTTTCCCTCCCTTTCCCCATTTCCCCCTCTCTTTCCCCATTTTTCCTTCTCTTTCCCCATTTCTCCTTCCCTTTCCCCATTTCTCCTTCCCCTTCCCCATTTTTCCATCCCTTTCCCCATTTTTCCCTCCCTTTCCCCATTTCCCCCTCTCTTTCCCCATTTCCCCCTCTCTTTCCCCATTTCTCCATCCCTTTCTCCATTTTTCCATCCCTTTCCCCATTTTTCCCCTTCTTTTCTCTGTTTTACCTCCCTTTCCCCATTTCCCCCTCCCTTTCCCCATTTTTCCCTCCCTTTCCCCATTTCCCCCTCTCTTTCCCCATTTCCCCCTCTCTTTCCCCATTTCTCCATCCCTTTCTCCATTTTTCCATCCCTTTCCCCATTTTTCCCTCCCTTTCCCCATTTCCCTCTCTCTTTCCCCATTTCCCCCTCTCTTTCCCCATTTCTCCATCCCTTTCTCCATTTTTCCATCCCTTTCCCCATTTTTCCCCTTCTTTTCTCTGTTTTACCTCCCTTTCCCCATTTCCCCCTCCCTTTCCCCATTTCCCCCTCCCTTTCCCCCTTTATCCTTCCCTTTCCCCATTTTCCCCTTCCTTTCCCCATTTTCCCCTTCCTTCCTCCATTTTGACTTCCAGGAACAGGAAGATTCAACCTCTTTTTATTGTGGTATTTTTTTTGTTTGGTTGGGTTTTTTTGGGTGTTTTTTTCTTTGTTTTTTTTTTCCCTTTGTGATCAGTTAAACCATTGATCCCAAATTCTGCACGTTTCAGGGGAAGCAGAATTTTAACTAGATTTTAATTACTTGTTTGCTCTTGGCAGGAGCCACTCAGCACAGAGACAGAATTTGTTTCTGTTCATCCCCAAGGCTGCATCCTTCACACCCTCCTGGGTGGGGAGGGTGATGGCACAGGCAGCCTGGATGGTTTTATCCTTTTGGCTGAAGCCAAATCACAAATGCAGATTGGGGCTGCAAAAGGAGCCTGCCTGCTGGGACACCTGGAATTTGGGGGTAACTGGCCTGTCCTGAGCTTCATGGAGAAGGCAAAACAATGGAGGATGGAAATAAAAGAGGATTTATGGGAGTTTGAGACAATTTAACACACAACACCACGCACATGCTTGCACACATGAACCCCTTGGGGATATTCTCAGCTGTTTTGAAACAGGAAAATAATTTTGCCTTGCTCCTGGAAGTGCCCAAGGCCAGGCTGGACAGGCTTGGAGCAGCCTGGGACAGGGAAGGTGTCCCTGCCATGGCAGGGGTGGCATGGGATGAACTCTGAACAAACCTGTGATGCTCCAACTGTGCTGAGAGAGATTAAGGAGCTTTCCTGGGGCTGCTGCTCTTTAGGGTGAACAAAGGAGGAGGCAGAGCCCAGGCTGTGAGCTCAGCCTGCCCCATTCCCCTGGGGTTAGGAGAGCAGAGGCTGATCTGCCTCTAGAGCATTTCCAGGAGGTGACAGCAAAGAAAACAACCCAGGATTCCTTCACGATGGGATTCTGACTTGGGAGAAGGCAGCAAGAGAGCAAAGCTGGGACAGGAATGGCCCCAACACCAGCGAGGAGCACCCACAGATATCCCAGCTCAGCCTCCCAGCCAGTTTTACCACTAAATCCAACTGGAAGGTGGCTGCAAACCAAGTTTCTGCAATTCCAGCCACACTTCTGCACCTCTCCAGCCAAGCCTGCCCTCAGCACACCTCACCCTTAAATCCACTCTAAAACCCTCCTGCAGCCCCCACCATGCCAAAAAACCCCATCGTGTGCCCTGGAAGGAGGAGTGGGGAGAGAAGCTAAAGGGCTGAGGGTTGAATAGGAACAGAATTCACCAATCCTGCCACGCAGCAGAGAGACAGAGAGAAGCAGGACATAAAGGTCAAGCACATTCGTGCTTAAATAAGAAACCAAAATATTTTTTATGAGCCGTTCATTATCCCCCCCTAAACCAGGCAGGTTTGCATGCAAATAATGGAGGGCCATAAATGGCTGTGAAATCAGGCTCTTACCATGTGAACCCTGTAGAGAATGCTGATTCCCAGAGTCATGAAGGGCTTGGAGAAATCGATCACCTTCTCCCGCTCCGCCGTGATCGTCAGCCCCGCCACGGCCAGGTCGGCTTTCTGGGGAGGGGGCACAGGGAGGGGGTCAGAACGCTGAGAAAGCTGGGGCCACACAGCACCCCCAGTCCTGCAGGGGGGGTGTCCCACCTGTTTGGGACAGCAGGAGCTCCCCATGTCTGCCTGGATGGGTTTCACACAGCCCTGCTCAAACTCACCCCAAAGTTTAGCCCAAGCTGTGCTCTGGAGCATTCTCCCCATTTTGCCTTCCTTTTCTTCATTTTTCCCTCTCTTTCCCCATTTTGCCTTCCTTTTCTTCATTTTTCCCTCTCTTTCCCCATTTTGCCTTCCTTTTCTTCATTTTTCCCTCTCTTTCCCCATTTTGCCTTCCTTTTCTTCGTTTTTCCCTCTCTTTCCCCATTTTGCCTTCCTTTTCTTCATTTTTCCCTCTCTTTCCCCATTTTGCCTTCCTTTTCTTCATTTTTCCCTCTCTTTATCCATTTTGCCTTCCCTTTTCCACCTTTACCTTTCCTTTCCTCCATTTTTCCCTTCCTTTCCCTACTTTACCTTCCCTTTCCTCCATTTTGCCTTTCCTTTCCCCATTTTCCCCTCGTTTTCCCCAATTTTCCCTCCTATTCCCCATTTCCCCCTCCCTTTCTCCATTTTCCCTTCCCTTTTCCCATTTTGACCCCCCTTTCTCTACTTTTCCTTCCCTTTACCCATTTTCCCTCCTTTTCTCCATTTCTCCTTCCTTTTCCCCATTTTTCCCTCTCTTTCCCCATTTTTCCCTCCCTTTCCCCATTTTTCCCTTCTTTTCTGTTTTCCCCTCCCTTTCTCCATTTTGCCTTCCCTTTCCTCCATTTTTCCCTCTCTTTCTTAATTTTTCCTTCCCTTTCTTCATTTTCCCATCCCTCTCTCCATCTTCCTTCCCTTTCCCCATTTTCCCCTCCTTTTCCTCATTTTCCTTCCCTTTCCCCATTTTCCCCTCCTTTTCCTCATTTTCCTTCCCTTTCCCCATTTTTCCCTCCCTTTCCTCATTTTCCTTCATTTCCCCATTTTTCCCTCCCTTTCCCCATTTTTCCTTCCCTTTCATGCTGGAGCAGCTCCTTCCCCCAAGTGCTCACAGCCCGATTGCCATTTTTATTCATTTAATGCATTAAAACCTGGAGCCATAAACCAATAAATATGATATTAATCCACAGAAAACCAATAAATATGATATTAATCCATAGCAAATACAACCTCCCCCCCTCCCTGTTGGACACAGCTGTCCCTTCTGGTACAAGCAGGAAGGGGCCAAAGCAGCATCCTCACCCCTGAGCCATGGAGTTCACAAACCTGCCAAACCCAGACCTCCAGAACTGCAGATCAGTCTCCAAATTATAAAAAAAAAATAAAATAAAATTCAGAGGATTGGCATTAAAGTTTGCAGATTGACCTGCAAAGCAAATGAGATTAAGGAGGAAAAAAAATAAAAATAACTCCTTCTCATGTTAATACCCTTGTAATATAGATAAGGGATTTGAATTTTAAATATTATTTTTATTACTTTAGCTCTTTTAATGTCTGTAATTGCTTTCTGTAAAAATGAAACCTCCACTCCCTTATCCATTTGTTTCTCTGCTTTGCAGGAAGATGATTATGCATGTGGAAAAAAGAGATGACGGGCGAGAAAGAAAAAGCTCTTTGCACTTTTTGTCCCTAAATTTGGCAAGGTCTGTGCAGATGCCAAGGCACCACCGGGCCTGATGGAGGTGCTGGGAAAGGCTGCAAGAGGGAAGGGCAGGAGAGGGGGAAGGAAGGAACAAGGAGAGGGAAAGAAAGGAAACCAGGAGAGGGGAAAGGAAGGGAAGCAGAAAAAAAAGGAAAAGAAAGGGAAGCGGGAGAGGGGAAAGAAATGGAAGGAGGAGAGGGAAAGGAAGGGAAGCAGGACAGGGGAAAGAAAGGGAAACAGGAGAGGGAGAAAAAGGAACAAGGAGAAGGAAAAGAAAGAGAACCAGGAGAGGGGAAAGAAAGGAACAAGGAGAGGGAAAAGAAAGGGAACCACAAGAGGGAAAAGAAAGGGAACCACGAGAGGGAAAGGAAGGGAAGCAGGAGAGGGAAAGAAAGGAACAAGGAGAGGGAAAGAAAGGAACCAGGAAAGGAAAAGAAAGGAACAAGGAGAGGGAAAAGGAAGGGAAGCAGAAGAAGGAAAAGAAAGGGAAGCAGGAGAGGGAAAAGAAAGGGAAGGAGGAGAGGGAAAAGAAAGGGAAGGAGGAGAGGGAAAAAAAGGAACCAGGAGAAGGAAAAGAAAGAGAACCAGGAGAGGGAAAGGAAGGGAAGCAGGAAAGGGTAAGAAAGAAAACCAGGAGAGGGGAAAGAAAGGAACAAAGAGAGGGAAAAGAAAGGGAACCACGAGAGGGAAAGGAAGGGAAGCACGAGAGGGAAAAGAAAGGGAAGCAGGAAAGGGAAATAAAGGGAAGCAGGACAGGGGAAAGAAAGGGAAGCAGGACAGGGGAAAAAAGGAACCAGGAGAAGGAAAAGAAAGAGAACCAGGAGAGGGGAAAGAAAGGGAACCACGAGAAGTAAAAGAAAGGGAACCAGGAGAGGGAAAGGAAGGGAAGCAGGAAAGAGTAAGAAAGAGAAGAGAGGGAAAAGAAAGGAACAAGGAGAGGGAAAAGAAAGGGAACCACGAGAGGGAAAGAAAGGGAAGCAGGAGAGGGAAAAGAAAGGTACAAGGAGAGGGAAAAGAAAGGGAAGCAGAAAAGGGAAAAGAAAGGGAACCAGGAGAGGGAAAAGAAGGGGAAGCAGGACAGGGAAGGAAAGAGAACCAGGAGAGGGAAAAGAAAGGGAAACAGAAGAAGGAAAAGAAAGGGAAGCAGGAGAGGGGAAAGAAAGGGAACCAGGATGGGGAAAAGAAAAGGAAAGAAAGGGGAGGTGACCCACGAGCCCAGGAAGGGGTCACAGAGAAGGTGACACCTCCCAGGCCATGCAGGGCTGCTTGGCCATGCTCAGTGGAGGATTTTGGAATTGTTTCCAAGCAGCTCTTACAGATTCCTGAGAGGTTCAGGCTGCGATGAATTAGGAGCCAAGGAGAATTTCTGCACAGGCAGACATTTACCTAGAGGCTTTTTAAAAGGCACCAAAAATCCCAACGTGGTGTGTGAGCAGTTGAGCCCTGTGTAAACACCAGCAGATCACTGAAACGGGATCAGTTCATCTCTGGAACGTGGCATGTGGAGAATTTTATCTGTGAGGAAAGCCTAGAGCCTCCTAAACCCCTCTTGTCTCTACTTAAAAGGTTTGTAGGTGCCATTGTCCTATTTCCTGAACCACTTAAAAGGGGTGTAGGTGCCATTGTCCAATTTCCTAAACCACTTAAAGTGTTTGTAGGTGCCATTGTCCCACTTCCTAAACCCCTCCTGTCTCTACTTAAAGAGTTGTAGGTGGTATTGTCCATTTCCTAAACCAATTAAAAGGTTTGTAGGTGCCATTGTCCCAGTTCCTAAACCACTTAAAGTGTTTGTAGGTGCCATTGTTCCATTTCCCAAACCCCTCCTATCTCTACTTAAAGGGTTTGTAGGTGCCATTATCCCATTTCCTAAACCCCTCTTGTCTGTACTTAAAGGGTTTGTAGGTGCCATTGGCCAGCAAAGCCCCTGCTGAAGGTACAGCTCAGTCTGACAATGGAATTCTCCTCCCAGTTCTCCAGATTAAACCCAGCCCCACCAGCAAAGCCACAGACCAAAGCAGAGGGTAAAAATACCACGGCAAAAGGGGTTCATGCCAAAGCCTGCAGGAAATGTTCATTCCTATGCAGGGGTAAATAGAAAGGTGATGTTGAAGGAGCAGCAGCATCCCCAGTTTGGGGTCCTGACCATTCTCTGGGGTTGCTGAATCCTCAGTGGCATCCTGAACTGCTCTTCCCTACAAAATCCAGTGCAAATCCATCCCCTCCCTCTGTCCTCAGAGCAGAGCCACAGCAGAGCCTCCCCCAGCACTCAGACTGTGCCCAGCTCCCCTCTCTCATCTCCAGGGGCTTCTGCCATTCCATCAGAGTTATTTCCCTCTGCTCATTCCCTGCTAACTTTTCAGAGGGGCAGAACTTTCTGCAGCAGAGCTCCAGCTCCTCATCATCTGCCTCTCTCTTCTCTCTGCAGGCTCAGTCATGCAAGTTAAGAGCTGATCTCTGATAGCAGGAAACTTTGATCTGGGAATGGCATGCAAAGAATTCTTCTGCCTGAATTTCATCCATTTCATGCTTTCAACTCTGCTTCCTGACAAAACTTCTTGTGATTCACTGAGCTCGGTGGAGCTACAGAGGAGCTCTGCAGACCTGAGTTCCCTCCAACCTCCCCACCTGAGCACAGGCAGGTGTTGGGGTTTTATGGGCCCTGGGGGAGGAGAAATGGATTTTTCTTTGTGGCCCTGCACTCTGTCCAGGTCTGGGCTCTGGGGAGATGTCAGATGACATCCCTCTGTCTGTCCTGAGCAGCCCAGACCCTGCCAGGGGGCTCAGAGACCCTGGCACAGAGCCCAAAATGCCCCTGTGGGTTTGATTATGACCCATGGAGCAAGTTACCAACCTTAGATGAAGATCTGCAAGCCACAACAGCTTAAGTAGAATAATAGTGAAGTTATCACAGGGTGGAAAAGTAGATTTTAGGATTTTTTAGAATGGGGGTTCAGGGGGCAAGATGGAGGAATCTGGGCATGTCCAGCCTTTCTCCTTCTTCTTCTTGGCCTCCATCTTTAGGGTGATGGTGGCACTTTTAGATTGGTTTAGAGTAGAAGCTCACTGTCTAACACAGGTGATGGGTATTGGAAAGTAATTGTAAACATTGCACAGGTAGTTTTTAGTATAAAGACATAACACCACCCTGGGGCAGGCAGAGTGCCTGGACTGTCCTGCTGGATGGACCTCAGCAGGGCAGGGGAAAATTTTTTATAGACAAGAAACAATAAACAACCTTGAGACCGAGAAATGAAGAGCCCTGACTCCTTCTTCAAGTGTTGGGCTGGGAAAAGAGACTTTGGAACTTTTCTGGGGGTCACTGGGACCAGCAAGAGATCCTGACAGGGAGAGGAAAAAACAGGAGGCAAAGGATGGGTGGGGGGGAAGAGGGGTTGGTTTCCATCCTGCCAGCACATTGCAACTATAAATATTGGCATGAAATAGGCTTAGAAAAAGACCCAGAGCTTTTTGGGAGCGGAGACAGCCACTTCTCTGGAGAACACACCGCCCAGGCAAGGCCAGAGAGGAAACCCAGGTGGGCCGGCGTGCCAGACAAAAGCCGCCACAGCACCGCCCTACCTGGCATCCCCCTGGGCTCTGCCTGCAGCAGGGCTCTGCAAAGGACACCAAACACGGGGGCTGAGCCGGGCTCCTGAGGAGGAACAACAATGCAGCATCCTTCAGGAGCAAACTGCAGGAACTGCCAGCCCAGGGGCGGCAGCCGCCCCCTCGCCGCGGCTCTGCCAGGGCTCAGCTCGGAGCTGGCGGCGACGAACGGGCCCTGACGTCAGCCCAGCCCCAGGAGAGCCCAGAGAAGCCTCCCACAGCATGGGATGGCAGGAAAGAGCCGGGACAAGAGCCCAGAGGAGGCCCCACAGAGACCCCAACCCTCCACCAGGCTGTGGGGACACTGCAGGGAGCGAGGCTCGGGGCTGGGGATGTGTCAGACCCCAGGACAGCTCTGGGAGCTCAGACTGGTGTAGCCATGGTATTTTATGAAAAATCCTTTCCTTAGGATTTTTTCTCCTGAGAAGCTGAGAGGCCTCAGGAACAAAATGTAACCAATGGTTATCTGCTGCTGTGGAATGCAACAGGTGCATCTGGGATTGATCATTTTTAATTAATGGCCAATCACAGTCCGGCTGTCCAGACTGTCTCAAGTCAGTCACAAGCCTTTGCTACCATTCCTTCCTTTTCTATTCTTAGCCAGCCTTCTGATGAAATCCTTTCTTCTATTCCTTTAGTATAGTTTTAATATAATATATATCATAAAATAATAAATCAAGCCTTCTGAAACATGGAGTCAACATTCTCATCTCTTCCCTCATCCTCAGAACCCTGTGAACAGCACCCCAGGCTGGGATCTTTTCCAGGAGCAGCAGTCCCTGCCTTGGGCACCTCCTTGGATGCCACATCCCCTGGGTGCTTGTGACAGCAGCACTGTCACCAGCCCACCGAGCCCTGACAGCACAACCAGAGCAGCAAACCCTTCTTCTGCACTGTCCCTGGGCTCAAAAACCTCCCAGAATGGTGAAATAGCTGCTCAAGCTTCAGGAGCCAGCAGTGCAGACCCAGCAGCTCTGGAGGGGGGCCCCAGTGGAAGCACATCCAGCTGGAGGTGACCCTGCTCTGTGCAGGAGGATCTGCACAAGTTCTCTGCTGTCCCTCTCTCTATCCTGCATTCAAAGACAGCAGGGTCACTCCAAACAGGTGTCTGGGGACATTTTAAGGACAAGTGTGAGCTCTGCCATATCAGAAGTGACAGCCTGGAAACCCTGCAGGCTGCAGCTCTCCCTGCAAGCCCCACGCAGGGTGGGCTGAGCACTCGGTGCAGGTGTCAGCCTCGGGTCTGCCCTCACCCATCTCTCCTCACCTGGCCTCTGTGGGAGCACGAAACCTGTGCTGGGGAGAGAGAGGGGGAAGAGCAGACACCAGCAGGGACTCTGAGCCAGAGCTGCACTGCAGCAGCCAGGAGCAGGATGTAATTCTTCCAGCCCAAATGCCCTTTAAGTCTCTGATGCCAGGAAGGAGGAGATGAGAAGATTTGCTGCTCTCCCTTGTTTGTTTGTCTGTGCCAGAGCCAGCGAGGCTGACAGGGAGAGCAGCTTTAGTGCCCTGCTCACTCCAGGAATGAGCTGGAGTGCTCAATCTCCCTGCCCTGCCTGCTCAGAGGGACAAATTAGCCCAGGATTTTCTGCATTTGTGACTTCTTTCACTGCAGGATGGGCTTGAGGAGCTCATCAGGAACTGCAGTGACAGGACAAGGGGGAGAGGCTTTGAACTGAAAGAGATTTTGGGAAGGAATTCTTGATGAGGGGCTGGGATGGAATTCCCAGAGAAGCTGAGGCTGCCCCATCCCTGGGGATGTCCAAGGCTGGATGAGGCATGGAGCAACCAGAGATAGTGGAAGGTGTAAAGGGGGCTGAAACTAAATCACCATTCTGTGACTGAGCCCTTCCAGGTGATTTCTCCCAGGCCAAACCCCCATGAGCTGATCACAAACTGTGCAGGATTCCCAAGCCATCCCATCCCCTCTTCTTTACCACCCAATGTGTTTTGAGCTGATCACTGTCACACACATCTTTTATGGAAAATCCTTTCCTTAGGATTTTTCCTCCTGAGAAGCTGAGAGGCCTCAGGAACAAAATGCAAACAATGGTTATCTGCTGCTGTGGAATGCAACAGGTGCATCTGGGATTGGGCTCGTGTGGTTGTTTCTAATTAATGGCCAATCACAGCCCAGCTGGCTCAGACAGAGACCCGAGCACCAAGCCTTTGTTATCATTCTTTGCTATTCTATTCTTAGCTAGCCTTATGATAACATCCATTCTTCTTTCAGTATGGTTTTAATGTAATATATATCATAAATAATAAATCAGCCTTCTGAAACAAGGAGCCACATCCTCGTCCCTTCCCTCAACCAAAAACCCCTGTGAGCACCATCACAGACCACAAACTGTGCAGGATTCCCAAGCCATCCCAGTTCCCTCTCCTTTACCTCCCAACCTGTTTTGTGAGCTGATCACAAACTGTGCAGGATTCCCAGCCCATCCCATCCCCTCTTCCTCACCTCCCAACCTGTTTTGTGAGCTGATCACAAACTGTGCAGGATTCCCAAGCCATGGTGCAGGATTCCCAGCCCATCCCATCCCCTCTTCCTCACCTCCCCACCTGTTTTATTGACCTGCTCACAAGATTTGTGCTGGTGAATTTGGGTCACCAACAGATTTATGTTTGCCCACCATCCTGCTCAATCATATCAGGGTGCACAATTAGCCGTGATGGAATTCCCAGGGCTTAAGAATAAATCAATAGCTGGTGAATTCAGAAGCAATAAAATGAAACATTTTCTCCCCAACAGCCCAGAGTTGCTCTGAGGAGATTCCGTGCCACAGAGGGATTACAGGGGAGGCTGGATAATTCTGTGACCTTTTGGTCCTGCACATTAAGTGAGTGTGAGTCAAACCTTATTTTCTGATGGCTGATCAGGATCAAGGCCAAATTATTTTCCTACAGCGACACTGTGCTGGACAGAGGCAGAGCTTTCATTTTTGGGAAGGATCGGGGACTTTTGTGAGAGGTTTGTGCCCCAGCTGATCCCCTTTTTGTCCTAAAGGGGCAGAGCAAAAATAGAAAAATATATATATATAATTAAATAGAATATAAATATATAAATATTTATATAATATATAGAATATATAATGATGTAATATATAAATATAAAATTATGTAATATATAAATATATAATAATGTAATATATAAATATATAATATATACGTATATAAATATAAAAATATAATTTACATGATATTTAAATCCACTGAAAGAGGATTATGTGCACCCAACACAGAATCTGCTGGATCCCACGGGACTGGGGTGAACAAGGATGAACTCCCTTGGGGACTGACTGTCAAGGATGGACAGAAGCCCCTTGGGCAGTGAAATGCCCTCAAAAAAAACAATATTCCAGGCAGCCCTGAATAAACACAACACCCAGCACACCCAGCTCTGCTCAGTGTCTGGGATTGATCATAAAACCATCATAAAAACCCTCAGGGATATAGGGAGAACAAGAGACAGAGCTGTTTCTCTTCCCCAATTTGTGATCCAGCCTCACAGGCTCTGACAGCTCTGCCCTGCAGAAGAAGTAAAAAACTTTCTTAAATAAACCCTGCTCGAGCTGCAGAAGAAACAAATGGTTTCTGTGTGAAGATGAAGTTAAAATACTCATCACTGGAGAAAAACAACCTTCCAGAAGGTCCCATTTAATGAAGAGGCACTGCCAGGGTTAGGAGGCCAAAAGTTTGATGGTTGTTCCTTTCTTTAGAGCTCTCAGCTCCTTCCCTTTGCCTCCCCAAAGGAAAGTTGCAGGAGTGTAATTGTGTGTGTGTGCACACACACAGAGACACAAGGATGGATAAAAACGGTGCCAATAGCCTGGAGCATTTGCAAACAGCCTCACAGAAGCTCTTTGAGGAGAGCAGATGGAGGTGGGATCTCAGCTGGCACCGAGAGTGACTGCTCAGGGATGGGTGACCCCAGAGACAGGGGGAGCTCAGGGGAGTCTCCAGTCTGTTCAGTGCCCTGTCTGTGACCCTCAGAAAACACAAAATCCCTCCCTCTTCCAGACAAAGAGCTGTCCCAGCTCAGCTGAAACTCCTGAAGTGGGATAAGCATCGCCCTGCACCATGTGGGGAAGAAGCAGAAGGTGCCAGTGGGCATTTCTAGAGATCATGGACATTAAAGACCACAGAACCATGGAAAAGCCCTCCAAAATCCTCAAACTTCCATCCCAATCTTCAATCCTTCCATCCTCAACTTCAATCCATCCCAATCTTCAATCCTTCCACTCTCAACTTCAATCCATCCCAGACTTCAATCCTTCCATCCCCAACTTCAATCCATCCCAATCCTCAATCCTTCCACTCTCAACTTCAATCCATCCCAATCTTCAATCCTTCCACCCTCAACTTCAATCCATCCCAATCTTCAATCCTTCCATCCTCAACTTCAATCCATCCCAATCTTCAATCCTTCCACCCTCAACTTCAATCCCCAAATTCCAATGTGCCCAATAAACCACAGGGTGAAGTGATGCTCATTTTCCAGGGAGGAAAGGTCTGGCAGGAGCCTCAGATCCCTGCCTGGAGCCCCAGGGGATGGATTTGGATGGATTTGGACCTTTGCTCCTCTGCTCTGCAGAAGGCAAATGACTCAGGGTCTTCTCTCCCACAGTGGGGGATTGTCACCAACCCACATTGTCACCATGGATTTGTCACCAGCTGGGAAAGGGCCACTGGGCTCTCAGGGCAGCATCAGGAATGACAAGGCAGGACCAGTGAGGAAGTATTGGCTTAAATATCATCAATCCCATCCTAAGCCTATTTTCCTAAGGATCTCAGAGCATTTTGTGAGCTGTGTTTAAGCTTCAGGAAGCCTGGGAAATCCCACAGAGGAAAACAAAGAGCAGGGAGGAGAGTCCAGGCTGGCTGAGCCCAGGTGTACACAGAATTATTGTCAAACCCAGCAAGATAATTCAGTTTTCAGCTTTGCTGAAAAGAGAGCAGAGCAGTGAAAAGATCTCGAGCCACGCATTTCAAGGAAATGGGAAATGTGCTCCTCCAACAGCAACACTGAGTTAAGCAGCTGAATTGAATCTGCAAAAACTTTTCTAGGCAGAAATCGGACTCTTACTTACCAAACCAGTGTGGTTTGGTAAATTTTTTCAGCTTCTACCAAGCTCTGCATTTTCATGCTGCAAGTTTGCATTAATCTTTCCACTAAGAAAATAATCTATTCTGTAATGAGTTTTCACATGGGATCTCAGACCCCAAACTTCCTTCCCAACAAAGTGAGCACCCCTGAGAGCATCCCACGGCCCTGCTCTTGCTCTGACTTCTTCCCACCCTGCCACACCACCCCAAAAAACACATTTTCCATCAGGAGAACACAGTGCAAACCTACTGTGTTTGGGTTTCTCTCAGACAAAGGAAGGAATGATGAATCTGCCTCCATCTTCTCAGAAGGCTAACTTATTATTTTATGATACTATATTATATTAAGGAATGCTATAATAAATTACACTAGAGAATACAGAAAGGATACAGACAGAATGCTAAAAAGGTAATAATGAAAACTTGTGACTCTCTCCATAGTCCTGACACAACTTGGCCCTGATTGGCCAAAGAGTGAAAACAATTCACACCAGAAATCCAATAAAACAATCATCTGTGGGTAAACAATCTTCAAACACGTTCCACATCAGCAAAACAGAGGAGAAGCAAATCAGAAAATTGTCACTGACATATTTTCTGAAAAATCCTTTCACTAGGATTTTTTTCCCTGAGAAGCCTCAGAAAAGAAATGTAAACAATAATTATCTGATTGCTTGGAATGTGGTCTGGAGATGTTTCACCAACAGATAGATCTTTGATTGGTCTCATGTGGATTGTTTTTACTTGATGACCAATCCTGGTCCAGCTGTCAGGACTCTGGTCAGTCACAGGTTTTTATTATTCATTCTTTGCCAGCCTTCTGATGTCTCCTTTCTCTTTCTTTTAGTATAGTTTTAGCATAGCAATTTTAATATAATATATATAATAAAATAACAAATCAGCCTTCTGAAACATGGAGTCAAGATTCTCATCTCTTCCATTGTCCTGACAACCCTCAAACACTGCCACAATTATCGTTTTCATTTTTCTCTGAGGCTTCTCAGCTTCCCAGGAGAAAAAACAGGGATGGATTTTTTTTCCTCTCAGGCTTCTCAGCTTCCCAGGAGGAAAATACAGGGATGTGGAAATCCAGGGATGTTTCTTTTAGTATAGATTTAGTGTAGCATTTTAAATATAATATATATCATAAAGTAACAAATCAGCCTTCTGAAACAGGGATTCAAGATTCTCATCTCTTCCCTCATCCTGGCGACCCTCAAACACAGCCACAATTATTGCTTTCATTTTTCCCAGGAGAAAAAAACAGGGATGCACTTTTTTTTTTTTCTCTGAGGGTTCTCGGCTCTCCAAGAGAAAAATCCAGGGATGTGCAAATCCAGGGATCCCATTGTGTGAATGCCACACCAACATTCTGCTCCAACCCTCCCAAACGGACTAAAACCCAACCCATCCTCATCAGCACCAAGCACGGTGGCTTTGCAGGGCCAAAGCCCATCAGAGCAGAGTTTGAAAGAACAATTAATCCACTCACCCTGGCTATCAGCTCCCCAACCATCCCTGCCCAGGTGCCGTTGGCCTCGGGGACGCCGTAGACACCGTCTCCCACCAGGTGGATTTTGTAGTTGAAGCGCAGGAAAAACCCAACCCATCCTCATCACCACAAAGCATGGCGGCTTTGCAGTGCCAAAGCCCATCAGAGCAGAGTTTGAAAGAACAATTAATCCACTCACCCTGGCTATGAGCTCCCCAACCATCCCTGTCCAGGTGCTGTTGGCCTGGGGGACACCATAGACATCGTTCCCCACCAGGTGGATTTTGTAGTTGAAGCGCAGGAAAAACCCAACCCATCCTCATCACCACAAAGCACGGCAGCTTTGCAGTGTCAAAGCCCATCAGAGCAGAGTTTAAAAGAGCAGGAAATCCACTCACCCTGGCTATCAGCTCCCCAACCATCCCTGTCCAGGTGCTGTTGGCCTGAGGGACGCCATAGACGCCGTCGCCCACCAGGTGGATTTTGTAGTTGAAGCACAGGAAAAACCCAACCCATCCTCATCACCACAAAGCACGAATGCTTTACAGCACCAAAGCCCATCAGAGCAGAGTTTAAAAGAACAATTAATCCACTCACCCTGGCTATGAGCTCCCCAACCATCCCTGTCCAGGTGCCGTTGGCCTCGGGGACGCCGTAGACGCCGTCTCCCACCAGGTGGATTTTGTAGTTGAAGCGCAGGATCTCGGCCAGCTCCTTCAGCATGTCCACGCAGAAACCCTCGTAGCGGTCGTTGCCTTCCAGCTCCTGGTGGTTCCACTTCAGCATTAAGTAAGGGTTTTCCTGCAGTGAAACTGGGCAGCTGTCATTCCCATCTTAGCCGAGGCGTCCCGCCAGCACCGAGCAGGGAGGGCACAGCTCACGGGGTGAGGGGGTTTGGGAGAAACCTTAGAAAATGGCTGGTTCTAACCCCAAAGCTTAGAAAATGTCTAATTCTAACCCAAAGTATTAGAAAATGTCTAGTTCTAACCCCAAACCTTAGAAAATGTCCAGTTCTAACCCCAAAGCTTAGAAAACGTCTAGTTCTAACCCCAAACACTAAAAAGTGTTTAGTTCTAACCCTAAATATTAGAAAATGTCCGGTTCTAACCCCAAACCTTAGAAAATGTCTAGTTATAAGCCCAAACCTTAGAAAACATCTAGTTCTAACCCCAAAGCTTAGAAAATGTCTAGTTCTAACCCCAAACCTTAGAAAATGTCTAGTTATAAGCCCAAACCTTAGAAAACATCTAGCTCTAACCCCAAAGCTTAGAAAACGTCTAGTTCTAACCCCAAACATTAAAAAGTGTTTAGTTCTAACCCTAAATATTAGAAAAGGTTTAGTTCTAACCCCAAACATTAGAAAATGTCTAGTTCTAAATCCAAAGCTTAGAAAACATCCAGTTCTAATCCCAAAGTTTTAGAAAACTTTTAGTTCTAACCCCAAACCTTAGAAAACTTTTAGTTCTAACCCCAAACATTAGAAAACATCTATTTCTAACCCCATACCTTAGAAAACGCCTAGCTCTAACCCCAAAACTTAGAAACTGCCTAGTTCTAACCCGAAAGCTTAGAAAACACCCAGTTCTAACCCCAAAATGCACATCCCAGCACAATGGATCCCTCTCAAACTGGATGAGGAACGACTGGGAGCTCAGGTGGTGCTGAGCTCTCAGAGCTGTCTCCACATTGGTGATCCCTGGACCCTCCCATGGGGAGGTGCAGATTTATCCTGGTTTAGGACACAAAGCAGAGCTGAGGGATGATGATCTGGGGGCTGTTTCCAGCTGGGAAGTGCAAGAGCAGCCCAGTGAGTCATGGCAGGACATCCAGACTTCAATCTCCCCTGGCACAGAGCACCTTCTCCAGTCTGTCCCCTTTCCAACAAACTTTGAGGGATGTGAGGAGATAGGAAGGAGTTTGGGTGTCTTTAAAGAAGGAGCAAAAAAATCACTGGACAGGAACCTGTTGTGGTGCCTATACATGCCAAATTTTCGTAAAAATGCTGCCCATCTTGACCAATTTTTATAATTTTTATAAAATATGGGTAATATTTTTTATATTTTATGGGTAGAAGGGACCTCTGTCCCTTCCAACTCAGCAGCTGTACACCAGACAAGATCCCCATTCTGAGCTGGATGCAAACTGGCAGCTTGTCTCCATCCCAGCCCCCTCTGAACCCACCAAATGCCATTTCCACATGCAGCATCGACCTGAGCTGAATTCCACAGGCAGGAATTGTGCCTCAGGCTGTAACTGAAGATTTGCAGTGTGAAATCAGCCCAGTGCAGGGCTGAGGGCAGGGAGCAGGATCCAGCTGAGCCCACCCCTGAGTGTCGCAGACATCTTTTATGGAAAATCCTTTCCTTAGGATTTTTCCTCCTGAGAAGCTGAGAGGCCTCAGGAACAAAATGTGAACAATGGTTATCTGCTGCTGTGGGATGAAACAGGTGCACCTGGGATTGGGCTCATATGGTTGTTTCTAATTAATGGCCAATCACAGTCAGCTGGCTCAGACAGAGTCCCAGACAGCTGTCTTTGTTATCATTCCTGTTTTTTCTATTCTTAGCCAGCCTTCTGATGAAATCCTTACTTCTATTCTTTTAGTATAGTTTTAATATAATATATATCATAAAATAATAAATCAGCCTTCTGAAACATGGAGTCAGATCCTCATCTCTTCCCTCATCCTAAGCCCCTGTGGACACCCCTGGTCACACCTGAGGGCTGGGCTGGCCCCATGGGGGGACTGCAGGTGCCCCCCTCCCTTACCAGGATGGTGGTGACAATCAGGGTGGTGTTGAAGAGGCTGTCAGAAATGTTGGAGGAGAAGATCCTGTTATCCATGCTGAGCCCTTCAGAGACATGCCAGTGGCCAATCTGGAGAGACAAACAGCACAATCAGGGGATTTATAGGGCGAGGCACTGCCCATATGGCTCTGCTGAGTGACAACAACCCTGGAGCTGGCCTGGTTAGGGATGCTCCATTAACTTCACAAGCCCAGAACGGGTCAGCAGAGGGATTAACCCTCTGTGCACACAGGGCCACCAGCCTGGCCCTGTGCTGCCTTCCCTCATGTCCTCCCTGCAGAGCTGGGAGCTGGGCAGCTCCCTGCAAGGCACACAGCATTGTGTGTTGTCCCCAAATGCCACCAAATGGGTCCATCTTGGGCCAGAAATCCCCAATTTGTGAGTTTGTCCCACTGTGGTGCTGGGAGCCCTCCTGGGTGGGACAAAGCCACCTTCTCAGTGGTGCTTCTCCTTGGCTCCTCTTCCAGCTATTAACCACCACAATTAAGCACCTCCAAATCCTTTCATTCAGGCTCATCACACCCAAATTTACCCACCCAAGTATCAGAGTGGCTGCAGCAAACCCAAATTCCCAATGTGGATGGGATCCTTTCATTCAGGCTCATCCCACCCAAATTTACCCACCCAATCATCGGTGTGGCTGCAGCAAACCCAAATTCCCAGCGTGGATGGGATCCTTTCATTCAGGCTCATACCACCCAAATTTACCCACTCAATCATGGGTGTGGCTGCAGCAAACACAAATTCCCAATGTGGATAGGATCCTTTCATTCAGGCTCATCACACCCAAATTTACCCACCCAAGCATCAGAGTGGCTGCAGGAAACCCAAATTCTCAGTGTGGATGGGATCCTTTCATTCAGGCTCATCACACCCAAATCCTCTGATTCAGGCTCATCACACCCAAATTTACCCACCCAAGCATCAGAGTGGCTGCAGGAAACCCAAATTCTCAGTGTGGATGGGATCCTTTCATTCAGGCTCATCACACCCAAATCCTTTCATTCAGGCTCATCACACCCAAATTTACCCACCCAAGCATCAGAGTGGCTGCAGCAAACCCAAATTCCCAGCGTGTCCCAGGCTGGGGAGGACATCGTGACTCAGCTGTGACACAGCTGCCTTCAGCCAGGGGAGGGGAGGAATATTCCACAGAACCTAATTTTAACTTCAAGGGCCTAATCTCCTTCCCTCAGAGCCCTGGGCAGGGACATCAGCACCTCCAGCAGCTCGTTCAGAACGTGCAAATTAAACTCCTGCTCTCTTATTGTCCTTAAAGGAGCTTCTGCTTTTCCTCCTCTGC
This sequence comes from Setophaga petechia, assembly GCA_024362935.1. Lineage (NCBI taxonomy): Eukaryota > Metazoa > Chordata > Aves > Passeriformes > Parulidae > Setophaga > Setophaga petechia. The sequence goes on along the minus strand of JANCRA010000115.1, from coordinate 76,608 downwards.
TTTTCCTCATGGATGCAGGGGGGGCTGAGGAGGGCAGCTCCCTCTGAATCTCCTTTTCCTCCTCTGTCCCATCAGGTTCCAGGCACAGGGAGGGGTGGGAAGGGCAAGCAGGGCAGCTTTGCACTCAGAATCATCAAACCCAGCTCCTGGCCCTGCACAGACACCCCAGCAATCCCAGCCCATGCCTGAGAGCATTGTCCAAACCCTCCTGGAGCTCTTGGGGCTGTGACCATTCCTAGTGCAGGGCTCACCTTGGGAACAGCAGCCCCAGACTGGGAGATTTCCCACCAATTTCAAGGGCAGGGAGTCCCTGGAGCACAGCTTCCACTTCCAATCCTGCTGAATTCCCCAGCCCTGCTCTGATTGCTGCTGTGATTGCCCAGCTCCTGGCCCTGCACAGACACCTTGGGGCTGTGACCATTCCTGGGCTGGGAACAACAGCCCCAAACTGGGAGATTTCCCACCCATTTCCCTTGGAGCACAGCTTCCAATGTCCTGCACAGGCTCTGAGTCCAAGCAGAGCTGAATTCCTGCTGAATTCCCCAGCCCTGCTCTGATTGCCCAGCTCTTGGGCCTGCACAGACACCCCAGAAACCCCCCCTGTGCCTGAGAGATTTGTCCAAAATCTTCCTGGAGCTCTTGGAGCCATGACCATTCCTGGGCTGGGAACAACAGCCCCAAAATGTGAGATTTCCCTCCTATTTCTCTTGGAGCACAGCTTCCAGTGTCCTGCACAGGCTCTGAGTCCAGGCAGGATGAATCCCTGCTGAATTCCCAGCTCTGCTCTGATTGCCCTGCACAGATACCCCATCAATCCCTCCCTATGCCTGAGAGCATTGTTCAAACCCTCCTGGAGGTCTTGGGGCTGTGACCATTCCCAGTGCAGAGCTCACCTTGGGAACAGCAGCCCCAAACTGGGAGACTTTCCACCCATTTTCCTTGGATCACAGTTTCCAGTGGTCTGCACAGGCTCTGAGACCAATCAGGATGAATCCCTGCTGAATTCCCAGCCCTGCTCTGATTGCTGAGCAGCAGCCCCTCTGCAGAGAGCCATCCCTCACAAACATTGCCTCATTCTTCTTCCCTCCCGGATTTCTCAACCAGAGATTAGTGACAGATTAACTTTAATTTTAACAGCCCTCGCTGTTCTCCAATTTGTCCCTCCCCTGCTGGCATGTGCTGAGACTAATTGCCTCTTCTCCTGACAGAGCTGTGGCTTTGACCTTGCTTTTAAAGGCACCAAGGCCACATTTTGGGGCACTTTCCCCCATCCTGGCTGGCCCCAGCTCACCCCTGTGCCCCTCAGGGGCTCACAAAGCTCCTCCTGCTGCTGTTCCTGCAGTGGCAGAGGGTGCCTGGGCCCCTCACATCCCTCTCCTGCAAGATGGATGTCAAGGTGATTTTAATCATCTCTATCTACATATAAAGAGCCTCTGGAAAATAGAAAACACATCCATCTGCTAAGATTTTCAGAAAACAATCAAATCCTCCTAATGGACAACAGCATCCTGTTGTTCTGGCTCTGGACAAGGACTTGAGGGGTTTTAGGACTCGGGTTTTAGGACTCAGGGGTTTTAGGACTCAGGGGTTTTAGGTTTTAAGCAGAGGATGTGATTGGTCTTTATAAATACAGCAGGTGGAGGAGGTCTGTAGCAAAGAGGTAGAACAGCTTTTTGAAGCTGAAATGATGGCGTTGGCACAAAAATAAATACACACAAAGCAGCCAGAAATAAACAGGCTGACAGAGCAGGGGAGGGGCTCCTAATGATCAGAGGAGCTGGAGTGATCCCTGTCCTACAGGAGCAACGAGGGCAGCACAACCAGCTGGAGCTCAACACCTTTGAGAGAGGGATTATGTGAGAGGGATTAGGTGGAGAAAGCCCCCTCCATGTCCTCAGGGATGTGAGACCCCCAGGGCATCATCTCTGCACCTCCCAGCACCCCAAGGAGACCCAGCCCTGCCCCAAACACCCACGGGCATCTCGAGGCAAACACAAACTGTGAAACTCAGGGTGTGGAGCTCAGGGTGGGGAACTCATCTGTATCTCATCAGAAGGCCTCGAGCCTGGAAGGAGCAGGGAAGTGCCACTGCTCCATCCCCACAGGCTGCTGAGTGCCCCAGTTTAGCTGCTCTGAAGGTGTTGTTTGGGTTGGTGGCACAGGAATATTTCTCATCTCTGTAGAAAATCCCCACGTGGAGCATCCCTGGCTCACTCCTTCCACCCTGTGTGCAGAGGCTTTGAGGCTCCTCGTGGTGTGAGGTGATGAAATACCTCTCAAAGCAGTGATTTTAATGAAATCTTCTGCTTATTTTTTTCTTTAGGCACAAGGCAAGACTTCTCCACGAGCTTCAGAGGTATTTACCCCATTCCCAGCTTCAAATTAAGGCAGAGCCAGCCCTGAATGCAGATCTTGGAGCAGCAGGCAGCACCAGGGACCTTTGGGCTGTGATTACAAGGGGCATCCTACAGCTTGCAGCCACCAAATCCTCCCTCAGTGTCCCCAGGAACAGGGGGGAGTGCACAGTGCAACCAAGGAGAGAGAATCTGGAGAGGGGAAAAAGGGAATCACACAAACAAAGGAAGGAAATCCCTCTGAGGACACTGCCAGGGGGTTGGATTCCTGAGTGACACTGCTGATGCCAGGCAAAAGCTCCTGCTCTGAAATCAGCACTGAAAGCATCAACTGTTAAACCAAAGAACCATGAGACACACACACACCTCACCCCACCAGCATCCCCCAGATGTCCCCTCCACCCCATGATTGACACCTGGCACAGCCCAGGCAGGGCTGCAGTGGCACACCCTGAGTTTGTCAGGTCCTGGGGGCAGAAACCATTCAGAAACCATCCAGAACCTGTCCCTAAGCTGCTCCTGGGGACAAAAACCATCCAGAACCTGTCCCTGGGGGCAGAAACCATCCAGAACCTGGTCCTGGGAGCAGAAACCATCCAGAACCTGTCCCTGGGCTGTTCCTGGGGGCAAAAACCATCCAGAACCTATCCCTGGGCTGTTCCTGGGTGTAGAAACCATCCAGAACCTGTCCCTGGGTGTAGAAACCATCCAGAACCTGTCCCTGGGCTGTTCCTGGGCCCAGCAGCTAATGAGGAACCAGTCCCACCGAGGCTGATTAGCTGCTGCCAAATTAAAAAGGTTTGATGTGGCAGGGACTGAGAAGGGTCCCAGAGCTATTGGTGGGGAACTCATCTGTATCTCATCAACATCCCAATTAACAGCCCCAGCCCTTGCACTGCTCTGCCCCAGGACACCAGCAGGGCCTGTGGTTAAATGGAGACTGATCAGCCACACTTAGGATGGGGTCAGGGTCTGCAGCTTCCCCTTTCCCATCCCTAAATCACAGCTCCTCCTCACTCCCTTCCCTCCATGAAGTTCTCAACCTCAGCTCGTGATTTACAGCAAATCACTCTGCTGGAACTCTGCAGTGTTTTTTAGAGGGGCAAAGAAAAGGGGGGAAAATTAAAAAAAAAAAAAAAAAAAAAAGATGACATTTAGCAAAGCCAGCCCTTGTCAGATCTATAGATCACCAGCACATTAATGAGCCTGTGCTTTATCGAGCATCCTGTGAGCAGACAGAGCAGCTCTCATATGGCTGTGGAAAAAATTCCTCTGGTTAAGCTAAATCAGGAAAAGAAGCGTTTGGTGTGTTACATAAACGAATTAAAAATTGGATGTCAAAAAGCCCTGCCTCTCCTTGCCCAAAAGCAGCAGTGAGTTAAAGAATCTAAGTGTCTCTTAATTTGCTTCCTGGCTGGATCAGCCTCAAAATTCGGTGAACTCTCCATCAAAGCTGATGAGCTGGAAGTCCCTGTGGCTTCACTGGGTGGAAGGAGAGAGAGGAGGAGAGGGAAAGAGGGAAAGGAAGGAAGAGAGGAATGGGCAGAGCTAAAATGAGCTTGGTTAAAACTAAGCAGGGAATAGAAGTGCTTCAAACAAATCAGTTAATACAACCCTTGGGAGCAAGATTGTCTCCAGGATGTGAAAGCCTGTTCTTTACCCTGTTCCTTTAATTAAAATATTTCTAATGATTTATTTAGGCCTTTTCATTAAAAGAAGCCAGGCTGGCAACAAGAAAATAACATTTATGGCACAGCAGAGCTGCCTTTGGCTTCTGTTTGCGGGAACGTGGAGGGGAGGCAGGCTGGGCAGGAGGGGAGGCTCTTCCCAGTTAAACACATCTCAACAAAGTCCCTTAGGCTGGGAGGGACCCTGACCCCCTCTGGGCACTGCTGTGGATCAGAAAAGCTCCCTGAGAAAGGGGGAGAAGGCAGAAAAGCTGAGACAGGAGCAGTTTTATGAAAATCAGCTCTTTGCTGGTGGGTTTGTGACAGGGCAGGGCTTGCAGCCTCCCCCAAGGAGGAGGAGACCCCAGAAAATACCACAGGGGTCCAGAGGCCCTTTTTGTCCCCAGAGCATCTCCCTGAGCCCAGGACACCTTTCTCTATTCTTTAGTATAATTTTAGTTTAGCATTCTATAATAATACAATATAGCATAATATATTACAGTAGAGTATAATATATATTATTACAGGGTCTGCCCTGTCCTTCCAGCACTTTCTCCCTGTGGTTGGGAGTGTTACATGCCTGCAGCCTGATGGGGATTTGGAAAGCTTGATCCCAGAGCAGCTTTCCTGGCCATGTCACAGCCACAAAGCTCCTTTTCCACCGAGCTGTTACAACAGGTCAGCAAAGGTTTTCTCCTGTCACTGCAGGTTTGTGGGGAGGAGATGAGATTTTATTCTCAGGGCAGATCAGGCTGCAGTCACAGCTCCCCACGGAGCTCTGGGAGAAGCTCTGCTCCAAAAGGACCTGTGAGTTTAACGTGCCACGCTCAAACACATCAAACCCAAAGCTGTCACAGGGAGCTCTGCAGCCTTTCCTTCATGAATCCAGCTGAATTTGTGCTCTTATTAATGCAGATGGGCTTGGATCTGTCACTTCTGTTCAGAGGGTGATGGCTTTGGGAGAGGATTAAAGGGCATTGATGCTGGAGGGATCTCTGTGGGGAAAACGCCGTCGTGATCCCCCCTGCTCACTCGGAGAAAGGCAGCATCAAAGCCAAGCTGTCACTTGACAGGTAAGAGCTGGCAGGTGACATCCTTGCCAAGGCTGAAATCCACTGCTGCCAGGCCAGGAGAGGGGTCCTGGTGCCAAAATGCTCTGTTGGTGAGGGCAGGGTACAATAGCTTTTGTTCTCTGCCAGCAGCTAGAGTGGCAATCTCTGAGAAAAGGGCAGCAGTGGAGCTGTCAGCAGGGAAACAAGACAGATGAAACCCCTTTTTTTTTTCCTAATTTTTTTTTTTTGCTCCTGAATTAGGTTTGGATTTACCAGCAAATTCCTTGGATTTGTGTCGTGTAATCTCATCAGTCTGATATCCTCAACTTCAGCTCAAACCAGAAAATATGGCTCGGGCAGGAAGTGTGAGATGAGGAAATACCACTCAAATTAATGATTCTAATGAAATCTGCTCGGTGTTCTGTGGGCAGAGGAAAGCTGTGAAGAACCTACGAGCACTGAGACAAAAAGTAAATGAGTGTGAGCTGAGCAAACCTGCTAGAGAGGAGCCAGAAACCAGGAGTGAAATGAGCTTGAACTTCCCCTCACAGGGGGGAGATGATGGGGAGCTCCTCACATGGCTTTGCCCCATTTGCTTTCCCTCCCAGAAACAGTTTGAAATTATTCACAGTACTCATTTTTTTCCCCTATTTCATAGAAAATCCTCCAATTTTTCCCCCATGCAAATAATTTTAAGCCACAAGCTTAAGAAGTAAAGGAGTGTGAGTGAATTTGCACCTGGCACAGACTCCCTGCTCTGAATTAGCACCTGGGACAGGCCAGAGACTATTGACATTTTTTTCCTATTTCATAGAAAATCTTCCTATTTTTTTCCCCATCCAAATAATTTTAAGGAAATGCAGCCACAAGCTTAAGAACTAAAGGAATGTGAGTGTGAGCTTGCACCTGGCCCAGACTCCCTGCCCTGAATTAGCAGCTGGACAGGGCAGAGCTTGGCTCTGCCATCACCCCCTCCATTCCCTGATGGATTCACACAAATCCAAACCATCCTGAGGCCCATTCCTGATAAAATCAAACACGCTGAGTTTGCCAGAGCTCAGCTGACACCCCAAGCACCTCATGGTGCAAACAAGGGGGGTCTGTCACTGTCACATTTTCTGAAAAATCCCTGCACCAGGATTTCTTCTCCTGGGGAGCTGAGAAGCCTCAGAGAAAAATGAAAACAATAATTATCTGATTTCTCCTGTGTTTTGCAGCTTTGGAATGTGTTTGGACATTGTTTACCAACTGGCAATTGTTTGATTGGTTTCACGTGAATTATTTTAACTTAATGACCAATCACTGTCCAGCTGTGTTGGACTCTGGAGAGAGACTCACAAGGTTCATTATTATCTTTTAGCCTTCTGTCTGTATCCTTTCTCTATTCTTTAGTAGAGTTTTAGTTTGGCATTCTATAATAATATAGTATATTATAGCATAGTATATGTATATATATGTATATATGTATAGTATATGTATATACTATATATGTATAGTATATATGTATATAGTATATGTATATATAGTATATGTATATAATATAGTATATTATAGCATAATATAGTATAGTATAGCATAATATAGTATAGTATAATATAATAAATTATAGCATGATATAGCATGATATATAATAAAATATAACATAACATAATTATTATATTTTATAATATAATAATTATATATAATATTATAATATTATACTATATATTATATAATTAATTATTATATAATATATAATTATATTCTATTACATTATTATATATTATATATAATATAATATGATATAATATAATATAATATAATAATATAATATAATATAACATAATATAATAATATATAATATATAATATATAATACAATACAATACAATATAATATAATATAACGTAATATAATAATATATAATTAATATATAATATCAGCCTTCTAAGAACATGCAGTCAGATTCATTCCTTCCTGCCACAGGGGACCCCAGAAAATACCACAGGGGTCCAGAGCCCCTTTTGGTCCCCAGATCAGCCCCCTGAGGACACCCAGGACACCTCCCAGCCCTCCCCAGCTGCTCTCACCTGCCGGAAGCCCCCCCGGGTGTGCTGCAGGATTTTCAGGGCGTAGTTGGAGCGTTGGCCTTTGCTGTTGAATTCGATGTGGCCGGTGAGACCTTCCAATTCTACCTGTCCAAGAGAGACTCAGTTACAGCGCCCAGCGAGGCTGCCCCACCCCACTGCAGGCAGCTGGCTGACAGCACACGGGCAAAACGGAAAGAAAATCCTTCAGTCTGATCAGAAACCCCAAAACAGGACAAATGGAAGGTCCATTTCCACTAAGAACCTGGGGAAAAGGGAATGCTTGTGTCTCCACAGGTTCAGGACCAAAGTGGATTGCAGCAAAGAATGTAAAGCCATTATTTCAAGCACAGAAACACATTAAAGACTCAGATCTGGACAGATTTAGAGTACAGTACTGTACTTTAAAACTCTACAGTACTGTACTTTAAAACTCTACAGTCCTGTACTCTAAAACTCTAAACTTTTTTCTACTTACGCTAATGTGTCCCTGCTTTAAACTATAAATCCACATTCTCGCTTCCAGCACCTGTTTGGAAGCCTTCTCCAAGGTCTCAAATCAAATCCTGTGTTTAATTCTAAGTTTTGGCTACAGGCCCAAAGTTCTGAGAGTTCTCTGTCCAGACCCAGGAGGGATGGCCCCACACACCCCACACTCCCTGCAGGAACAGCAGTGCAACCCTCTTAGCTCAGTGTTAATTATTTTTGGAGTCTGGCTAGAGGAGAAAAGACAAGGAGAGGAGCAGGGAAGCAGCAGCACGAGGTGCAGGACTCCCAGGTTTCCTTGTTTTAGAAAAACCAGCTCCATATCCCCTCAGTGCCTCCATCCCTCCATCCCAAGGCTCAGACCGCTGGGTCTTTGAGCAGCAGACCTGTGGGGAGCTGGAGGATTTTGTTGTCCCTGGCTAAAGGTGGGATTTAAAACAATGGGCCAAAGTGGTACAATGCTCAGGTTCAGCTGAGCTTTCCTCTGAGGGGAAAAATCTCTCATAAATAAAAAACCTTTATAAAATTTCCTTTTCGCATTTACACTCAGATCCAGAAACCTGCTCCATGCTGGTCACCTCGGCTCTGAGGAGCCACAAACTCCAACTATTTCAAAAGGCTGAGATTTCAGAGTGTTCTCGTGCCAGATTTAGGCTTGTTTCGTTCCAGAAATGACAATTTTGGGTTCAAAGGAGCCCAAACTCATAAGGGAACTTACATCTTGCACTTGAACTCTGAGGAATTGTACTCCATGATCTTGTATCAGCTCAAGTCAGAGCTCAAATCACTTAGAAACATTCATACTTAAAAAAACCCCAAACAATTGAATTCCAGCTTTTCTGCAGCAAAGCCTGAAAAAGGGAGAGTTTCATGTTGTTCCAGGGCTGGTGACTGTCACAGACATCTTTTATGAAAAATCATTTCTTTAGGATTTTCCCCCCTGAGAAGCTGAGAGGCCTCAGGAACAAAATGCACACAATGGTTATCTGCTGCTGTGGAATGCAACAGGTGCATCTGGGATTGGGCTCATGTGGTTGTTTCTAATTAATGGGCAATCACAGCCCAGATGGCTTAGACAGAGAGTCCGAGACACAAGCCTTTGTTATTCATTTTTTCTTTTTCTATTCTTAGCTAGCCTTCTGATGAAATATTTTCTTCTATTCTTTTAGTATGGTTTTAATGTAATATATATCATAAAATAATAAATCAAGCCTTCTGAAACATGGAGTCAGATCCTCATCCTGGGACCCCTGTGAACACCATCACAGGTGACAACCCAAACCCTCAGATCTCACTTTTCCGTGCCTCCCAAGAGCCCCGTGGCAGGCAGGAGCACCCCTCAGCCCCCTCTCACCATTCTCAGGTAGTTCATGAGGCTGGTGCCGTGCTGCCAGATCTGTGCTGAGCCGCAGGACAGGGGCTTGACGCCGATCTCCTGGCTGCGGTTCAGCTCCTGCACCGCCGTCACCACCGCGTACACGGCGTCGAACAGCAGCGCCGAGGACAGCTGGGGGAAAAACAGGGAAAAATCAGATTGGGAGTAGAAAAATGTCCCATCCTGCTGCTCCTCCACTGCGTACACGGCGTCGAACAGCAGCGCCGAGGACAGCTGGGGGGGAAACAGGGAAAAATCAGATTGGGAGTAGAAAAATGCCCCATCCTGCTGCTCCTCCACTGCGTACACGGCGTCGAACAGCAGCGCCGAGGACAGCTGGGGGGGGAAAACAGGGAAAAATCAGATTGGGAGTAGAAAAATGTCCCATCCTGCTGCTCCTCCACTGCGTACACGGCATCGAACAGCAGCACTGAGGACAGCTGGGGGGGGGAAAACAGGGAAAAATCAGATTGGAGCACAAAAATGTCCCATCCTGCTGCTCCTCCACTGCATACACGGTGTTGAACAGCAGCACCGAGGACAGTTGGGGGGGAAAAACAGGGAAAAATCAGATTAGAGTACAAAAATGTCCCATCCTACTGCTCCTCACTGTCAGCACTGTGTACACGGTGTTGAACAGCAGCACCAAGGACAGCTGGGGCAAAACACAGGGAAAAATCAGATTGGAGCACAAAAATGCCCCATCCTGCTGGTCCTCCACTGTGTACACGGTGTTGAACAGCAGTGCCAAGGACAGCTGGGGGGAAACACAGAGAAAAATCAGATTAGAGTACAAAAATGTCCCATCCTACTGCTCCTCACTGTCAGTACCGCGTACACGGCATCGAACAGCAGTGCTGAGGACAGCTGTGGGGGAAAACCAGGGAAAAATCAGCTTGGGAGCACAAAAATGGCCCATCCTGCTGCTCCTCCACTGTCAGTACATGGCGTCGAACAGCAGTGCCAAGGACAGCTGTGGGGAAAAACAGGGAAAAATCAGATTGGAGCACAAAAATGCCCACCCTGCTGCTCCTCCACTGTCAGCACCGCATACACGGCGTCGAACAGCAGTGCTGAGGACAGCTGGGGCAAAAAACAGGGAAAAATCAGATTGGGAGTAGAAAAATGGCTCATCCTGCTGCTCCTCCACTGTCAGTGCACGGCGTTGAACAGCAGTGCTGAGGACAGCTGAGGGGAAAAACAGGGAAAAATCAGATTAGAGCACAAAAATGGCCACTTCTGCTGCTCCTCACTGTCAGCACTGAGTACATGGAGTCGAACAGCAGTGCCAAGGACAGCTGGGTGGGAAACACAGAGAAAGATCAGATTGGAGCACAAAGATGCCCCATCCTGCTGCTCCTCCACTGTCACCACCACGTACACGGCGTTGAACAGCAGTACTGAGGACAGCTGGGGGGAAACACAGGGAAAAATCAGATTGGAGCACAAAAATGACCCATGCTGCTCCTCCACTGCGTACACGGCGTCGAACAGCAGTGTTGAGGACAGGTGGGGGGAAAAACAGGGAAAAATCAGATTGGAGCACAAAAATGCCCCATCCTGCTGCTCCTTGGAGATGGAGAGTGTTCTCTGCACAGCCTGGGGTTGTCACCCTTCTTTGACAGGCAGACCCATAAGAAATTGCTAGGTCTGCTTGTCCAGCAGCCAAATCCTGTGTTTCTGACCCCACAGAGCTCATCCATCCCTCGCCACAACCTGGAGCAGCAATGCTGAGGGAATGTCCAAGTGTCAGAGCTCATCCCCTCTCCTGCTCACCTTGGCTTTGGTTGCTTTGTCCAGGTTTCTTTGCCCACCAACCTCACAGCCCCATTTCCCACTCATGCACAGCAGTTTCCATGGCTTTGGGCTCGTTAACAATCAACGATTTTCCTCCCTCGTGCTCACTGTTGCATCTGAGATTTCACTTTTAATTACTGTCACCTCCTGACTGCAGGAATTAAGCCGTTGCAGCTCATTACTATCAAGGCTGCATTTTCCCCATGGATGCTCCCAGGAGCATCCTCTTCCCATCCCAGCTCCTGGCACAGGGCTCAGTCTCACCCTGGCTGTGGCTTCCAGCCCTGCATCCTCTGCTCCTCCCAGAGCCTGACCAGGTTTATTCTGCTGCCATGGCCCTGCAGGGTCAATCTCACCCAGCTCAATGATCCCAACAACCCTTGGGCTTCCACTCTGTTGCTAATTTTGATTTAACCCTGCTTGAAACCTCACTGACCACACTGGTGTGGGATTAGACACTTGAAAAGCAGCACAAACCCCCTCAAAACCTACAAAAATTAAAAGGCAGGATTCCATCAAAACCCCAAACACCAGCTCTGACAACACCAGTGACCTTTCACTCCTCCCACCTGCTGAGGCTGACCTGAACATTCCCCTCCTGGAAAACCTTTTCCAGAGATTCTTTAAGAAGCTGATAAATTCTTCTCTCCTTCTTTTATCCCTTTAATACAAATTCTTTTCCTAACAGGGCTTTTCCAGCCTGTCCTGTCCTCAGTCCCTGCTCCATGAAGCTCTTTCCATGCACTTAATTTTAATTATGAGTTTAATCATGTTCAGGGTTACAGGATCTCACACCCAATTTGCAATTCCTTTCCTGAATCAGGAACCATATTAACAACAGCTGGACAAATGAAACTGTTATGAGAACAAACACAACCCCTGCAACCCCAAAATTTCCCCCATTTCCTACCAAATCTGAATACTGGCCCAGCACTTTTCATTTTCTCCTGCTGGGTTTCCATTTCCATTTTCCCTGAGCAGTTAATCCCTTATTAGATGGTGAGCAAGAGACTTGTAGATCTCAGTGAAGCATTTGACATTATTGATTGGAATGTTTTACTTCTGAATTCTGGAAAATTCATTAGGATTTCTGCCATCACTCTTGATGATTTCAAGCAATTTAAGTACTGGGGAGGGTGTGGAGATACACAGGATCAAGTCCTCATGGCATGGAATAGGAATCCCTTCCCTGCAAGCTGATTTTGCACAGAAAACAGATAAACCACAAAGTTTTGAGGTCATAACCTTCAGCAGAGGAGTGAAAAGAGATTTTTGGAGTGTCCTGCAGGCAGATCCAGCCAGAGGGATCTGTCCCTGTCCTCCTGTGCATTGCTCAACTTTCCCCATGTTACCTATAAAAACCTCTCACTGCTTTTATATTCTCATTTTAAACCACAGCTTTGTCCCTGTGTCACAAAAAGCCAATTTTCCTGCTAACAAATTGATTCTCTCCCTGGCCTGCACTCTGATTTGTGCAGAGCCCTGTTGGTTTCGTGCCCTTCTGCAATATCAGAGCTCCATGGAAAATCCAGGGGCTTGGGGGACTTCCCTCAATCCCCAAATTCTTGACAATTCTTGCCACTGAAACATGAACAGGTTTGGGTTTTGCCACGTGGGGTTTTTTCCTTCCCTTCCTAAAACATTCTCAGCTGTATCTTTGCCCCCAAACCCAACATGGGGAATTAAAGCCATTAAAACCCTGTGAAATAGACTTTGCAATCTGGATTTTACTCAATGACATAAACACTTAATTACAAACATCTGTTTTAGCCTAAATTCTAATTACCAAATCTAGCCATCTGTAATTTGAATGATTTTCTCTGATTTCCTTTCTTTGCAATGTGATTAATGAGGATGGCATTGGAGCAGGCAGCTCCCTCCTCCTTTGTCAGATGCTTCCTCAGCTCCACCAAGAACGCCCTGGGATTTCTGCAGCTCACAGGAAACCTCCCTCCTGTCACTTCCAGCTGTTGAGCTTCCTTTTCTCTCTTTAGGATGAGTTATCCCATCCCAGGGCTGCACACAGAGATGCTCCCTGCCAGATTCCCAACAGCAAAAAGGCAGAAAGGTCCTGGATTCACCTCACAGACAAAATAAACTCTGCTTGGGAATGTTTTACCTCTGCTCTGTAACTTCCCTACCCTCAAATCCTTTTCCCATCACCTGGGCTGCTCCATCCTGAAGAATTCCAGTCCTTCCAGGCATCCTCCCACCTACAGGTTTTGCTGGATGTTCAATACAACCCGGGGTAAGAACCCAAAATCAGAATTTTCATTTCCCTATCACACCTGCTGCTGGTTCCTGCTGTCTCCTGTTTGCACTGGGAGCAGGGAATTTGTTTTTAATGCCTCTCCACAGCCCCTGCAATCCAAAAAGGAATCTTCCTGCTGGAGATCCCATGGAGACTGAGCAGGGTGAGCTGATTGCAGCTGCCTCTGGGTGGGGGGGAGAGCAGGATGCTCCCAGGCACAGGAGCTCAAGTCAAGCCAAAGGATGTGCACACAAAGGGCAAAAATCTCCTTATTTTGCCTCTTAGGGCTCCCTTTGTGGTGACAATAAGGAGGTTTTCAGCAGCTCAGCTCGTCAAGGGGCTCTGAGTTCATTAAAATCCATGCAAAGGGTTCAGCTGATGATATTTTCCTCTCTCTCTCTCCTCTCAGAGCTGCAGCTGTGATGTGGCAAATCAGCTTTGCAAACTCTCCCAGTGGTGGAGAATCCCTGGGGAATGCTCCAGGGCTGATGTGCACCCTCCTCACACTGCTCAGGGAGCTGCTGGAGCCCAGAGCACAGCCCAGCCCCTCCTGGGCCATCTGCAGCCACAGTCCCCCCTCCAGGAGCCACTTTCCTGGAATTTAAACACACAGGGATAAACTTCACCAGGGAAAAACCAAATCAGAGCTGCATCATCCCCTGCACACACAGGGAAATGCAATCCAAATCAAGATTAGGCTGGAATTCAAAGCTGGGCTCCCAGTCCAGCACAGAGCTCTGCACCCCAAGGTCTTTTGGGCAGCTCTGACTTCCAGGGTCACTTTGCTGTTTTCCACATCTTTTGTAAATCACAGATTGACAGCTCAAGTCCTCTCCTACCTATTTAATAAAAATGTTCTGCTCTGGCTCTTCCTTCCCATTCCTGGACCAACATCTCCTCATAAAACCTAATCTGAGGTACAACAGCAGCCTGGGGATATCCCTGAGCTCTTTAGCACAAGATTAAATAGGATTAAATAATTAAATTATTTAATAATTCAAACAACTTTTAAAAGAATTATTTGAGACCAGAGTTTCTACCCCTGAGTTGCTCAGGACCATCCTGAAGCTCTTCCCACAAGGTTTTTCCATTATTATCAGAATTCCCAGCTCAGGGAGGTTCTGGGGGACAGGAATGGAATTTACTTACTGCAGGCCCAGTGAAAGGAGCGTGGTCACAATTCTCCTGCCAGGACTGGTTGAGGCTCTGGACAAACTCTTGGAAGAAGGCGTGGGACTGGTTGAAAATGGAGAAGCCCAGGATGTTGACTCGGTCGTCCAGCAGGGTGTCCAGGCGCTGGAGGGAAAACTCCTGGAGCAGCCAAACCAGAAAATGGGGTTAGAGGGGGAAACAGGCACTGAGAGCTGCAAAAACACTCAGGGCCCTTGAAGGGAGTGGGAGCTGGGAGACCCTGGATGTGAAACCCATGCAGATGTTGGAAGGGAGAGCCTGCATTTAAACCAGGGTTTAATTCATGGTGCTGCTCACCTCGGGTTTTAATGAAGATATCACCCAAATCCAGTGCATTATTATTATTATTATTATTGCCAAATTACATTTTAAAAACCCCCAAACCTTCCAGTGCTTTATTGGCCAAATTCCACTTAAAAAAAATCCCAAAACCTTCCAGTGCTTTATTGGCCAAATTCCACTAAAAAAATCCAAAAACCTGCCAGTGCTTTATTGGCTAAATTCCACTAAAAAACCCCCAAAACCTCCCAGTGCTTTATTGGCCAAATTCCACTAAAAAACCCCCCAAACTCTCCAAAGTGGATATCACTCACCTGCTGAGTGAAGCTATCACCACATCCAATTTGGTGACACCAAGTTTCAACTGGTAAATTAAATTAGTTCCTTCCCACAGGAGGAGGAACCAAATTCTGCCTAATCCTAAAAACACCCAGTCCTGCACTGCTCCTTTCCTAAAAACCCCCAACCCTGCACTGCTCTTTTCTGCTGCCACCCTAATGCCCTGGGGAGGGTTGGAGGGTGCCTTGACTGTGAATTTTGGAGTTGGGAGCCTCCTCTTGCATTTTTTCAGGTGCTATAAAAACAACTACATAAAAAAAAAATTATACTAAATTTTTTATAACTACATTAAAAAATTATATTTAAAAATATATTAAAATATTTAAAATATATTTAAAAATATATTTAACTACATTTAAAAAAAAATTTAGAGTGGAGGGCTCAGTTTTGCTCCTCACATCCAGAGAAGCAGCCATACAACAAAGTCTGGGGAAAAGTCCATCCCTCCTTGTCCTATTAGCAGGGAATAATGGCACTTTCCTCACTAATTTCTCTTCTGCTAATTGCTGAAGCAGAGTGAGAAGGTGGGAGTGACACTTGCAGCAACTGCTGGATGCCCATCACGGATCCAGCTGTCCCTGGGCTCCCTGAGGGATGAAATTCCAGCAAGTTGAGCCATTTTTTATCTTTGCTGGGCACGCAGGAGCAATTCCTGTAAATCTCCCAAACATGGGACTTACACGGCTGTTCCAGCCCAGCCAAGCCCCACGGGAACGCCACCAAAGGCAGGATGGAGCAGGTTTTGGACACGTTTGTGTTGGGTAATGTGAAATTGCCTGTGAACTATTGATTCATTTGAATGATGCTCTCGCCCTGCCCTGCTGACAGGTGATCCATCCACGCAGGGCATCCTGTCAGCCCCAGCAAGCAGGGCAGATGGCTGATGGATCCTAAACCTCTGCAAAATCCTCTCTCCCCGCAGCCAGAGCCTCCAGGCAAATCCTGCAGGGCACCAGGCAAACAGCTGCCCCACTGCCCTCTTGGCTTGGGGATATCCAGGAGGGAAATGAGATGTTTTGTCACAAAATCCGAGGTTTCATCTTGTGCCAGGGCAGCTGAAATTAGTGTGTTTATTTAATTATTTATTGTGCCTGTTGTCCCCTGGAAACGCTTCCAAGCTTTTGAAGCTGAAGGTTTTGTTATGCTCTGATCTTTCAATAAGCAATTAATGGGTGAGGGGATGGTCTCAGTTCACGTGGGGAACCTGAGGCAGGGGTGGATTCACCCCAGCCAGGCACAGCCACAGGGCTGAACCCACAGGTGCTGCTGCCCTGAGTGCCATGGTCAGAACCAGCCCCCTGAAGGGAACCTTTCCCATTTTCCCTGGGTACATTCCCTGCCCCGAGGCAGCTGCCAGGACTCTGTGCCTGCAAACAGCCACAGCCAGACCCCCACAGGCTCCCCCAGAGCCAATAACCTGCTCTGGTTAAACATTGCTGTAGGATTGATGGGGGTAGCACGGTCAGGACGGATGGAGAGCAGAGATCTCTGCAGCCAGGGCTGGAATTTGGGGTTCATTGCAAAGGGCCTGGGTGCAGGGCCCTGCTGGGAGCTGCCAGCCACAGCTCAGAGCAGGACTGAGAGAGGGGGAGAGAGGATGAGAGGGTGAGAGGGTAAGAGAGCAAAAGCATAAGAGAGTAAAGGGGGTGAGAGCAAAGCAAGAGCTAAGAGAGCGAGGTTCCCGTTACAATTCAATAAATCTTCTTCTGTGTTGAATATTCTGATTCTCACTAACCAATCTAGTACAAGATACAAATCCTATAGTATTTCCATACAGCCTATAAGAATCATTACATTACCTTTACATTACATTACAAACCCTAAAATCTCCTCTTTGGGCCCTTCTGCCAAGCTGTAGGGTCTGCTCTGACCCTTGGGCCTGTCTGCAAGCAGAGGGTGTTGTTCCATCCAAAGGGGATCACCTTCAGCAGCCACACCATTGTTTTCCAGTTGTTCAGTAACTGAGGGATCTCAAAGCTTGCTTTCATTTCAATCTCACTTAAAGTTTCTATATTCCCAAAATCTTTTGCCAGACAATCACATTGATAAGGCTTTCCTGTTTCATCTTCCCCAACACATTACCAGCAGCTTTGCCTGCCTCCCATCACCACTGGATGCTTTGGGCAAGTTTTGGTCTTTTCCTACAGCCAACCCTCCCCAAATCCATCTTTTTCCAGCTGCAGAAACCCCATTCCTGTGGCTGTCACATCCATAAAGCATCACCTCTGTGACACACAGGGGTGGCACGGCCTGGACCCTGCTCCCTGTCCCTTCCCTCTGCTCCATCTCCCATTTTTGGCCATTAAATGCCTTTCCAGCAGAGGAGCAGGGAGCAAATGAGCCGTGAGCTGCCTCTGCAATGAGATGGAGATAAACCACCCGAGGGGGACACACTTCATTTGCACTGGGATAAGAGAGATTTGGTAAGGTCAGGCTTTGCTGCAGAGGGCAAAGGGGTGAGAGCATCCCCATACTCCCAGAGCTGCCAGCTCAGCTTCTGGCCCTATTTGTTGAAGTGGGTTTTTTTTCCCTTTTTACACTCATTCACCATGCTTGACATTTCCAAACCCACGTTTTGCAAACAAAACCTGGTTTGCTGTTCCAGACCTGCACCTCTCAGCTGATTTCCCACCCGTCCTGCCCTCCTCCCACGCTGCAAGAGGCAAACACAGGCAGGACAAGAGGTGGGAAACCCCTGATCTCAGGGGGATTTTCAGGTGGAGAGTCAAGGATTTCTCTCTGAGATGTAGTGAAAGATATTCCTACACAAAACACTTTCCCAGCTGCCTTTTTCTCCTCCTGGAGTTGCTCTCCCTCATCCCCAGTGCTGGCTGGAAGGATAGAAGATTGCCAATGCAATAAGAGCAAAGAGCCATTAGGAAAATAACTCTGCCATCCTGTTTAAGAGGGGACTCCAAGCCTCTTCCACCTGTGCAAACACAGCTTTATAACCACAGGCTTTCAGAAAATACCATCAAATATTGGGTGCAAACAGCAGCTCCCTCATTTCCTCCCGTTCTGTTTTTTTAATCCATCTTCCTGCATTGGAGGAATTGCAGGAATTGCCCAAAACTTGGCCCTCAATCTCAGTCCAACATGAGGGAAACCCCTGATCTCAGGGGGATTTTCAGCTGGGAAACCCCTGATCTCAGGGGGATTTTCAGGTGGAGAGCCAAGGATTTCTCTCTGAGATGTAGTGAAACATATTCCTACACAAAACACTTTCCCAGCTGCCTTTTTCTCCTCCTGGAGTTGCTCTCCCTCATCCCCAGTGCTGGCTGGAAGGATAGAAGATTCCCAGTGCAATAAGAGCAAAGAGCCATTAGGAAAATAGCTCTGCCATCCTGTTTAAGAGGGGACTCCAAGCCTCCTCCACCTGTGCAAACACAGCTTTATAACCACAGGCTTTCAGAAAATGCCATCAAAATGATGGGTGCAAACAGCAGCTCCCTCATTTCCTCCCATTCTACTTTTTTTATCCCTCTTCCTACATTGGCAGAATTGCAGGAATTGCCCAAAACTTGGCCCTCAATCTCAGTCCAACATGAGGCACAGAGACCACCAGGAATCATGCCAAGGTGAATTTCAGGGACACAAATCCTGCCTGCCTCGATTCCTCCCCCTCTTTCCACTCTGTTTTTGAAAACACCCACCACATGTCAATATTCTGTTTCGAGAGAACTCGGTAAAAAAAATTAGACCCGGAGGATCTGCAGCCAAAATTAATGAACTTTTTTACAGAAAGAAAAAATCCCCAGGCCTTGCTCCGATCACAGCAAATTCAGCAGCAGGCACCAGCAGGCAATTACAGTGTAGATTTTCTGACTGCTACTACAGGGCTGCAACCACGAAATGTGTGCTGTTAAATAACAACACTTAGCAATTCCGTGGCATTCTGTATTTTCCCGAGTGCTAGGCACACAATTAGCTAATTGAATTCCACGGGGTTCCCTGGGAGACGGCGCTGGAGGAGTTATTAGAGGATGAAGTCACTGCCTGGCTTTCTGCAGCTCTCTCCACCTGCACTCTTCACTTTCCAGCAGCACAAAAATCCCCTGGAATGACCCCAGCACTGGGAGGAGCTGCTTAATAAAAAACACAGAGGTGAGTTTTGTGATTCTAAAGCCGTGAGATGGGATTTTCAGTTATGAGCAGATCTGCAGGACACACTCCCTGTTCTTTAGGGACACAAAGCCAGCAGGAACAAGTGATGCTCACTGCAAGGCTGGCTCTGCAGGTCTGGATGGAGGATCAGCTGATCCCAACCAGGATTCTGCACCCACAAATCCTCTCCCATCTCAGCTGGCTCAGGGAGTTTGGGAGGGAATTATCCCTCCTTCCCTGCTTGTCACTGAATTTGGGAGGGAATTGTCCCTCCTTTCCCTGTTCATGTCACTGAGTTTGGGAGGGAATTGTCCCTCCTGCCCTGTCTCTGAGTTTCAGAGGGAATTGTCCCTCCTGCCCTGCCCCTGTCACTGAGTTTGGGAGTGAATTATCCCTCTCTTCCCTGCCCCTGAGTTTGGGAGGGAATTGTCCCTTCTGCTCTGCCTGTGTCACTGAATTTGGGAGTGAATTGTCCTCCTTTCCCTGTTCATGTCACTGAATTTGGGAGGGAATTGTCCTCCTTTCCCTGTTCATGTCACTGAATTTGGGAGGGAATTTTCCCTCCTTCCCTGCCCCTGAGTTTGGGAGGGAATTGTCCCTCCTGTCCTGCCTGTGTCACTGAATTTGGGAGTGAATTGTCCTCCTTTCCCTGTTCATGTCACTGAATTTGGGAGGGAATTGTCCCTCCTGCCCTGTCCCTGTCACTGAATTTGGGAGGGAATTGTCCTCCTTTCCCTGTTCATGTCACTGAATTTGGGAGGGAATTGTCCCTCCTGCCCTGTCCCTGAGTTTGAGAGGGAATTGTCCCTCCTGCCCTGCCCCTGTCACCCTGGGAGAGCACGTGAGGGGGCCAGCCCAGCAGGAAATTGTCCCTGTCACAGCAGCTGCCTGGCAAAAAAAAAAAAAAAAAAGAGATATTTTAAAGCCACCTCTCCTGCCCTGCCACACTGGGATGTCCCTCCTGAGAGTGGCTCCTGGTAATTTTTCCCCTGCAGCAGCCTCTGTGCTGCTGAGCCCTGCAGCAGCTCCTGAGCTCCTTCCAGCATTGATTTTGCTGGTGATCCTGCTCTGCAGCTGTGTGTGTGTGCAGGACCTGGATCCTTATCTCATTTTTAATAACCCAGAGTGCCTGGGCAGTGGGAGGCAGTGAGCAGTGCCTCAGGCTGGAAACAAGCCTGAAGAGAGGATCCTTCACTGCCAGGGACACCCAGACCCTGTCTGCACAAAACTGCACCCAGTGAATTGCCCTGCCTGACTTGAGGCACTGGGGAAACCTCCTTTACACCTTTTTCATTAGAGTAATAATTTTAATTGTTTCAATTATTCCCATCTAATTGTCAAATATTTTGAAATTTAAAGCCAAGGCTCTGGAAGGAGCAGGGTTTGCTCAATTCAGCTGCACCAACAGCAAGATGCTCACTCCATCCCTCTTGCACACACAGAGATTTATCTTCCTCTCCTAATCACTGCAAGGACTTCATTGGAATTTTGGATCTGCTGATTAACAGCCTCCAAACCACCCTCCAACAGGAGAAACTCACTGCTGGAAACTCAGCACTGACCTCACTCCCCTGCAGCAGCACCAAAAGCTGATTTACACCTGATTTACACCCGATTTACACCTGATTTACACCAGAACCAGGACACTCTGTGCTGCTCCTGCTCTTTTTCCATGTGGGATGGGAAAGGAGAACACTGAGCCAAGGTTTCCATTTCTCTATTAAACCCTGACTCTGGCAAATCCTCCTTGTTCAGGGTTTGGTGCCCAGGAAAGCTCTCCAAACCCACAGTGCAGTGTCCAACCTGAGATTTCTTGGCAGCTTTTGTGCAAGAGCCAAACCTGCAGTGCCAGGTGACATCACCTGTGTGTGCCATTGTTCACCATTTTAGGGGTTAATAAAATATCCCATTAGTCACTATTTTGCGGTTAAAAAATATCCCATTATTCACCATTTTAGGGTTAAAAAGTATCCCATTATTCACCATTTTAGGGTTAATAAAGTATCCCATTATTCACCATTTGAGGGTTAATAAAATATCCCATTATTCACCATTTTAGGGTTAATAAAATATCCCATTATTCACCATTTTAGGGTTAATAAAAAGGCAGCTTCTTTGGGCAAACAGAACTCCAGGGAGCCTCTCCCAGGTCATGAAAGGCAGAACTAAAAAAACTTCACAGAAAAGCAGATTGACCCTGCAATGGTCATTTCCTCACCCCCCAGCCCCAGTGACCAAATTTTCCCCCAAAAATCACCAAACCTCCTCAGTCAGAGGTGGAGAAAATTCCTGCCTTGTCCTCTCTGGATCCTGCTGCCCTCAGAGCTGTAAATATCCCAAAGCTCTGCTCAAACACATTTATTTGTTTACTCAAGTGGACAATATTATGTTAAGTGCTTTCCATGGTTTTCCTGAAAGGCTCCATTTATTTATAAACTATGGATGGAGTCAATACGTTTCTAATGGGCCACATGTAAAAATCAATTCCTCTAGGAGGGGAAAAAAGTGGAAAAAAATCATCACAGCAACAATTTGAGCAGGTAAGTGGATGAACCAGAGCAGAACATTTTTATTAAGTGGGTAGGAGAGGATCTACTCAAGATCTACTCAAGGCAGTGCTGGTTGGCCATTCAGGTGGGGAAAGAGAAACTGGGACCTCAAGTGAGCTCAGGGGCAATTTAGGGGAATAAATTTATATCTGTAATTGGATTTCTCTTCCAAAAAAAAGCACTGATGTGCCTTACAGGTCATGAACCTCCTCATGCAAGGCCAGCTGTTAAATTTTGGAGGCTGTTCTTCAAAAAAGGGCACTTTTAGGAAAATGCATTGCTCAAAGTTCAACTTCTCTGCAGGGAGATTTGGAGAGACAAAGAGGTCAAGTGCTAAATGCTGGGACCTGAGAAAAGAGATCTTGGAAAAAAAGGTGATGGGAAGTAAAGAGGAAGAGAGAGGAAGAGAGAGGAAGAGGGAGAGGAAGAGGGAGAGAGAGGGAGAGAGAGGGAGAGAGAGGGAGAGAGAGGGAGAGAGAGGGAGAGAGAGGGAGAGAGAGGGAGGGAGAGAGGGAGAGAGAGGGAGAGAGAGGGAGAGAGAGGGAGAGAGAGGGAGAGAGAGGGAGAGAGAGGGAGAGAGAGGGAGAGAGAGGGAGAGAGAGGGAGAGAGAGGGAGAGAGAGGGAGAGAGAGGGAGAGAGAGGGAGAGAGAGAAAGAGAGAAAGAGAGAAAGAGAAAGAGAGAGAAAGAGAGAGAAAGAGAGAGAAAGAGAGAGAAAGAGAGAGAGAAAGAGAGAGAGAAAGAGAGAGAAAGAGAAAGAGAGAGAAAGAGAAGAGAAGAGAGAGAAAGAGAGGAGAGAGAAAGAGAGAGAAAGAGAGAGAAAGAAGAGAGAGAGAGAAAGAAAGAGAGAGAAAGAGAGAAAAAGAGATTTTCCCTCCTTCCCACCTCTTTTTTCCCAGAGTTTCCAGGGGGCTGGGGTGTATCTGAGAGAATTTACCCCAAAAATCAGGAATCAAGCACAGGGGATCTGGTCAGAAAGTAACAAAACGGAGGCAGCAAAGGCAGGGAGGCACAGGCACTGCTTTGTCTAAACCCTCCTCCCCTCAATGCTGCCTAGAACGAGGAGAAATTGCCTTGGCAGCCTTGCAAAAACCTGATTTGTTTGCCCTGCCAGCACATGGCACTGGAAATATGATCCATAAATCCCAGCAGGGATCGGGGCTCTCCAGAACACTTCACAGCAGCTGCTGGGAACCAGCAGGGCTGGGAGGGGAAATCTGCCTCAGGGCAGGGAGAGATTCTGCCTTCCCCACCTGGGCCAGGTGAGAGATTCTGCCTTCCCCACCTGGGCAAGGTGAGAGATTCTGCCTTCCCCACCTGGGCCAGGTGAGAGATTCTGCCTTCCCCACCTGGGCAAGGTGAGAGATTCTGCCTTCCCCACCTGGGCCAGGTGAGAGATTCTGCCTTCCCCACCTGGGCAAGGTGAGAGATTCTGCCTTCCCCACCTGGGCCAGGTGAGAGATTCTGCCTTCCCCACCTGGGCAAGGTGAGAGATTCTGCCTTCCCCACCTGGGCAAGGCACACAGAGGCCAAACACCACGGCCTGTGCTGGAGCTCACGGTGAAAAATAAGATTATTTCACCACAAAGAGGTAATTTCACAAAGCCTAAGCCCTGGTCAAAGCCTCATCTGTAGCTCCCTGTCCCTCTGCTTGATTTGGCATCATCCCTTCCTTCCAAGGGATGTCACCCTGCTGACAAGATACAGCAGAAATGTGAGAAACTCTCTGGGGGATTTGGACACCAATTTCCCCTCCAGCTCCAGTTCCAGGCTGGCAATTCAGCTCAAAAACCTCGTCCTGTACCAAGACCTCTTTATAAATCACCAAAAAAGAAGAGAAAGCAGGAAACAAGACAAAAAAAGCCCAAACCTGAACTGATTTATCTGGTCTGTGGGAGTTGAACACGGCAGCTGTTTTATCAGCAGCAACACCTGCACACAATTTTGTCAGGGAACAGAACTGCACCCAGTGAATTGCCCTGCCTGACTTGAGGCACTGGGAAACCTCCTTTACACCTTCCCCCTTGGAGTAATAATTTTAATTGTTTCAATTATTCCCATCGAATTGTCAAATATTTTGAAATTTAAACCCAGCCTGAGGTCTGGATATTATTTAAAAAAAAAGCAACAAACCAAACAGAGAGAGAAGAAAAAAAAAAAGACAAAACCCAATAGCTCCACAGAATTAACAAGCTAAAAGAATTAATTGCAGCGTGGGGTTTTGAAGGCATCCAACATCCCCTCCTACTCTGTGCTGCTGATTTCAGGGATTTCCAGTGCTGGAAGGAACATTTTCTTCAATGCACAGCAGTTCTGCTTTCAATGGTCTATTTGTGCAGCATTTATTATTATTATTATTATTATTATTATTATTATTATTACTATTACTATTATTATTTATTATTATTATTATTCTGCACATTATTGCCCCCTCACACGGCCGTGAGCTCTGTGCAGACCCTGCCAGGGGGAAGGGAAGGGATGATGAGGATGATGAACAGCTCTGAGATCATCCCAGCACCTCCTCAGGGAATTCCATCCCTCCCCAGAAGTCCCAGAGCCAGGGAACCATCACCACATGGAGATGCCAAGGAGAAAATGGGATTTTTTTTTTTGCCAGGGGATCCCATTCCCCAAATGCAGGATGTGGGGAAGACAAATGCACCAGACCTGAGAGTTCATGAGGATTCCTGGAAGATTTGCCAGATTTCTGCTGCTGACAGGAGCAGGTCCCTGAGCTGGCTGAAGGAGGCTGATAATGAATTTACATGCAGAAAAGGAGCCTGTGGATGTTTTTATATTGGTTTGCTCTCCTCAGCTGCCATGGAAATGCTTTGGGGGCTGAAGGTTCCTCCTCATCTGCCCCCTGGTGCCACCAGGCTGGGACAGAGGGGACATCACCCCCAAAATCCCCCCTGTGCCCAGCACACACAGAATTCCCTCCTCTCACACTCACAGAGAGCAGAGCTGTCAGCTGGGATGTGCTTATTAAATAAAATTAATGCTAAAAGACAGAAACAGAGCTCCCCTCTAGAGCTGCAGGGCAGGTGTTTAATTCGGCATTTTATCCTATTTTCTCCTCTTTTTTTCTTTTTTTTGCCTGAGATATTTTTCCATCTCCAAGCAGCTCAGTGCTCCACAGGCTCTCTGTTCCCTCTCCTGATGGGTTCTCTCTCCATTTAAGCCATTTTTTTCTTGCTCCCCTTGACAGTAGTTCCCTCTGATTTTATCTTTTCTATTAGGCAGTGATTGCAGAACCTCAGAGGGTTCATTAGGAGCTTGATAATCCCTCTAGATTTATGAGCCTAAATTGCTCACTCCCATCTCCAATCCCCATTTAAATATTACTAATTTCCTTAACCATCTCTTCCATCTGCCCAGGTTTTGCCTGATGTCACCTTCCCCATAATGATCCCTGCCAAAAATCCCCTCAGCTCTGCTACGAGCTGGGCTTTTGAAACAAAGTGGTAAAATAACCTGGATAAACAGATTGATACCCTGAGAGAGTGAACGGCAACAAAACTCATTTCTTTCTCACCTGCCACTGCTGCATTCCACGAGATGAATGGGTTTGAAAGGCAAATTTCACCTCCAGCAAATGCTTAATCACACCCGTGCTCAGGACTGGGGTGGGGGTGGAGGTGAGAGCTTCATTTTTAGAGCAGCATCCATGAGATGCTGCTCAGACAACAGAAACAACCCAAAAAAAAAAACAAAACAAAAAAAAACCAAAAAAACCCAACTTTTTTTTTAGAAAAAGGCTTTTTTTTTTTGGAAGTCCCTCACTGTGTGCCCAGCCCTGCTCTGTGGGACTGGGAATGGGCTGGGGAGGGAACTGGGGCAGGAAGAGCTGTGGGAGCACTGGAAATACTGCTGGGAGTGGGAATGGTGGGGATGGCACTGTCCCTCTGCCAGCACAGTGACAATGGGACTTGGGGCACAAAGCACAGCCCCCAGGCTCCTTCCCTGCCTGGAACTCCCTCCCTGTGCCTGTGCTGCCCATTGCAAGGGGATGAGCAGCATCAGTGAAGTTTTGTCTGGATGCACTGACCCATGGACTGGACTCTGAGCAGGAACCCAGCCAGGAACCTCCTGGCCTTGTCTGCACCTTGCATTTCTCCCTCTGATACCTCCTTCTCCTGATCCCTTCTCCATTCTGTGCCCCAACTGCTCCCAACCCCTCCATTCCCTTATTCTTTCTCCCCTCTGTGCCCCAGTTGCTCCCAACCCCTCCATTTCCCTCCTTCCCCTTTTTCCTTCTCCCCTCTGTGCCCCAACTGCTCCCAACCCATCCCTTTCCCTCCTTCCCTTTATCCCTTATCCACTCTGTGCCCCAGTCACTCTGTGCCTCCATTTCCCTCCTTCCCCTTCTCCTTTTTCCACTCTGTGCCCCAACTGCTCCCAACCCCTCAATTTCTCTCTCCCTTCTATTCTCCCTTCTCCATTCTGTGCCCCAACTGCTCCCAACCCCTCAATTCCCCACCTTCCCCTGCTCCCTTCTCCATTCTGTGCCCCAGTAACTCTGTGCCTCCATTTCCCTCCTTCCCCTTCTCCTTTCTCTACTCTATGCCCTAGCTGCTCCCAACCCCTCCATTTCCCTCCTTCCCCTTCTCCTTTCTCTACTCTGTGCCCCAATTGCTCCCAATCCCTCCATTTCCCTCCTTCCCCTTTTCCCTTCTCCACTCTGAGCCCCAACTGCTCCATTTCCTTCTTTTTCCTTATCCATTCTCCTCTCTGTGCCCCAACTGCTCCCAACCCCTCCATTTCCCTCTATTCCCTTCTCTCTTCTCCCCTCTGTGCCCCAGTTGCTCCCAACCCCTCCATTTCCCTCCTTTCCTTTATTCCTTCTCCACTCTGTGCCCCAGTTGCTCCCAACCCATCCCTTTCCCTCCTTCCCTTCTCCCTTCTCCCCTCTGTGCCGCAATTGCTCCCAACCCCTCCATTTCCTTCTTTCCCCTTTATTCCTTCTCCCCTCTGTGCCCCAATTGCTCCCAACCCCTCCATTTCCTTCTTTCTCCTTTTTCCTTCTCCCCTCTGTGCCCCAACTGTTCCCAACCCCTCCATTTCCTTCCTTCCCCTTTTCCTTTCTCTCCTCTGTGCCCCAGTCACTCTGTGCCTCCATTTCCCTCCTTCCCCTTTTCTCTTCTCCACTCTGAGCCCCAACTGCTCCATTTCCCTTTTTCCTTATCCCTTATCCACTCTGTGCCCCAGTTGCTCCCAGCCCCTCCATTCCCCTCCCTCCCCTGCTCCCCATCCTCTCCAGCTCCCTGCCCACACGTTTGGCTCCGTCCCTTCCCGTCTGTCTCCCACCCAAACACAAAGTGTGATTCAGCTCTCTCATCTCAGCTTCCCTGCCAGAAATTATTAATAGAAATTAGAGAATGGGAGAATCATTAGGGCTGGGAGGCAGCTCCACTTCATCCCACCCAGGTTTCCATCAGCCCCACAGCAGCACTCACAGCTGGGTTCCTCCTCCCTCCATGGAGAAGTTCCTCTGATGTTTATTTTGGATTTACACTGAGGGCTTTAACCACACCGTGATCCCATTAATGTTGTTTGGGGCCATAAATCCAGATCATTCCCTGCTCTCAACATTTATGGGATCATCCTTCCTTTGCCTCAGGGCTGTGATGCCTTCCTGGTGCTCATCCCTGGCCTTTTCCAGCACAGGGAATGGGATAAGGGATGGGGTGACAACACCAGCACAACCCCAAAAAATCAGGAAAATCAGGAAAACCAGGACAACCAGGAAAATCAAGAAAACAAATCAGGAAAATCAGGAAAATCTGGAAAACCAGGAAAATCAAGAAAACAAATCAGGAAAATCAGGAAAATCTGGAAAACCAGGACAACCAGGAAAATCAGGACAATCAGGAAAACCAGGAAAATCAGGACAATCAGGAAAACCAGGACAATTAGGACAACCAGGAAAATCAAGAAAACAAATCAGGAAAATCAGGACAACCAGGAAAATCAAGAAAACAAATCAGGAAAATCAGGACAACCAGGACAATCAGGAAAATCAGGACAACCAGAAAAACCAGGACAATCAAGACAACCAGGAAAATCAAGAAAACAAATAAGGAAAATCAGGAAAATCAGGACAATCAGGAAAATCAAGAAAACAAATCAGGAAAATCAGGAAAACCAGGACAACCAGGAAAACCAGGACAATCAGGATCCACCCATCTGCTGGAGCTTCCCAAAGACCTGCACAAGTCATTGCCCCAGCTCCTGTCACAATGTCCACAATTCCTGCCTTTGGATGCTGCACCAATCGTTTTCCACCTCCCCAAGACCTTCCAGCTTTGCAGGAATTATGTCTGAAGACTTTTTAGGTTTTTTTTTTCATATATTTTTAATCTATTTGTAGCATCACAGCTTTTTAATATGGAGTTGTAGAGTTTCTAGTGATTTTCCTGCCCTTTCTCACATTTTAGAACAATAAGCCAGCCCTACCTAACACATTCTTGGGATTCTGGTTAGTCTGATTTTAAAAACAGGAATTTCTAACGAGGACATCTTGTTTTGAACCAGAATTTAAGAGATGTAACAAGACACAGAACAACTCCAAGGGGCAGACCCAAGGGTTGGTTGCTGGGGCAACTGGTCTCTTGTTGGATGTACCTGTTAGATGAACTAATTAATTAACCTGATAAAAACTGTAGAAATCCAATACCATGTGTGCACAGAAAGCTTTTGTTACAGAACTGCTTTTGGAGATATTATTTTTTATATTATTTTGGAAGATTTTGCCTTTTGATTCTAGCACAGGTGACATCCCTGCCTCCCTCCCTCCCTCCCCAGCACACGAGGCTCTGCCCAAGCATCCCACAGGTCAGGGGGATCAGCTCCCATTAAAATGACTCCACACTCAGGCAGGAAAAGCTGGGAAAAACTCCTTACCAGATTAGTGAAGATATAGGTGTAATAGGCAGATGCCATCCCCAGTTCAGCTGCCTGTGAAGGAGAGAAAAAAAAAGAGATTAAACCAGAGCCTGACAATCTCCAATCTGCACTCCAGCAAGGCAGAGCCAGGGCCACATTTTGCTTTTCCAGGCTTATCTCTCCTTGCAGGAAGGGAGGGTGAGACACAGCAGCACGGCTGGACCTGGGAAATTAAAGTCTGGGCAAGGAATTTTTCATCAGGACTGAGCTCAGCTGAGATCTCCAGCCCAGTCCAGCCCTGACAGAGGGAAATGACCCAGCTCCAGACCCTGGGAGCATCCCTGCTCTCTCCATGGCACTCTGAGATGGAATTCAGGGATTCCTGCATCCACACAAGGTTAACTCTAAGGAAATCGCCTGTGGAAAGCAGAAGCTTCTAAACTCCCAGCAGAAAAGCTTTTTTACAGACCCCAGTGGTTCTCAATGGTTTGGAAAGGTGAGGTGGGTCCTGCAGCCCCATCCTGAGAGCTCCAGGACCCCTTGGGATGAGGAATTCCATGATGGTTTTAGAGGAAAATCAGGATTTCTGCTTATTTTGTGTGTGGATGCTGCTTTGCTCCTGTTTGGGGACATAACAAGAAAAAAGAGCAGCTGAGAGCTGCAGGCTTGTCCCTTCCACCACAAACACCAGGATGGGGAGAGAGAGGCAGGAAAAGCTCCTGGGAGTAGCAGGAAAAGGACAATCAAGCCACTGGTGGCTTTCCAGTTTGATCAGTCAGATTTGGGCTCAAATCCCACAAATTAATGAGCATGGATGAGACCCAGTAACTCAGCCTGCTCTCCAGAATTGAGGCAGGGCCGTGCTGGCCACAGAAATAGAACAAAACAGGGCAGAACTGTCCAGGGATGCAGAGAGAAGGACACAGAATGTTCTGTGGGGATGATCTGTTCTGGAGATCACAGAGCAGATAACTGAAGGCCTTTCCCAAAATTCTCACTACACAAGGAGCTGGTTGTGGGAACAGATGCTCAGGAAAGTGGGGCATTAATCTGCAGATGCTCCTGGAAGCCTCTGTTGCACTGCCAAGCACAGCTGCTCTCAAATCAAGCTCCCAGACCCTGGCAAAGAGGTTTTCCCAGCAGTCCAGACCACACAGAGCAGTGGGAGGCAAGGAGGGAAGGATTGAAGCACCTCACTCCTGGTGTGAGCCCCTTCTATCCCTCCCAGAAACTGGGACAGCACAAAGTGAGGGAAGGAAAGACAGAAAGAGGCAGCTGGGATTGCATCTCTCCTTTTTCCTGTCTTTTAGCTGTTCCTGTGCAAAGCTGAGGCCACCACCACCACCGTGCCCAGCCCCTTGGCTGCACATTGTCACCCTGTCCCTGGCCCAGGTGACACAACAGACACAGCAAAGCCGTTTGCTCCAAGGAGCCCCCTCGTTCTTCACCCCCTCCACAGCAAAATTTGGCACCAATTCCCCCTGCTCATCCCTTCCTGGGGACA
Source organism: Setophaga petechia (assembly GCA_024362935.1). Lineage (NCBI taxonomy): Eukaryota > Metazoa > Chordata > Aves > Passeriformes > Parulidae > Setophaga > Setophaga petechia. The sequence goes on along the minus strand of JANCRA010000115.1, from coordinate 46,708 downwards.
GTGACAATGCCAGCCCTCCCTGTGGCCCACTCTGAGGTCAGAGGTTTGCTTTCAAGGGTTGAAAATCAACTCAGGTGGCACCAATTCCCCCTGCTCATCCCTCCCTGGGGACAGTGACAATGCCAGCCCTCCCTGTGACCCACTCTGAGGTCAGAGGTTTGGTTTCAAGGGTAAAAAATGAAGGTGAGCAACAAAGCAGTGCCTGTCCCATCCATTCACCCAGCCCTAGCAGCTGGGAGTTGGGAATCTGGGAACCATCCATGTGTCTCCAGCCCATCTGTGGAGGGTGAGGGATGAGAAGCTGTGGATTCCTCTCACTGTGCAGGGCTGCCCTCCTGGGACAGACCCAGCAAACCCAAATTCCTGCTCTGGGATAGGACTTGGACCCACCTGATGCTCAGCACCACCATCCCTGGCTGCCAATAAAACATTTTCCAGCCTCCCAAGGTGCAAGAAGTTGCCAGACCAGGAGCTCTTTATTTAACACCTTCCATTCCTCCAGCCTTCCAGCTGGAAGAACTGGGTTTGACTGGGGAATGCTGGCAGTTTCTGACATTTCTCAGGGGTGGCAGGAGGAGGCTGGAGCTGGGCAGGGAGATGTGGGTGCCTGGAGAGAGCTGCTGGGAGCATGTGGGAAGTCACTATAGCAACAGAGGAGGGGGACAGCCCTCAGCAGCCAGGCAGCAACAGGGGAAAAAGGGGGAAAAAACACACCAAAAAACCCCGAGTAGACAACCCCCAAAATTCCCCCCAAAATGTCTATTTAGAAATTAAAACTGCATGTAGTGGAATAAAAATCTTTTGGGGGGAGAGAGGACTGATAAAAACATCCCTGCTGGATGTCATCAGGGGTAAATCTGGCACAGGCAAGGCCTTTGGATGGCACATTCTGTGACAAAACAGCCAGGACAGGGTGGAAAGGCAGGGGGATCCCAGAGCTTGGATCCTGCCTCCCTTCAGGAATGTGCTTCTTGTTCCCTCCAGGATGTGGGAAACTCTGCTCCATCTGGAGCCACTGCTCAATTTTGAAGCAGGCTATCAAAACAAGCACTAGAAACTGCAGCCAGACACTATTTAAAAATAAACAGGATTAAAATAAAATCTCGGTTAATAAGACAATAAAAAGAGAAGAAAGGAGAAGTTAGACACCTAATGGGAGGGGATAAAGGAGGCACAAGAGTCATTTCAGAGAGCTGAGCAGTCCTTCACAGCTTTTGGATGGCAACACCACTTGTGGAGAGCAAACACATCCCCCCAGAGCAATTCAACCACCACATGCACAGATCCAGCCCTGGAAATCCCATCAATGGCAATTCCCCTCTGGGCAGAGCCCATTCCCAGCACTGCTGTGGGAATTTTCACATTTCAATTGATGCCTTAAATTTTAGTTTTCATATTTTTCAGATTCTGTGCTGCCTAGGTGAGCAGTTCTGAGATTCACATCAGGGGATGGTGAGCTCTGTGCACAGAGCAGGGAGACAAAACAATTCCTGCTCCAGCTGGGCACCAAGGACAAATGATCCAAATCTCAGCCCAGGAGCACAAACACCGTGGGCTGAGAGAGAAAAACAAGGATGGGACTGCCTGGGCTAAAGCTGGGATGGGACAATGAACTGCAAGATGCAAATGGAGCAGAACTGATCCAAGGGAGAGACCCCGGGAGCGCTCGTGCATTTTGGGACCATTTGGGGTCATTTTGGGTTCATTTTGGGACCATTTGGGTTCACCTCAAGTTCATTTTGGGACCATTTGGGTTCATCTTGGGTTCATTTTGGGACCATTTGGGTTCATTTTTTAACCATTTTTGAGTTCACCTTGGGTTCATTTTGTGACCATTTTGGGTCATCTTGGGTTCATTTTGGGACCATTTGGGTTTATTTTGGGACCATTTGGGTTCATCTTGGGTTCATTTTGGGACCATTTTGGTTCATCTTGGGTGCAGCCCTGGCTGGGCTCTTGTGCTGCCCAAGGTGCATCCATTGAGACCTTTAATAAATCCCTGCTTTATTCTTTAGCTCTGTCCAGCCTCTGCTCTAGGCCAGCCTTACAAGGCATCACAATATCCCACAGGAGCTGGTTGGGGGGAGCAGCAGCACCCTGAGGGACAGGGGAGGGATACTCACTGTCAATACAAGACTACCCCAACGTGGGAATAATGTGCTCTGACTCTAAATGACTTCAGAAGGCTGAACTATCACTTCGTTAAGCTATACTATATTATATTAGAGTTCTATATTATATATAGTTCTATATTAGAACTACAGAACTATATCATACTAAAAAGATACTAAAGAAAAACCTGACAGACATGACACAGCATTGACTGTGTATTAATTGGTTAATCAATATAAACAACCATCACCAGAGTCCAATCAACAAATCACTTTGGGTAAACAATCTCCATAACACATTCCACATGTGCCAAACCACAGGAGCAGCAAGTGAGATCAGAATTGTTTTCTCTTTATCTCTGAGCTTTCCCACTCCGAGAAATCCTTGGGCACGCTGTGCCTGCTGCTCGCTGTGCCTCTCACCTTCTGCAGGATGGTGTGGGACATGGAGGCGTTGGCATGGACAATGATGGTGGCTTTGACTGTGTATTAATTAGTTAATCAATATCAACAACCTTCACCAGAGTCCAATTAACAAATCATTTTGGGTAAACAATCTCCATAACACATTCCACATGTGCCAAACAACAGGAGTAGCAAATGAGATAAGAATTGTTTTCTCTTTGTTCAAGTTTTGTCATTGCCTTCCCCAGGAGAAATCCTTGGGCAAGCTGTGCCTGCTGCTCCCTGTGCATCTCACCTTCTGCAGGATGGTGCCATTGGCATGGGCAATGATGGTGGCTTTGACTGTGTATTAATTGGTCCATCAATATCAACAACCATCACCAGAGTCCAATTAACAAATCATTTTGGGTAAACAATCTCCATAACACATTCCACATGTGCCAAACCACAGGAGCAGCAAATAAGATAAGAATTGTTTTCTCTTTGTCTGAGTTTTGTCACTGCCTTCCCCAGGAGAAATCCTTGGGCAAGCTGTGCCTGCTGCTCCCTGTGCATCTCACCCTCTGCAGGATGGTGCCATTGGCATGGGCAATGATGGTGGCTTTGACTGTGTATTAATTGGTCCATCAATATCAACAACCATCACCAGAGTCCAATTAACAAATCATTTTGGGTAAACAATCTCCATAACACATTCCACATGTGCCAAACAACAGGAGCAACAAGTAAAGAGAAAATAATTCTTATCTCTATTTCTGTGCTTTCTCACTGCCCTCCCCAGGAGAAATCCTCGGGCAAGCTGCTTGCTGTGCCTCTCACCTTCTGCAGGATGGTGTGGGACATGGAGGCGTTGGCATGGACGATGATGGTGGCTGTCTTGTCATCCCTGATCTCCTTCAGGAGCGGGGTGGGGTCCCGGCTGTCGTCCAGCATCCGCACGGACAGCGTGTCCTTGGAGATGAGGAACTGCCGCAGCAGCTTCTCCAGGTTTAAAAGGCCTTGGGAGGAAAGAGAGAAAGGACAGAGCCCTGTGAGTCTGGGGCTTGGTTCCCCCATAGGACACGGTGATCCATGGCAGGATGCATTCCTGGAGTTCTGGCTCTGGGCACTGCAAAGGAGAGGATTCAGTGCTTGCTCCAGCAGGGAATGCAAAATGATGGAGTTATTACTTTTCCAGTTATTCCAGCTCTACCCCAGAAAAAGGGAGTGAAAAAAAAAGGATTTGGGGCTCAATTATGGGTCCAGCACAGAATGAGAAACAATGGAGTGACTCCAAATGTTCCCCAGAAAAAGGGAGAGGAAAGGAAAGGATTTGGGGCTCAGTTCCGGGTCCAGCAGGGAATGAGAAATACTCTAGTTATTCCAGCTGTTCCTCGGGAAAAGGGAGTGTAAGGAAAGGATTTGGGGCTCAATTCTGGGTCCAGCAGGGAATGACAAATAATGGAGCTATTCCAGCTGTTCCCCAGATAAAGGGAGTGGAAAAAAAGATTTGGGGCTCAATTCTGACAAATAATAAAACTATTTCAGCTGCTCCCCAGAAAAACAAAAAAAAGTGGAAATGATTTAGGAGTGATTGCTTGGTCCAGCAGGGAAGGAGAAGTGATGGAGCTACTCCAGCTCTTCTCCAGGAAAAGAAAGTGTCCCCAAACATCTCTTGGGAAGAGATAAGACCTTCAAATACAAGGTCTCCACTATCTCCCTGCATTTGGGATTGTTCTGCTTACTGGAGGATTATTCCTCCCCCTCAGCCTTTGCATTTCCAGTTCCCAAATTAAGCACCCAGGAAGGAGCAGCTTTTTTGGAGCTCTTGGAGCACTCTGACGGGTAGCTGCTCTCTTCCAAGGGGATGAGAAGCTTTGCTGAGAGCTGGAGGTCACTGCAAAAATGCAACAGTAAAAAATCGTGACAAAAATAAGGATGGGCACGTCAAGGGCTCCTCCAACACAGCTGCCTTGAAGCCTAATAAGATGTCAAAACTCCTGCTGCAGATTTTGTTAGTCAAGAAAGCAGCTTTGATAGAGCCTCTCTTGTCTCCAGCTGCTGAGTTTCATCAAGAAATAACCTCCTGCCAAGTTTGATTGACCAGAGGAACCAGCAGATGGATTCATCAGCAAGACACAGACAGCACAGCCACACATCCTATCCCCTCAGGAAGACAACCCCAAAAGAGGGGGGAAACAGAGCTGGAGAAACAGAACCATCAGCAGGGTCACAGCCCAGCTGGCAGAGAGGCAAATTAACCCTCAAGTCAGAGTTTTACTCTTAACCTGACTTATTTTTGACTGCATGAATCCACTCATTCCCCAGCAGGTCAGCAGGCAGGGAAGGGTCATGGCAGGACGGGATCAGTGCTGGAGCTCTGCTCTCAAGGGCTGCCAGCACCTCACCAGGGAGCAAAGCAGGGCAGGAAAAGGGGCACATCCAAGATGAGGAGCCTCTCCTTCCCAGGGACAGGTTTAAAGCACTCTGAGCTCCTGGCAATGCCCTTGCCTCTCCCCTTTTCTCTGGGTACAGGTAGGAGCACAGCAAGGGGTTATAAACCAGCTGTGCCAGGACTTTTCTGGGTCACATCAGCTCCTTCTTCTTCCTCACCAGGCAGAGAATTCACTCTGCTTACAGCACACCAAGACCTCACCTGAACACTTCTTTTGTCTTCTAACCCAGGTGAACAGTAAGTTTTTCCTAAGCCCTCCATTTGACCCTTGAGGATGTGCAAAGGTTTATTTTCACCTCATTCCACATCTGCAGGGGGCCAGACAGGGCTGCTGGAAATCACAGCCTGGCACTACCAAGTTTGCTTGCAGCTCATCCCAGTGAACTCTGCTGCTGTGAAATCCAGGGAAAAAAAATTTCTAAAGCTCATCAGGCACAGAGAGGAAGAAGTGGAACCAGGAGAATAAAAAAAAAAAAAAGAAGAAGAAGGAATCATTTGATCTCCACGTTCAGCTCGAGGAAATTATCATTTCCAGCACATTAGATCCTACCTGTAGCCTCATCCAGCCCCCTGCCTGCAGCTGCTCTTGCTGTGTGCAGGGAAGTCTCTATTGTGCAGAGATTCCCCTTTGTTTGATGCTGAGAGGATGTGAGACTCTTGCTGCTGCTGCTGCCAGACTGGCACTTCAGAGGGATGTGAACCCCACAAAGGCCTGCAGACTCCTCCTGGCACCTTTGAAGTACCAAAGTGAGGACACAGAGGCTGCACCAGGCACCTGCTGCTCGAACACTCCCATGGGGAGCTCTGAGAGAGGTTCAGGCTGGCCTGGGGCAAGTCCTGACCTTGATTATTTGATTTTTCCTCATGCAAACATCTGGAGCTGGCTGGAGCAGCCTCACTCCTGAGCTCTCAGCAGCACAGCTGCTCCTGGGAAGGAGGAGAGGCAGGAGCTGGAGCTCTCCTGGAGTACCAGGTCCCTGTTTAGTGCTCCTCATGATGGAGGAGCTCCTGAGAAACAGAGGCAGGAGCTGGGGCTCTCCTGCAGTTCAAATACATCTCTGGAGTACAAATAACATTGTTCAATACTCCTGGGAAGGAGGAAAGGCAGTAGCTGGAGCTGTCCTGGAGTTAAAACACATCCCTGCTCAATGTTCCTGGGAAAGAGGAAAGGCAGGAGCTGGGGCTGTCCTGGAATTAAAACACATCCCTGTTTAATGCTCCTGGGAAGGAGCTGCTCCTGAGAAGGAGAGGCAGGAGCTGGGGCTCTCCTAGAGTGCCACATCCCTGTTTAATGCTCCTGTTAGTGGAGGAGCTGCAGGGCTGCTGATGGTTCCACTCCTGGACATGGATGGTTGGGAAGAGAACATTCCCATCATCCAGCTTTGCTTTCAATCCCAAAATGTTGCTTCATCTCCCTGGGTGTTTGAATTAAAAATAAATTTTTTAAAAAGGACCAAGGATGTGCACAAGGCCTTGGACCTCAGTGCCCTGGTCACCCTGCCCAAGCACTGGGTGCTATTCCTTCCCTCTGGCAATCAGAGGAGCTCCTAAAATGTCCTTTTTGGGTTAAGATTTCTGTGGAACCACACAAAACCTTCCAGATCAGCTCCCAAACCAGCTAAATCTTGAACATCACAGAGAAACTGAGTCAGATACTCTTATTCTATCCACCAAACTGAGTCACACAAATCTCATTTACATTTTTACATTCCCCAGGGCATTGCACTTAGGCTGGCCCAAGCTCTTTGGCTTTAAGGGTCATTTTCTGCTCCTGCCAGGGGAAATCACAGCCAGTCCCCAGAGGAGGGATGTGACAGGGTGAGTGTGGCAGGGCAGGGCCCAGGGGTCCCATCACACAGCCTCACACTTAATCCAAAGCAGCTCCAGCTTCCCCCCCTGGGATCTAAATAATAACATCCCTCAAAACAGCATTTCCTCACTGATGAGCAGGCAGCTCTCATGCTCCCCTCAGCTGCCTCAAGGGAACCTTCCAAAAGCCTGAAATGCCTCCAGTTAGTTGTTTAAGGACTGTGCTTAGGAGCAGTGCATGTCCTAAGGGAAAATCAGGGTTTGTGCTCCTACATGAAGCTCAATTAAGCCTTGTCTGTGCTCGGTTACAGTCAGGGCTTGTTGGGCTTCAGATCAGCTCCATGCTGAGCACAAAGAGCTGGGAGGATGAAAGGCTCCTGTCCCACTGCTTCCCTGGGTCTGGGAAGGACTCAGCACATCCTAAATATTGAGTTACCCAGCAGCTCCAGAGCGAAATAAATTGGATTGCTTCAGGTAAGAGGGTTGGATCCAGCTAAATAAAAATCATATTAATCATATTAATTCCAGTGGGAGACTCCTGGCCCAGGAGCAGGGCAGGGGTGCAGAGCCCTGAGCCTCCTGCACTGGCAGCTGAGAAAACCTAATTATCTTTGCTTCCCTTCTTGCTTAAGGTTAAGGTTAGACAATGAAAAATTCCAGCTCTGGGAGTGATGTGGGAGACCATTTGCATGATTTTAATTGCATCATTTTGAGCCAGGGCCTTTCCTGGGGTGGATGTGAGCGCTGCTCACTGAGGGTGATTTACTGACCCACCTCAGCCTGCTGCCCTGGGGCACAGAAAACACAAAGGAGAGCTAAAAACACTTCTGTGCCCTGGGTCCCTGTGCAGGAATCTTCCACAGCAGCTGCTGGGGAGTTTGCTAACTGGGAATGGTGCTGGCCCAGTCACAGAGCAGCACTCCTGACACCTTGTTCTTCCAAGTTCTTCTAAGTTTACATCCTTGTAATGAACTTTCTCACGCAGTTTTATGTAAATAATTATTGTTTTGCATTCTTCTGTGGAGGAGGAGAAATTTGATGGGCTGTTGGTTAGTCCAGTGTCATTGGAGAGGTGGCACTGCCACCCTCCAATCCACTGTCACTTTTGGAAATCTATAAATGTTGGAGTCGGAAAATAAACTTCCCTTCTTTTTTACCTTGGAGGTTCCAGGGTGTGTTGTTTTATTTCGTGTCCTATAGTGACACAATCCCAAAGCTGTCCCTGCACCCACAGACCATTCCCAAGCCCCTCTTCCAGGCTGCTGTGGCTGCCAAACCCCAGAGCTGCTGTGGCCACCCCAAATCTGCTGCACGGCGACCCCAGACAGCACAGGACACACTGAGCTCAGGGATGCTGAGCCTGCTCCTGCCACAGCACGAGCTCTGCAGGGATGGAGATGGCCCTGGTGAGGAGGAGATGGCCCTGGCGAGGAGGAGATGGGCCTGTCAATGTGGAGATGGCCCTGGCGAGGAGGAGATGGCCCTGGCAAAGAGGAGATGGCCCTGGCGAGGAGGAGATGGCCCTGGCCAAGTGGAGATGGCCCTGGCCAGGTGGAGATGGCCCTGGCGAGGAGGAGATGGCCTTGGTGAGGAGGAGATGGCCCTGGCGAGGAGGAGATGGCCTTGGTGAGGAGGAGATGGCCCTGGCGAGGAGGAGATGGCCCTGGCCAAGTGGAGATGGCCCTGGCCAGGTGGAGATGGCCCTGGCCAGGTGGAGATGGCCCTGGCCAGGTGGAGATGGCCCTGGTGAGGAGGAGATGGCCCTGGCGAGGAGGAGATGGCCTTGGTGAGGTGGAGATGGCCCTGATGAGGAGGAGATGGCCCTGGCGAGGAGGAGATGGCCCTGCAGGGATAGATATGGCTCTGCTGAGGTGGATCTGGCTCTGCTGAGCGTGGAGATGGGCCTGCAGGGATGGATCTGGCCCTGTCAAGGTGGAGATGGCCCTGCAGGGATGGAAATCACCCTTTCAAGGTGGATATGGCCCTGCTGAGGGTGGAGATGGCTCTGCTGAGATCGATCTGGCCCTGCTGAGGAGGAGATGGCCCTGTCAAGATGGAGATGGGCCTGCAGGGATGGATCTGGCCCTGCTGAGGGTGGAGATGGCCCTGTAGGGATGGAGATCACCCTGTCAAGGTGGATATGGCCCTGCTGAGGGTGGAGATGACCCTGCTCCAGTGGAGATGGCTCTGCTGACATGGAGATGGCCCTGCTCAGGTGGATCTGGCCCTGGAGGGATAGATATGGCTCTGCTGAGGTGGATCTGGCTCTGATGAGATGCATCTGGTCCTGCCCTGGTGGATTTGGCCCTGCTGAGATGGATCTGGCCCTGTCAAGGTGGAGATGGCCCTGCTGAGGTGGATCTGGCCCTGTTCAGGTGGAAGGTCCATTGTTCACACACACAGTCCCCAGCAGATGCTGGCTGCAGAGCCAGGAGGATGCTCTGTGCTGTTACTCAAATCCCACTTTTAGGCCACAAACTGCACATGGCTTTGGGCAAAGCCACATTTCAAAGTGCTTCACTTGCCTAAAAATAACCTCCAGAAACAGGCCTACGCCTTTCTTAATTTTTTTTTTCTTATCCAAACCCCATCTGTAGAAGCAAAACACTCTTCAGATGGGCAAACAGAAGGAAGGATAATCTCTACCCATCTACCCATCCCCTTTCCTCCTCTGAAAAACTCCTCCATTGACACCAGCCAGGGGCTATTTACAGACCACAAACGGGATGGGGCTGCTGTGGAACTGCCTTGAGCTGTTTGATTCTCCAGCATCAGCCTCATTCCATGGTTATGACAGTGGGAAGATGCCAGCAGCTCACATCCCAGGCAGCAGACAAAGAACTTAATGCTACAACTTACTTTATGAGTTTTTTGACCAATCACACAAAGCAAAAGCACATTGACAGTAGTTCCATCCAAGCACTATAAGCACAGGTACCTTTGGTTAAACAATGCTTGCTTATTTTGAATACAATACCTGCTTGTGAGCCTTAAAACACAATGCACAGAGCTCCACTATTAAGCTTCAACCTTCCTAATGTCTTGCTAGATAAACTTTTCTGTAGCTTAGAGAGTTATTCCAGACAAGCATTAATACACAGACCATTGTTCTATTTGTCCTTGCTTTTCTACAGTTTAAATAATTTTTCTGCTGACCTATCTCATGGCTGCTGCTTAGCTCCAATCCCAGTTCTGCTGTCTCTGAGCTGCCTTTTGCAGCTTTCCCAAAACCCTCTGACTTTGTGGATTCCCACACTCCATGAGGCACCAGGGTGGAGAAACTGGAGTGGAAAAGCTGCTCTGAGCAGAGACATGAGGAGCTGGGAGCTTCTCCAGCAATCAAAAAGGAGATGAAGCAGAGGGGCAAACCAAGACTTACATTCAGCTTTGGCACAGATGAGGCAGGCAGTGGTGCAGTTGAAGAAATTCAGGATTCCTGCCACGGCCACGCTGATGTCGGTGTTGCTGGGGTGGAGGTTGAGGGTGGTGAACCTCTGGAGCTGCAGCTTCAGGAACTCCTCTGGAGCCACTTTGAAGTGAGGAACCTGAGCGTGGGGAGGAGGAAAGAAAATATAATTAAAGAGGAAATAGAAATGAAAACAAGTAAATCTGCGATAAAGGGCCTGTGGTGTGAGGCACACAGCAGGCAGAAAGTGGAATATCCCAATAAAACTGCAGCAGCAGCACTGGAGTCAAGAGGGGAGGGTGGGACTCGTGCAGCAGCAGAGGAAAATAATTATCACAGCAACAAAAACCACGGGAAGGAGCGGAGCAGGAAGAGTCTTGCTGAGGCACTCAGAGAAAGGCATCAGGGACTGTGATTACAGCACAGGAAACCTTCCCTGTGAGCTCAGCCTAATTAGCTGGGGCACTAATTGTGGCTGGGCCCAGCCCTCGTTGGGGGAGGATGCTGTGCAGGGACACAGGGATCATCCAGGGCCATGAACCCAGCCCTGCTCCCTGCATGGAGGTGCCACCAGGTAATTAATTAGCAGAGATGAATGTTGCAGACAACTTTTATGAAAAATCCTTTCCTTAGGATTTTTCCTCCTGAGAAGCTGAGAGGCCTCAGGAACAAAATGTAACCAATGGTTATCTGCTGCTGTGGAATGCAACAGGTGGATCTGGGATTGGTCTCGTGTGGTTGTTCCTAATTAATGGCCAATCACAGTCAGCTGGCTTGGACAGAGAGTCCGAGACAGCTGTCTTTGTTATCATTCCTTGTTTTTCTATCCTTAGCTAGGCTTTGGATGAAAACCTTTTCTTCTATTCTTTTTGTATAGTTTTAATGTAATATATATCATAAAATAATAAATCAGCCTTCTGAAACATGGAGTCAGATCCTCATCTCTTCCCTCATCCTCAGACCCCTGTGAACACCGTCACAGATGAAGGCAAGAACAAGATGACCCCGTGCTGGTGAGGCTGGGCAGGGAAGGAACAGCACAGCAGCCAGAAGCTTTGGGCATTTCTGACCAGGCAGGGCTGGGAGCACCAGGGCTGGGCCTGTGATGGATGCAGCAGAGCAGCAGCTGCAGCAGGATGTGCTCTGGGGGAGTTTTGGGGAGCTGGGAAGGCACAGGGCTCAATCTGAGGGAGCTCTGCTGCACATCCTGCAGGCTGCAGCCACATTTCTCCTCACAGAGAAAAGCAAGGCACGATTCTTCCCAAGAATATTCCTGGGTTTCACATTCTCTGAACCTCAGAGAGAGAATGATCAAAACAATTCTTATCTCGTTTGCTGTGCCTGTGTTTGTGCCAAAGTAGAACCCAATATGGAGATTTACCCACAGTGATGGTGTTTTGTTTCCTTGTCCCATCAGGGCCACGTGTGTGTCACAACTGTGGGCTGACAGTCATGAGATTCTGGGCAGTTGAGTTGAGTGCTTGGCAGATTCAGTTTAGATGTAATGTGATGTAGTGTAATATTGTTGGGAGGGATGAAAGTTTGACAAGAAAGTGTCACAGATATCTATGTTTGGCAGAAAGATTTTTGAATGTAGAGTCTGAAGGAGGAGTAGAAATGAAAGCAAGTTTTGATATAGAAGAGAAGAATTGCTGAGCCAGTCTTGCTGGATAACCAAGGAGGCAAAGGGTGTGTTAGTTTGAAGGGGTTTTTATGGCTTAGAGCAAAGGATAAACCCACCCCAAACAAGAAGATGTTTTTACCCAGTACAAAGAGAGCACAGGCAAACAAGGCAGCAAATGTGGCAAGTAGAAAAAAGGTCTCAGAATTTTCCACTGCAAGAAAACTGAAAAACAACTTCTAGCTTAAACTGTAATGTACTGACTTTGAGTGATTGGAGAATAGCAACATGAATATGGTAATTATAATAATTATGATAGGCTAGAGATAATAGTTAAGGTATAGATTTGTTCTGCTGTATTAAGATGCTCAGCAAAGAAAAGTATAAAATGCATTGTAACCAAAAGAAAAGTATAGAATGCAATGTAACCTAAACCAAAGGGTCTCCTGCAGTTGGAGCTGACAGCTGTAGGCTCAGCTCTGTTACCCACAACCCTGGGCTGCTGAAATGTCTTGGATACAATAAACTGCATTTTGGATACCATAAACTGCATTTTGGATGCAATAAACTGCATTTTGAAGAGTCCCTGGAGTCCCACATCCCCCATTCCGACTCTTACATAGTATAATATAGAATGATATAGTATAATAAAGTAATTAATTAGCCTTCTGATAAGATGGAGTCCTCCTCATCATTCCTGCCTGCCACAGTGAGCCCTGCAAATACACAGCAGAGCAGGGATGGCAGGGCTGGACAGACACACAGACCGAGCCCAGACTCTGCAGGCTCAGCCAGATAAAGAGAGGCAATCTTGTTTTCCTTTCTGCCAGGTGAATTATTCTGGAAGAAACAGAAGTCGGAGGAAGGGAAACATCTGCCACAGCTTTGTTAGCAGCGTGTCAGGTCCTCTGTGCCTCCTTCGGAGCCATCAGCCCCTGCCTCCCACCTCTCCCCTCCTGGGAGAGCCCATTAGCAGCTCCTGAAGGCTGCTTCAGTGACAGCCGGAGCTGCTGCTTAGCAGAGGGAAGTTAAGGGGCAATAAGCTGCTATCGGCCTTGATTCCAGCCCGCAGCCCTCACCCAGGAGGGGAAGGTGGATTTCCATAACCAGAGCAGACAGGGCAGCTCCTGATCACTGCCGGGAGGGATCCAAACAGCCTGGGACTCAGAGATGCAGAGACAGGGGAAGGAATCCAGCCCTGTTCAGTGTTCAGCCCCTGCCTTCATCCCCAGGAACCCTCCTCTCCTGTCCAGGAGCTCTGCCCCAGTGCAATTCCCCTTTTGGGACAGAGGGAAAGGGATTCTTGTGGGGGAGGAACCCACACAGAACATCAGGGCCGAGCACAGCCCTGTTCAGCTCCTGCCTTCATCCCAGGAACCCTCCTCTCCTGCCCAGGAGCTCTGCCCCAGTGCAATTCCCCTTTGGAACAAGGGGAAAGGGATTCTTGGAAAGAATTTACACAGCACATCAGAGCTGAGCACAGCCTGTTCACCCCTTGCCCCAGGAACCCTCCTCTCCTGTCCAGGAGCTCTGCCCCAGTGCAATTCCCCTTTTGGGACAGGGAAAAAGGGATTCTTGTGTGGGAGGAATCCACACAGCACCAAGGGCTGAGCACAGCCTGTTCACCCCTGCTCCAGGAACGCTGGGGGAGGTTCAGGAGCTCTGTCCCAGTGCAATTCCCCTTTCTGGACAGGGGGAATTGCAGGAACACAGCCTGTTCACCCCCTGCCTTCATCCCCAGGAACTCTACTCTCCTGTCCAGGAGCTCTGTCCCAGTGCAATTCCCCTTTAGGGACAAGGGAAAAGGGATTATTGTGGGGGAGGAATCCACACAGCCCTGTTCACCCCCTGCCCTCATCCCAGGAACCCTGCTCTCCCTTCCAAGAGCTCTGCCCCAGTGCAATTTTCCTTTTGGGACAAGTGGAAAGGATTCTTGTGTGAAAGGAATGCACAAAACACATCAGGGTTGAGCACAGCCCTGTTCAGCCCCTGCCGCAGGAACCCTCCTCTCTGTCCCACTGCAATTGCCCTTTTGGGACAGGGGAAAGGGATTCTTGTGTGGGAGGAATCCACACAACACATCAGGGCTGAGCACAGCCCTTTTCAGTGTTCACCCCCTGCCTTCATCCCAGGAACCCTCCTCTCCTTTCCAGGAGCTCTGCCCCAGTGCAATTCCCCTTTTGGGACAGGGAAAAAGGGATTCTTGTGTGGGAGGAACCCACACAGCACCAAGGGCTGAGCACAGCCTGCTCAACTCCTGCCTTCATCCCAGGAACCCTCCTCTCCTGTCCCAGAGCTCTGTCCCAGTGCAATTCCCCTTTCTGGACATTCTTCTGGTCTGAGGGGGGTAACCCAGGACAGGTTCATCCCCCAGACCATCAGTCCCTCCAGCTGGTGCTTGGTGGCTGCCTGGGGACACTGCTCCCCTTCCCTGAGGGGTGGCTGCAGGCACAGGGGGCTGTGCTTGGGCTCTGTGCCCCAGCTGATGCTCCTGGGATGTAAATCCCACAGAGTTCCTGCAGGTTTACATCTCATGGAGAGAATCAAACACCTCAGGAGGGCACCAGCACTCACCTGTCCTTCCTAAAGAAAAAAAAAAATAAATCAGGAGCTTCAGATCAGAGACTCGGAATAAATCTGAATTTCAGAGGAAAAACCACGTGCAGAGTTGCCTTTCCTGGCATGGAGCACATGTCCAGGGCATTTAGCAAGAGAAAACACTACAAAACACCCCCAGGAGACCCCTCCTGCTGCAGCCCTGTGCTTCAGGGCTGGAGGATCCCTTCCATCCTTTCCTACCCCCAGGAACAACAACCAGCACTCATTTGTGAATGCAAATTATTTACAGTGCTCAGTGCCAGCCTCTGTTGGAAGGCTGAGCTCCAGAGAGAGCCACTAAATGGCTGAGAGATGTTATCAGCTTTTAAAGGGATGAACTGTGAGAAGAAAACTCAATTTCTTCTCCAGAGTGCAGAGCCAAATCCGTGTAGGAAGGTTCAGGGCTTATAAAATATTAAATCCAGCACATAGCCTGGACAGAGATATAAAAAAGGGGTTGAACTGGATGGAACAGCAGTAAACATAAAGCTCCCCAAGAATGTGCACAAAGCCACAGCAGGAGATTTGGGTTTGTACCCAGCAGGGCGAGCCTTGGGCTGTGCAGCCCTCAGTGGGGATGTGGTGATGAATGTGAGGAGCAGAACGGGGTGCAGAGAGGAACAGGGAGGCAGAAAAAGGCAGCAGAGGGGAAAGGAAGGCATTTCAGAGGTCTGTGCATCAGGAGGAGGGGGAGCAGCCCCGCTGTCCACTCTGACATCACAAAGGAATTTCTCACTCACCTCTTTCTCCCCACAGATGTTGCTGATGATGGAGCTGGAGGCTGGGCTGGAGGAAGGTCCCAGGACTCCCACCACGCCTTTGGGGAGGATCTGGCACACTGTGGGCAGCAGAGAGAGGGAACAGAGGTCAGAATTCACCCAAATTCCAGCAGACAGCCATGCTCTAGCAAGGACACTGCCTCATGTCCTTCCCACAGCACCCTCTGTGCCATTTCCATCCCCAAAATCCCTTTATTCCCCTGAAGCACTGTCACCCTGCCTGTGGCACTCTCCATCTTCCCCCAGCCTTTTAAAACCCCACCTAAACTCACCCCAAAACCCCAGAATTTTCATCTCTGACCCCTTTCTGTCTCCAGGACAGAAACATCAACTAAACTTTATGGAAAGATGCTAAACACAGCATTGACCCGGCTTTAAAGCATCAAACAGACTTGTAGCAATTTCTCCCCTCATCTTTGCAGAGTTCAGTGGTAAAAACAAGGATTTCATTGCTGGTTTTCATTTGTTTTGTGTTGTTTTCTTCCTGGCAGTAGTTAAATCTTCTGGCTCCCTGCCACCAAGGTGAGCAGAACCATAAAAAACACCTGAAGTTAAATCTCTTCCTGGGTTAAACTGCAAGGTTTTGGGTTTTTTTCTTTTTTGGTCCTTTTAATTCACAGCACAAATCCAGCTGAATTTCACTGCCAGGAGCAGCCCAGCTGGTGTCACCTCATTGATGCCATCCCCATCATCACTCAGAACTTTTTCTTCAGAGCAGGAAAAACCTGAACAGGAGGGGAGAGCCCCTCATGCCTCAATCCCTGAGCTCCAAAAGCCTCCTGAGAGCTCAGCATCCTCAGCATCCTCACACATGCAGACTTCCCCAGACAAAACCACATTTGCTCAACTGGAACCTTTCTGGAAGGCAGGAAAAGGGAGAAAAGGGGCACAAAACTTTTATAGATCTGGCCAGAGCAAGCTCACAAAGTTTCTGTGTATGAAAACCAAACCACTGCATGCCAAAGCTGAGATTTCAGCTCAAACCTGCCTCTTCCCCTGGCTTGCACCTCAGAGCAGCAAAGGGTTATTTGAGCTGGAAAAATTCAAATCTGAACATGGTTTTTTTTGGTAGTAAAGTGAGCTCATCATCAAAACTGCTGAGCTACAGATCAGGGATGGGGTTTTAGTGACTTTGAGTCTTTAAATCAAGGCTGGAAGGGGAATAAAAGCTCACTGTGCTTGGGGTGAGCTAAAACAGCAAGTTTGGGGTGGAGTGTGGGGTTTGGGATGTGAAAATCTACAGTCTCAAGTGTTCCCAGAGGAGCTGTGGCTGCCCCTGCATCCCTGGAAGTGCCCAAGGCCTGGAGCACCCTGGAGTTGTCCTTGCCCACGGCAGGAGGTGGAACAAGCTGATCTCTAAGGTTCCTGCCAACCCAAACCATTCTGTGATCTCTGGCCTTACACTCCTCCACAGCCTGGAAAATGAGGCCCAAATCTCATTTAATTTGTCACTTTGGGGAATTGGTTTTGCTTCTCTTTTGAAGGAAAAAGCTCCTTATCCTCCCCAGTCCCTGCTGATTGCTCCAACTTCTTACAGAAAGTGCTCATGAAATGCAAACATCTCCTCTTGGGTTTTCCTTCCTCCTCAGCTCCCTCTCCCTCCAACAACTCAATCTCCTATGGAGGGATATTTTTCTGCAGCATCTTCAAAGGAATCCAGGGCTTGCTTTTCCTCCGTGCTTAAAAAATTTACAGGCACTTAAAGCTCTCCAGAAGATCCTTTTAAATGAGGAGCACCAGCCTGAAAGCCTCAGCAGCACTCATCAGAGCCTCTCAGCCCTGCCATTCAGCATCCATGAGGAAGGAGCTGCTCCAAGCCCTCCCTTTCTCACAGGTCACCAGCACAAAATTCCTGGGGAAAATTCCCGTTGTGCCGTGCAGGGGGAAAGTTTGGGGAGGGGTTTTCTTCTGGTGCCTGTTAGCAGGAACAAAAAGTGGGTTAAGTAGCCATAGCAACAGGGTTGCAACAACTGGAGGAGGAGAAAGACCTGGCTGATCACTACCAGGGGGAAACATCCACAAAAATGAAGGAAAATGAATGGAAACAAAGTGGAGGTGCCTGAGGCAAAGGTTTTGAGCAGGTTTGGAAAGCCTCTCTTGTAATCCAAGCACATTTCCTGTTTTACCTGGTGCTCTCAGGGCTCACAGGGAGAAAAGGCTCGGCCTTGCTGCTGCCAGGGGCATCCACACAAGCACTGGCAGGATGTGGAAATGCTGGTCCTGTATCCAAAATCCATCCAGTAATCCCAGGGACTGTAACTATGGATAATTCCACACCCCTGCCACTCCAACCCCACAAAAGCTGAGGGCTGTGCAGGGCCCTGTGGGAGTGCTGCAGGCTCCAGCAGCTCCGAGTTTCTGCCCCAATTTTGACGTTGTTTAGAATTCAGGGTCTCAAAAGTGCTGGAATTGAAGTGGCACCACTTTAAAAACCTCTTTACCATCCTGGATCAGGTGTGTGCTCAGGGCACAGGGCAGTGCCAAACCATTTCCATGAGTGAATTTGGGAATTAAACCCAGATCTGGACACTTGGGACGCAGCAAGATATTTTTTAAAGGAAGGCAGAGCTGCAAACTTATTTTTCAACATGAAAAAGCAGAACAAATGAGGAGCTCTTGGTGATAAAAGAATGCACATCCCCTCAGACAAGGCCTGAGTGCCTTTCTCTTCCTGAGATCTGGATCAGGTGTGTGCTCAGGGCACAGGGCAGTGTCCAACCATTTCCATGAGTGTATTTTGGAATTAAACTCAGATCCAGACACTTGGGACACAGCAAGATATTTTTTAAAGGAAGGCAGAGCTGCAAGCTTATTTTTCAACATGAAAAAGCACAACAAATGAAGAGCTCTTGGTGATAAATGAATGCACATCCCCTCAGACATGGCCAGAGTGCCTTTCTCTTCCTGAGATCTGGATCAGATGTGTGCCCAGGGCACAGGGACCCTCCTTTTGTACAGCAGGGCAGTGCCCAACCATTTCCATCAGTGTATTTTGGAATTAAACTCAGATCTGGACACTTGGGACACAGCAAGATATTTTTTAAAGGAAGGCAGAGCTGCAAACTTATTTTTGAACATGAAAATGCACAACAAATGAGGAGCTCTTGGTGATAAATGAATGCACATCCCCTCAGACATGGCCAGAGTGCCTTTCTCTTCCTGATATCTGGATCAGGTGTGTGCTCAGGGCACAGGGCAGTGTCCAACCATTTCCATGAGTATATTTTGGAATTAAACTCAGATCTGGACACTTGGGACACAGTAAGAGATTTTTTTAAAGGAAGGCAGAGCTGCAAACTTATTTTTGAACATAAAGAAGCACAACAAATGAGGAGCTCTTGGTGATAAATGAATGCATATCCCCTCAGACATGGCCAGGGTGCCTTTCTCTTCCTGAGATCCAGATCAGGTGTGTGCTCAGGGCACAGGGCAGTGCCAAACCATTTCCATGAGTGAATTTGGGAATTAAACCCAGATCTGGACACTTGGGACGCAGCAAGATATTTTTTTAAAGGAAGGCAGAGCTGCAAACTTATTTTTGAACATGAAAAAGCACAACAAATGAGGAGCTCTTGGTGATAAATGTATGCATATCCCCTCTGACATGGCCAGAGTGCCTTTCTCTTCCTGAGATCCCAGGAAAACATTTCCATGAATCCTGCCCTGTTCAAAGCAGGGCTGGAAGGTCCCTCCAGAGAAAGGAGCCACCCCTGGGGCAGAATCATCTCATTCAGAGCACACAGGTACCTGAGCAGGGTTTCAAACAGAGCACACAGAAGATTCCTGGTTATAATTCAAAATAAACCAGCAGGGAAAGTGTGGAAACGCCTCAGGAGCTCCCTGACTGCAAAACACAGAGAGATCTCCAGACAGGGACTGGCCATGGCATTCTCAGAGAGAAAACACCGAGTGCATAAAGAAAAGGGGTCTGGAGATGCTTCTGGAGCATCCCTGAAAGGAACCTGAGACCAGAGAGGGCTGGAGGGGCTGGGGATGCCCTGGAAGTGCCCAAGGACAGGCTGGACAGGGCTTGGAGCAAGATGGGATAGTGGAAAATGTCCCTGCTCATGGAAAAGGGTGGAACAAAATGATCCTTAAGGTCCCTTCCAAGCCCAACCATTCCATGATTTCCTGATAACCAGAGCAGGCTGAAAATGAAACTGAAACATGAATAAATAATATGTGTCCCAAAATAGTGGGACAGGTAAAAACAACACATTGGAGCCAACACCACTGAAAGGACCCTTTGGAAGGGCACTCTGAAATATCCATTGTGTGGGTAAATCAAAATCTCCAACTCTCCAGCTGCTGCCTGACCTGCCCTGGATTTTCTAGTCTTATTTTTGAGAATCTTGAAAACTTGCCTGAAAGTGAAAAGGCAAAAAGGAAAAGGAAAAAAAGGGAAAGGGGGAAAAGGAAAGGGAAAAAAAAAGGAAAGGGAAAAAAAGGAAAGGAAACAAAAAACAAGGAAAGCGGAAAAAGGAAAGGGGAAAATAAAGGAAAGGGGGGAAAAAAGGAAAGGGGGGAAAAAAGGAAAGGGGGGAAAAAAGGAAAGGGGGGGAAAAAAGGAAAGGGGGGAAAAAAGGAAAGGGGGGAAAAAAGGAAAGGGGGGAAAAAAGGAAAGGGGGGAAAAAAGGAAAGGGGGGAAAAAAGGAAAGGGGGGAAAAAAGGAAAGGGGGGAAAAAAGGAAAGGGGGGAAAAAAGGAAAGGGGAAAAAAAGGAAAGGGGAAAAAAAGGAAAGGGGAAAAGGAGAAAGGACCCAAAATAACAATAACAAAACTCTTTTACCTTCTCAGCTCTGATTGAATTAGAATTTTGGGAGCAAATACAAGAGAAAAGGGAAGAAGTGCAGTTTTTGGGAAGAAAGGAACTCAGATGGAGAGCTGGATCCAGGCTGGAAGTGGCAGCAGCAGTTCCAGAGCCCAGATCAAACTCCAGAGGCGTTTCCAGCCTCCCTGTGGGATTTGGGAAAGCAGCAAAATGTGTTTGTTTGGGGACAGTGGTTACTTGAACTGCACTCACAACAAAGAGGAGCTGAAAAGGCTGAGGAGGCCGGAGGGGACAGGGTGACAAGCAGGGAAATGTGCCCTGCCCAGACATCAAAAGGAACAAGGTGGTTCAGATAAAAACGAGATTAAACAAAGTCACTTTGGAGCTGCACTAAAGGAGCTGAACATCAAACACAGAGAGAGAACAGGCTTCCCTTGAAACAGCAAAAAAAAAATAAAGGCTCTGCTCACAACTTCTCATTGAAACCTCCTTAAAATCACACAGGAACAGCCAAAGTTTGTGTTCATTCATATCTAAGGCTGGAATAGCAAACCAGGCATGAATGTGATGGATTGACTGGGATTTCACCTCCTGGAGCAGCTCAGATTTGGGGGCTCTCTTAGATTGAAACACCTGAGTCAGTCAGAAGGGAAAATGGGAGGAAAACAGCACCACGAAAAAAAATTTAAAATAAAATATAATATATAAAAATAGATAAAAAATAGATTTAAAATAAAACAAAGACTAAGATATAAATAAAAATAAAATAAAAATCAAAATAATAAATAAAATAAAAATAAAATAAAATAAAAATAATATAAAAAATAAAAATTTAAAAATAAAAATAAAATAATATAAAATAAAAATAAAATAAAAATAAAGTAAAAATAAAAATAAAATAAAAATAAAGCAAAAATAAAAATAAAATGAAAATAAAATAGAAATAAAATAAAAATAAAATAAAAATAAAATAAAAATAGAATAAAAATAAAAAATAAAATAAAAATAAAGTAAAAGTAAAATAAAAATAAAATAAAAATAAAATAAAAATAAAATAAAAATAAAATAAAAATAAAGTAAAAGTAAAATATATTAAAATAAAAATAAAATAAAAATAAAATAAAAATAAAATAAAAATAAAATAAAAATAAAATAAAATAAAAAAATAAAAACCTTGGGTTTTCAAATTAAAACCATTTCTCCCCAAAATTCTTCCTTTTCCTCTATATGGAGTATGTGGAGTAATCCCAGCACTCCCAGATCTGTCAGCTAAGCATGGAGCTGTGATATTTAAGAGTGAATCAAGGAGTGTGAAATGCGAGAACAGTATTAAACAGCTGTAAACAGCTTTGCAGTCACAGGTTAAAACATCTCAACAGTTTTTATTAATATTGTGTGTCATAACAAAAACCAGCAACGTATTGAAGCATTTGAAAGCCATGAAAGCCTTGAAATTTAAGTTTGGGGATCTGATTTTCCTCTGCCATCAGGATAAATCAAGAATAACATCGGTGACATTAATAGCAGAGCCATACAGAATCCAGATTATTTCTTTTCTAAGAAAAGCTTCCAGACATTTTTTCCTCTCTGAAGGAAAGGCAAATAACACACTGCAAAATTCACTAAAATCAAGTCAATTTACTGCAATTTCTACTCTAAAAATCCAAGTAAAGGAAACAAAGAAAATCACCCCAAGGTGAAAACTGGAAATGGGAGATGCCTTTTCCTCACTTGCCCTGTTTCCAATTTCTCCCCAAACACAACATTTGCTGAAACCAACAATTTCTTGCATAATATTTCACTCTCAGCCAATTAATATTCCTCTGCTGGAGAAACCTTCCAGGACAGAACTCCTGAGCAGTGTCACAGGCTGAAAATAAATCAGAAATCCCTTTTACAGCAGCTCTGGAGTCACTGCAATCATGTCTGTTCCCCAAAAAAACAAAGTTACAGGCCAGGAATGCTGCTGCAAGTGGGATATTTATGAGGAAAGAACAAAAATTGGGCTAAAAATGCCACTTTTGGGTGCTCAGAGAAGCTGTGGCTGCTCCTGGATCCCTGGAAGTGTCCAAGGACAGCTTGGGTGGAGCTGGATGAGCTTAAAGTCCCTCCCAACCCATTCCAGTTTGGGATTCTGGGATTCCATGGCAGTTCCCATCTTTAGTCTGGTCAGATAAACTGGGTCTTAATTGGTCTGGCCAGATAAACTGGGTCTGAATTGGTCTGGCTGGATAAACTGGGTCTTAATTGGTCTGACCAGATAAACTGGGTCTTAATTGGTCCGACCAGATAAACTGGATCTTAACTGGTCTGGCCAGATAAACTGGGTCTTAATTGGTCTGACCAGATAAACTGGATCTTAATTGGTCTGACCAGATAAACTGGGTCTTAATTGGTCCGACCAGATAAACTGGATCTTAACTGGTCTGGCTGGATAAACTGGATCTTAATTGGTCTGGCCAGATAAACTGGATCTTAATTGGTCTGGCCAGATAAACTGGATCTTAATTGGTCTGGCTGGATAAACTGGATCTTAATTGATCTGGCCAGATAAACTGGATCTTAATTGGTCTGGCCAGATAAACTGGATCTTAATTGGTCTGGCTGGATAAATTGGGTCTGCCCTAATGTTGTGCCAAGTTAGGGGGCAAGAGGGGACAATAGAGATGGGGAAAACCAGGAAAACGTTTAAAAATGGAGAAGGGCTGGGTGCAGGGCCCCGAGCTGGGCTCAGTCTGGGCTGCCTGACGGGTGACAGGCTCTATAAATAGAGCTCAGGTTCTTGCTGAGATCTCTTTATTCACTGCACACTTCTATAAATAGAGCAAACGCTGGTGCAGGAAATGAAGGAGGGATGTGCTGATCCCACAGAGCTGCTCTGCCAGCTCACCTGGAGATCCCTGGGCAGAAAAGCCACCAAAACTCCAGGAAAAACCAGCCAGACACAAAGAACAACACCCTGCCATGCTTTTTGGGGATAACCCTGCAGATCTCACAGTCATGGAGTGCAGAATCATTAGGAAATGTGTCTTAAATCCAGATTATTTAAAATTATTCCTCCAGCTTTCTCGAGCCAAAAATTATAATAATAAATAATTTATAATAATAAATAAATGGTAATAAAAAGTTATAGCACTCCCTTGAACTCTAAAATGATTTTAAAAGGAGGATTTCCTATTCCAAAGGGTTTTACCTCTTACAGGAAAAAAAATAGCAGAGACCTATAGGGTTCCTTTCAAACTGTGGGACAGTGACCATAAATTTCTTTTTCATCCACCAGTATAAAATTGGCACATTGGACATCCAGAGGAACAACCCTAATAAAGAACAGCTTCATCCAGGGACTTGAAAGTGGCATGGGAAATCTGCTGCTCCTTGGAAATTAGCTCTTCTTCATCCTCAAGATTTCAAACATCACTTGAGGAACTTCACTTGGTGTAAATAAATCTGCTGCCAATCTCAAGCTCCAGGAAGAGCTGTTGTGTTTGCTGACACACAGGATTCCACAGGGTTTTAAAAACAACTTAATTGCACCCAACTTGCCCGAGAGTCTGTTGTTTGCTCACCATTAAGCTCTTGACAAAGGATCAGCATTACCCCTGTTTATTGACAGGCAGATTAAATGAAATTATTTGTCCCAAGCCACTGAGTGGTGGCAAAGCTTCCTGGGGGCAGGGATTCTCTCAGTCCATGCCTGGGCTTGCACCAGCACATTTCATTCATCTCAAATGAAAACTGCTCTGTGCAAGGAGCAGAGATGGCTTTTTTCTCTCTGTTCCCCTTTCACTGCCACAAAATCACAAGTTCAGAGTGCCAGACAGCTCCTGGGAGGAGAGCTGGGCTCTCTGGTGATGCCTCAGGTTTTATATTTTATATGTATTTTATATAGGTTTTTCTATTTTTCAGATTCTGTGCTGCTTTAGTGTGTGGGTCTGGGTTCACATCAGGGGATGCTGAGCTCTGTGCACAGAGCAGGGAGACAAAACAATTCCTGCTCCAGCTGGGCACCAAGGACAAATGATCCAAATCTCAGCCCAAGAGCACAAACACTGTGGGCTGGAGAGAGAAAAACAAGGATGGGACTGCCTGGGCTAAAGCTGGGATGGGACAATGAACTGCAAGATGCAAATGGAGCAGAACTGATCCCAGGGAGAGACCCCGGGAGCGCTCGTGCATTTTGGGACCATTTGGGTTCATCTTGGGTTCATTTTGGGACCATTTGGGTTCACCTTGGGTTCATTTTGGGACCATTTTGGGTTCATCTTGGGTTCATTTTGGGACCATTTTGGGACCATTTTGGGGTCACCTTGTGTTCATTTTGGGACCATTTTGGTTCATCTTGGGTTCATTTTGGGACCATTTTGGGTTCACCTTGGATTCATTTTGAGACCATTTTGGTTCACCTTAGGTTCATTTTGGGACCATTTTGGGTTCATTTTGGGACCATTTTGGTTCACCTTAGATTCATTTTGGGACCATTCTGGGTTCATTTTGGGACCATTTTGGTTCATCTTGGGTTCATTTTGGGACCATTTTGGTTCATCTTGGGCTCATTTTGGGATCATTTTGGGTTCATTTTGTCACCATTTTGGCTCATGTTGGGTGCAGCCCTGGCTGGGCTCTTGTGCTGCCCAAGGTGCGTCCATTGACCCTTTTCACAAACCCCTGCTTCATTCTTTAACTCCTCCAGCCTCTGCTCTATCTCAGCCTTCCCGAGGCACCCCGGGGTGGTACTCACTGGTCTCTGCAGTCTCGTACTCGCTGTCCCTCAGCAGCTCGAAGATGTCCACCTCCACCCTGGCCTTGCCCGCCCGCTCGGGCGCGCGGTTGATGCGGTTCTTGGCCAGGGTGATGGAGAGCCTCTCCCCTCTGCTGCACTCCATGGGGTCATCCAGGATGGCAGCTGTGGGGGGAAAAGATGTAGGTACAGCTTAGGTTTGGGATCTGCACTCCCCTGCCCATCCCCATGATGCCTTAAGGTTGAGTTTTCATATTTTCCATATTCTGAACTGCATTGGAATAGAGCTCTGAACTCCACAGAAAGTGTTAGAAGTTCTCCTCACAGCTCAGTCCCACAGAACAATCCTTGTCCACCCCCAGAACCAAGGACACCGCTGCAGCTTCAGCCCAAAAAGTGCAAACAGCAGAGAATTGAGCAACAAACAGAAAACTGAACAACAGAGAGAAAACAGGGAGGATGGGACTGCATCACCTGAGCTGGAATTGGCCAATTAACCCAATATGGAAATGAACCAGAACTTATAAAAGCGTGAAACTCGTGACTCAGGGTCCATCTTGGGTGTAGCCCCAGCCAGGCTCTTGTACAGCCCAAGGTGTGTCCTTAAACCCTTTTAATTAATTCCTTGAACCCTGCCCAGCCCTGTTCCAGGCAGCCCCTCCAGCATCACCCACACTCCTGGTCCCTGCAGGAGCTCTGTTTGTGCTCCTGTCACCACCAGAGCTGCCACATCCCCCTTCCCACACGTGGCCTTTCCCGCTGCTTCTCCCACTCCCCAGGCCCTGCCAGACAGGTGGGTGGTGAAATCTCTGCAGAGAAATCTCTGTTTTACCTGCTGGAATGCCACAGCACAGCCACCCACACTGCCAGGCTCCCAGCACCCACTGCCACACGGGCTGGCTGCTCCCAGAGAGGCTCATCCAGCTGCCCAACCCTAAAAAACCCAGATCCAGGAGCTGCCTCACATCCTAACAAAGGCAGAACGTCCCCAAAAAACCCCAGGATGGTTCCTTTAGGGTGCTGAGGAGCTGGGATATTTCAGGAAGCAGCCCTGGGTGGGGAAGGACAAATATTTTTCAAACAGAAGGGTCTTGAACTCAGCTGCTGGGGCTGCCACTCAGATTTGTGGAGGCAGAGGGAGATGGGGAGGGGTTTTACCTTTGTTTTTTTGGAGGGAAGGCAAAAAGGGTTCAGGGGTGGAGCATTCAGGGCAGAATTTCATGAGGAGCTGGCACCCCAGTGGGTTTAGCCTGGCTGACAGGAGGTGCCCCTCAGAACACAGATTTTCCATTTTATTTGGGGGAGAGCAGTGTGGCTGTGAGAAAATCACTAATTCTTATGTTCCCTCCCCAAAAAATCCCTCCACAGGGAGAGGTGCCCTTCAGCACTGCTCAGGTGCTGGGGAAAGGAAAGGGAAAGGGAAAAGGGAAAAGGGAAAAGGGAAAAGGGAAAAGGGAAAAGGGAAAAGGGAAAAGGGAAAAGGGAAAAGGGAAAAGGGAAAAGGGAAAAGGGAAAAGGGAAAAGGGAAAGGGAAAGGAAAAGGAAAAGGAAGGGGAAAGGAAAGGAAGGGGAAAGGAAAGGAAAGGAAGGTCCTTGTGCTGGACAGGGTTTGGGTTTGAGGTTTTGGGGTTTTTTTGGTAGGGAAAAGCACAATGGAGCTGGGAAGTGCAATAAAGCCCATCAGGGCCATCCCCTGAGCCCCAAGAGCAAGGCACAAAGGACACAGAGGCTGGGAAGGCAGGGCTGGCTGGGACCAGAGCAGCCCAGGGATGCTGAGCTGGGACTGAGGCACCCACAGAGGGACTGGGCTGTGCCTCAGGGTCCTCACTGCTCCCCTCACTGCCCCCAGCACAGCCCAGACCCCCTGGCTGGAGCCCAGGCTCCTTTCCTTTGGTTTTCCTGCCCCCAAGGCTCTGGCCCAGCCCCAAACTCAAAGCACAGCCTGATTTCAGCCCCTGTTCCTCTCAGGGAAATCTTCCCTCTCCTCATCCCAACCCTGACCTCAGCAGTGCAAGCCCACAGCTGGTCCACACTGCCTGATTCACTTCACATCCTGAAAATACTCAACAATCCCTCCTTTTCCTATCTTTTCCCAGTTTTATGGGAGTTAAATTGAGTTCATCTTAATCCCATTATGCCACAAAAAAAAGGTTGTGCTTTCCTCCAAGGCCAGGAGCAGGGGTTTTGGGATATTAACATGGCTGATGACTTCTTTTAATTAGAGCAAAGCTGGGAGAGCAATTTGCCACAAACTCCACTTTTCCAGGAGAGAAGCAGAGGAGAAAGTTCTTGCAGAAACTTTTCCTGCAGCCCTGCTCCCAGGAAAGGTAAATCCACGATGAGCATCACCAAGTGCAGCTCCTGCTCAGGTGCTGACTCTGTGAAATTAAAGATCAGCAGTGGGGGAGTGGATGTCAGCATTCCCAGATTCATTAGTTTCTAATTTAAAGCTTCAAAATCACTAAATTGGGGAATGTTTTCAAGTATTTTCCTAATTGGCAGCTTTCAAACAAAATCCACTTCCACTAATGCACAGTTAAGTGATTTTGAAGTATAAAAATAGTCAAAACCAAAGCATTTGGAACAGTTTCCTCAAGCCAGCTCAGCAAAACAAAAAGTTTGTACAGAGCTTTTTGTAAATTTCTGTTCAGGGTGGGATTTTCTATTCTTATTTTTGAGAATGTTGAAAACTTCCCGGAGGAAGGAGGAGGAGGAAGGAGGAGGAAGGAGGAGGAAGGAGGAGGAAGGAGGAGGAAGGAGGAGGAAGGAGGAGGAAGGAGGAGGAAGGAGGAGGAAGGAGGAGGAAGGAGGAGGAAGGAGGAGGAAGGAGGAGGAAGGAGGAGGAAGGAGGAGGAAGGAGGAGGAAGGAGGAGGAAGGAGGAGGAAGGAGGAGGAAGGAGGAGGAAGGAGGAGGAAGGAGGAGGAAGGAGGAGGAAGGAGGAGGAAGGAGGAGGAAGGAGGAGGAAGGAGGAGGAAGGAGGAGGAAGGAGGAGGAAGGAGGAGGAAGGAGGAGGAAGGAGGAGGAGGAAGGAGGAGGAGGAAGGAGGAGGAAGGAGGAGGAGGAACCCAAAATAACAACAGCAAAACTCTTCTACCTACTCAGCTCTGACTGAATTTGAATTTTGGGAGCAAATACAAGAGAAAAGGGGAAAAGGGCAGGTTTTGGGAAGAAAGGAATTCAGATGGAGAGCTGGATCTAGGCTGGAAGTGGCAGCAGCAGTTCCAGAGCCCAGATGAAACTCCAGAGGAGTTTCCAGCCTCCCTGTGGGATTTGGGAAAGCAGCAAAATGTGCTCATTTTGGGAGACTGGTTACTTTAACTAAATATTAAACCAGCCCCCAGCACTAGGGAGGTAATGAGGCTGAACTAATCTTTATTTATTAAAGCTGGAGGATGAAAAAAGGTCATTTCATGTTTAAAAAAGGTTGGTTTTAAAGCTTCATGGCTCGGGACACTGTGCCAAAGCTCATCTAATAGTGGCATCATTAAGTATGAACGAAAATCTTTCTAGCAATTCCCTTTCATCTCTTCCTGTCTATTAAACAGGGGGAGATGCATCAAGTAAATCTTTAATCCTGAAGACTTACAGCAAAATCTTTGAACTTGGTTGCCCTCAAAAATCACTTCTGTCTTCCCCATCGTGATAAATGTCACCAGCCTAGACTGCAGCTCCATGAATGATGAGAAAGATGTTGCAGAGGGAGCCAGGAGCACCTGGACCTGCAGAGCCTGGCTCAGGGCTGAGATTTTCTCAGGAAGAACTTCTCTTCCCATAGGATGTTCCAATTCTGACAGCAAAAACATCCCTTGTACCATAAAAATCAGCTTTTTATTCCATTTACTCAGATTTCCCATTCAATTAACACAAAATCTGTGCTCCAGAAGCACCAAACCAGAGTTTATCCCTTGGGAGGAGCTGGGTAATAATCAAAGTTCATGCAACAAGTGACTTACAGTGCAAATGTCCACCAGACACAGATTTCAAAGGCAATGCTCAAAGTTAAGGATTTAACAGCAAGGAGCAGGAAAAATAAAGGTGTAATTGGGAGCCAGAGAAATGCAAGGGGTGGGATGGCACTTTCTGAGAAAATCAGGCTTTAGTGACTGTCCTGCAGGGAGTTTTCAGCCCTCAGGGATGGAGATGAGGAGGAATTGGTGATATCTGCTGGGGTAGGAGCTGGGAAAAGAGGAATTGGAGCTCTCTGGTGAGGAAGGAGCTGGGAAAGGAGGAATTGGAGCTCTCTGGTGAGGAAGGAGCTGGGAAAGGAGGAATTGGAGCTCTCTGGTGAGGAAGGAGCTGGGAAAGGAGAATTGGAGCTCTCTGCTGAGCCAGGAGCTGCACAAGGAGCTCCCTGTGCCTTCCCCAAGCCCACACAGGATGGGGCCATGTGGCCACAGCCCTCCCAGCCCTGAGCACAGCCAGCTGCGGCAGCAGATGCTCAACCCCTTCTTCCTCTTCCTTCCAGGGGGAGGAAGGCCATCCGTTCCTCAACCCCAGACATCCATTCCTCAACCCCAGACATCCATTCCTCAACCCCACACCACCCATTCCTCAGCCCCACATGCCCATTTCTCACCCCACACCATCCATTTCTCACCCCCACAAATTCATTTCTCAACCCCACACCTCCATTCCTCAACCCCACACCGCCCATATTTCTTAACCCCACAAATCCACTTCTCAACCCCACATGCCCATTTCTCACCCCAGGCCATCCATTTCTCAACCCCAAAAATCCATTTCTCACCCCACACCATCCATTTCTCAACCCCACAAATCCATTTCTCAACCCCACACTGTCCATTTCTCAACCCCTCACCTCCATTCCTCAACCCCACATCACCTATTCCTCACCCCCACACGCCATCCATTTCTCAACCCCTCATCCTCCATTCCTCAATCCCTCACCATCCATTTCTCAACCCCTCACCTCCATTCCTCACCCCACATCACCCATTCCTCACCCCTACACCTCCATTTCTCATCCCACACCATCCATTTCTCAACCCCTCACCCTCCATTCCTCAACCCCACATGCCATCCATTTCTCACCCCACAAATCCATTTCTCATCCCCACACTCCATCCATTCCTCACCCCACATCACCCATTCCTCACCCTCACACGCCATCCATTTCTCAACCCCACAAATCCATTTCTCAACCCCTCACCTCCATTCCTCACCCCACATCACCCCTTCCTCACCCCCACATGCCATCCATTTCTCCCCCCACACCATCCATTTCTCAACCCCTCACCTCCATTCCTCAACCCAACACCATCCATTCCTCACCCCTACACCTCCATTTCTCACCCCCACACTCCATCCATTCCTCACCCCCACATCACCCATTCCTCACCCCCACACTCCATCCATTCCTCACCCCACACCATCCATTTCTCCCCCCTACACCTCCATTTCTCACCCCACCCAGCTCAGCCGTGCCTCTCTGTGCCACAGGCAGGGCTGTCCCTGCTGTGCCCCCAAGCTGGTGAGCCACAGCCAGGCTCTGGGGCAGTGCCCAGCCAGCTCAGCGTCCCACCCTGAGCAGCCCCAGCTGTTTCCCAGCAGGGCTGAGGAGCAGAGAGGCTCCATCCTGCATCCCCCAGGCCGTGAGGCTCCATCCTGCATCCTCCAGGGCCATGAGGCTCCATCCTGCATCCCCCAGGGCCATGAGGCTCCATCCTGCATCCTCCAGGGCCGTGAGGCTCCATCCTGCATCCCCCAGGCCGTGAGGCTCCATCCTGCATCCCCCAGGCCGTGAGGCTCCATCCTGCATCCTCCAGGGCCGTGAGGCTCCATCCTGCATCCCCCAGGCCGTGAGGCTCCATCCTGCATCCCCCAGGCCGTGAGGCTCCATCCTGCATCCCCCAGGGCCATGAGGCTCCATCCTGCATCCCCCAGGGCTGTGAGGCTCCATCCTGCATCCCCCAGGGCCATGAGGCTCCATCCTGCATCCCCCAGGGCTGTGAGGCTCCATCCTGCATCCCCCAGGCCGTGAGGCTCCATCCTGCATCCCCCAGGGCTGTGAGGCTCCATCCTGCATCCCCCAGGGCCATGAGGCTCCATCCTGCATCCCCCAGGGCTGTGAGGCTCCATCCTGCATCCCCCAGGCCGTGAGGCTCCATCCTGCATCCCCCAGGCCGTGAGGCTCCATCCTGCATCCCCCAGGCCGTGAGGCTCCATCCTGCATCCCCCAGGGCCATGAGGCTCCATCCTGCATCCCCCAGGGCTGTGAGGCTCCATCCTGCATCCCCCAGGCCGTGAGGCTCCATCCTGCATCCCCCAGGGCCATGAGGCTCCATCCTGCATCCCCCAGGGCTGTGAGGCTCCATCCTGCATCCCCCAGGGCCGGGAGGCTCCTGCAGCTCTCCTGCCCCAGCCAGACTCCCAGCACACACACCCTGACAGGCTGAGCCCACCGGGAGCCAGCTCCAGCAGAGCTCCCCAGCCTGTGATTAATCCCAAACCTAATGAAATCACATTTTTATAACAATAACAGGGAACAGATGCCACTGCCAGGATTACACGCAGCCACAACAAACTGTGAGCAGCTGACCTTTCCCCTTCCCCTTTTCCTTCAAGGCTTTTTTTTTTAATTTACGTTTTCTCAGATGCTTTTTATACCTTTGAAATGGGAAGTCATACTCAGAAACACGATTTCCATCTCAAGGCATCTCTTGAAAATGCAGATTTAACACAGCACTGCCTTGGTAAACAGGATATTTCACTGTTCATAACCTGTCCCTCCAAGTGAAAAACACATAAAGGTACCTGTAATATTCCCTAAATGTCCCAAGTGACAGGTTAAGATCACACCTACAACCTCTCCTGATTTATGCTGTAAACACAGCCACAGGATCAGTGAGCCTGGAAAAAACCTCGGGGATTATTAAACCCAACCTGTGCCCTGAGCTCTGAGTGCCACCAGTCCAGTCCTTCCCTGGACACCTCCAGGGCTGGGGACTCCAAACCTCCCTGACAACATTTCACAACCTTTCCATGGGGAAATTCCTGCTGTGCCCACCCTGAGCCATTCCCTCTGCTCCTGTCCCTGGGAGCAGATCCCAAATCCCCCCTGGCTGTTCTCTGTGGAATTTGCAACCCCAACAAGGGAGGAGCTGAAAATCTTGACTCTTTCAGAAGGCTGATTTATTATTTTATGATATTTATTATATTAAAATAAAATTATATATTAAAATTATATTAAAGAATTATATATATTATATATATTATAGTTATATATAAAACTATAATATATTTATATATAATATATATTATATTTATATATAACTATAATATATTTATATATAATATATATTATATTTATATATAACTATATTTTTATATATATTTTATATACATAACTATATTTTTATACATATTTTTATATATAACTAAATATATTTTTATAATATATATTACATTAAAATATAACTATAATATATATTTTATAATCTATATTATTTATATATTACTATATTTGTATATATTATATATATTTATGTACATAACTATAATATATTTTTTATATATTTTATATATATAAAATATATTTTAATATATATTTTTATATATAACTATAATATATATTTTATAATATATATTATATAAAAATATAACTATATTTATATATAATACATATTATATTTATATATATAAATATAATACATATATATACACATATAATATATATATATAAAAATATATATATAATATATATATTAAAACTATAATAAAGAAGAAAGGATTTCAGAAGGATGTCAAAGAATGAAAAATAAAATGTTGTGACTGAGCAGAGTCTGACACAGCTGGACCATGATTGGTCATCAAGTAAAAACAACCACATGAGACCAATTAAAGATGCACCTGTTGGCAAACCATCTCCAGACCACATTCCACAGCCACCAGACAGTTATTGTTCACATTTCTTATCTCAGAAGAAGAAATCCTAGGAGAAACTTTTTCCTCAGGAAAAAATTTTCTCAGAATTTTTTCCTCAGGAGAAAAAAATCCTAGCGGTAGGATTTTTCAGAAAATATGTCAGTGCCATTCCCCTCCTGTCAGGAGCTGTGCAGGGCCACAGGGACCCCCTGAGCCTCCTTTTCTCCAGGCTGAGCCCCTGCCCAGCTCCCTCATTCCAGGAGAGCTGCACACACAATTCCAGGTGGCTCCTGCTGATTTATTATTTTATGATATTTATTATATTAAAATAAAATGATATATTAAAATTATACTAAAGAATTAGCTCTATTATATATATTATATTTATATATAATTATAATATATTTATATATAATATATATTATATTTATATATAACTATAATATATTTTATATATAATATAAATTATATTTATATATAACTATAATATGTTTATATATAATATAAATTATATTTATATTATATATATACCATTCCCTGGTGCTCAAACCCAGCTGCAATCCCAGTCCAGCCCAGTTCAGTGCCCACAATATCCAGTACCTGCTAAGGATCTGACCACTCCTTCCTCTGCAAACCAGGAAACACAAAAGAATCCCAGGAAAATTTCACTCTCCAAACACCCTGAGTGTCCTGCTGAGGAACACCAGGAGATGCCCCAGGGATCTCCACATCTCCCCATCCTCCTGAACTCCAAACCCACGAGGCTGCAGGGTCAGCTGATTAAAAATTGTTGCCAAAATTGCCTTTTTTTTGTGCTTTTCTGCTCTGCTGAATAAAGTATCAACCCTCCAGGCTGTCAGTACAGTAAAGGAGAAGAAATTTGCACAGTTCCTCATTACAGGGCTGTCAAGTGGAGCTCCAGTGGAGAAACAGGTGGGATTGTATTTCCATTATAATCTCTGAAGTGCTGCTTAAAAATAAAATAAAAAGGCGTCAACACGCTATTACTCTGCGAGGAAAGAGCACCTCATCAAGGAGAAAGAGAAGATCTGAAAACATAAAATCTCCTCCACAAAGAGGTTTGATAATGTTTGTCTGGTCAGGGGAGCACAGGGCTATTTATTGCTCAGGGCCAGCACTGGAAATCTGCATTTAAATGGAGCTTCCCCCTCATTCCTGCTACCCTGAGAGAGCAAATTCAGGGGAGATGTGATAAAAGCAGCTGAGGGCTTTAGTTCCTGCTGCTTGAAACACAATCTCTCTTTTATCTTCTTTAATAACTGCTTTGTGTACATAAAATCAGAATTACACTCCCCGAGACCTGGGGTTTGCAGGAAAAAATTGAGCAGGAAGGGGGTGATGTGTCCATCAGCCTCAGAGGGATCATCCCTGCATCCCAAAAAACATCATCCCCCTGGGGCAGGCAGGGAAAAACCATCCAGGCTCCTCATCTCACCTGATTTTGGGAATATAAAACCCCCTCCAAGGTAGCAGTAAACACCCTGGGCATGAAGAGAGGAGCAAAAAGGCACAAAAAGAGAAGAAAAGGGTCAAAAATGAGAAATCTCATGCAGAGCTGGCTCAGGGGGGCTGAACCCACCCTGTGGTACCAAAGCAGGGCAGGAAATTGATTTTAAAGGGAAACTCCTGTGGGTTTTCTCAGCCAGACTTAAGGCACTGCAGCTGTGGAGAAAATCCTGGGCTGGGGATTTAAATATTGGGATTGTGAGCAGCTAAATCCCACTCCAGGCCCTGACAAACCTGCCAAGAGAATTCCCAAAACCAAGGAGAGAAAAGCAGGGAGGAGGAGCAATGGGGAATTGAAATTTCCTGAGGTGTAGGGTTAGGGAATGGGATTTGGCTCTGGAAGGGACAGGTTGGAACACCAGGGGCTCTCTGAATCCCCAAAATCAGGGAATTCCAGGCACCAGGAGCTCATTTCTGCACGGGTCAGTGTGGTGGGGTGGATGGCATTTTTTGTTTTCCCTGTAACTTTCCTCCCAGCAGCTGCTCCCTCTAATTCAGATTTCCAGCACCTCTGCAAAGCCCCATCTGTCAAACTGGGCCAGAGTTTGCCAAAAATCCAAGCTCCCTGCACGGCCACCCACATCCCCTAAATGCCTAAATCTTATTTTCTTAGGAATCCAGCCTAAAACCACTGACCCGAGTTGGGAAGATCATTTTTCTGCCTGTCTCTTGCTTCCATAATGTCAAGCTGAGTTTCCAAAGGAGGTTTTTCTGCCCATTTTTCTGGTCTCAGGTGACTGGCAGCAGCTGTGGTTTTGTAGGAAGAGAGCACTGGGAAGCCCTGGTGGGGCCAATAAACTTGGCAAGACCAAGAAATGAGCAACAACTTAATTAAGTCAGTGGAGAGTATAAATATAAGAAAAATAACCACACAAACCCCAAGTGCCACTGCCAGGCAAGCAAAATGAATGAGGAAGGAAGAAACAATGGGTAAAGTTCTGAGTTAAAAACAAGAAAAAAAGCCAACAAACAAATGGGAAAGTCCAGTAGGATTTATGGCTCTGATGATGGATTTGAGAGATGGAAATGAATAATGGAGCTGGGGAGCAGGCAGGAAAGGACCCAGACCCCACAAAACACCCTCAATAAATGTGTTTTGTAGCCACAGCCCCACAAAACCCCAGAGCTCCATCCCCAGGGTCTCAGTGGCCATTCCAGCACACAAAGATCTGCAGCACTCGGGGATTTTCTGACTGAAATGGATTTAAGGAGAGAAGAGTTCCCAAACCTTTGCCTTGCAGGGGAAACCATTTCCTGATCTTCCTTCTGGCCACGGGCTGGAAAAGACCTCAAGGATCATCCAGCCACCACCACAGCCACTAAACCCTGTCCTCAAGTGCCACAGCCACACGTTTTTGGAACAATTTCAGGCATGGTGACTCCACCACCACCCTGGGCCAGTGCTTGGCAGCCTTTCCATGGAGAAATTGTTCCTAATTTCTAATCCAGACCTCCCCTGGTACAACTTGAGGCCATCTCCTCTGATCCTGGTGAGGGTGAGACAGCAGGGTACAGGACTGAAGGAACTGGGGGTCCCTCTACAGTCCCTAAATTTCCCTTAAGTGGGGATTTAATGCCCATTTTCCTCTGAACTCTTCTGGATATCTCAGCATTTGAAGTGCATTTGTTCTTCTTCCAGCACCTCCCTGTTTCAGGGAGGCCCCAGCTCTGGCTGATCCCTCCCAGGCTGGCAGGGGATGCACAGCTCAGCCCAAAGGGTGCACAGGGGAAATTCCAGGTCCTGGGATTGATCCACACACAGAGACAAAAAACAGCCTTGGATGTACCCCCAGTATCAAAGTGAGGAGGGGGGAAACATTCTGGAGGGATCTGGGGGTTTGCTTGCATTAATATGGAGAATTTAGAGATATTCTGCACCTCTTGTATTCCTGCTCCAGATCACTGGCCACTGCTGCTGTGACAAATCTCTAAAAGATGGGCCCAGGGACAAGGACCAACCATGCAGGATGTAGATATGGCAATTGCTATAAAGATATGAGCCAGACAAATGATAGGTGGAATGATTTTCATTCTCCCATGATGGATGAAGGGTGAAGAGATAAAGTGACTCCTCAAGGTTTTCCAGGACCACGTGGCAAATAAACAGATTTAATGTGCCAGGAGGCTTCAGGAGGCCTTGCTTAGAGACTCAGCCTCTCTGCCACCAAAACCTGACAATTCTGCCTCAGTCCTCAGCACTACAAACAGATCTTTTTGGGAGATGGGAATCCCTGGAAGCAGGAATGTGTGTAAGGATCAAAGGGTCAATGCCATGTGGCTGAGCGTGGATGGAAGAGCCAAAGTGTGTTTGGGAGCCTCTGGGTTGGGAAAGGGCCTCAGAAATCATCAAATTCCAGCTCCTTGCCATGGGCAGGGAGAATTTCCATGGGCAGAGAGAAATCCTATGGGGAGGAACACCTTCCATGGGCAGGGAGAAGTTCTGTGGGCAGGGAGAAATTCCATGGGCAGGGAGAATTTCCATGGTAGGAAGAAGTTCCATGGGCAGGGAGAAATCCCATGGGCAGGAACACCTTCCATGGGCAGGGAGAAATCCCATGGGCAGGGAGAATTTCCATGGGCAGGGAGAAATCCCATGGCCAGGGAGAAGTTCCATGGGCAGGGAGAAATGGGCAAGGAGAAATTCCAAGGGCAGGGAGAAGTTCCATGGGCAAGGAGAAATTCCAAGGGCAGGGAGAAGTTCCATGGGCAAGGAGAAATTCCATGAGCAAGGAGAAATGGGCAAGGAGAAATTCCATGGGCAGGAACATCTTCCATGGGCAAGGAGAAATTTCATGGGCAGGGAGAAATTCCATGAGCAGTAACACCTTCCATTGGCAAGGAGAAATTCCATAGTCTGGAACACCTTCCATGGGCAGGGAGAAATTCTGTGGGCAGGAAGAAATACCGTGGGCAGGAAGAAATTCCATGGGTAAGAACACCTTCCATGGTGAGGGACAGCTTCCATGGTCAGGGAGAAATTCCACAAGCAGGAACACCTTCCATGGACAGGAACACCTTCCATGGACAGGAACACCTTCCATGGACAGGAACACCTCCCCCTAAACCTGTCTGCTCCAACAGAAAACCCAAAAAGATGAATAAAGCTGGGAAAAGGTCACATTGCAAACCTCACCTCTCTTGAAGAAGATCCAGATGTCTTAAAGCACATCAAAGAGTTTGATCCAGGTATAAAACAACACTTGAGCCTTCCCCTGAGGTGCCTCAGGATTGTTTCCATCCCTGAGCTTCCCTGACAGAACAAACACCTTTGCTGCTGAGTCACACTGGAATGAGATGCTGAGGAGCTGCCACAGCAGATGTGGAAGCCCTTCAGATCCAACCCTGATCAATCTGCACAGCCTGGATTTATTTCTTTTTTTGCCACTCAGCCTCCAGCTGATGCAATGGGTTGCTTTAATGCCTCCCTGCCTTCCCTCGTTAGTATGCTCTGCCCACTGCCATCCTTCTCCCCTGATGGCTTCTTCCCTGACTTCTGGATGGCAAACAGAAACAGCAATTTGCTTTTCCCTGCACTCTGACACGGTTTTCCCTGCCTTTCTATCCATCTTAGCTGCACACTGCTAATTCATCTAATCCCAGGGTACTTTTTCTGGTCGTTTGGACAAAAAAAAAAAAAGATAATGCACCTCCACTTTGTTTTTTTAGATGGTTTTTTGAGAAAAGGATCTGCAGAGCCCTGAGTGAGTGAAGGGATGCACAGCAACATCCTCACTTGGAGCAATTTGTCTCAGCATCCTCTGGAGACCAGCCCTGAGCAGGGGGTGTCAAACACTGCCTGGAGAATCCCTGGCACAAGAGGAAAAAACAACCACGAAATCCTTAAAAAGTTCCTCCAAGTTTTCCCAGAGAACCTCTGAGGTTTCTCCTGCAAGGCTCTCCAGTGTGGGTAAAGAAGAACTTTTGGGCAAACAGCTTTTGCTTTCAGCTTGGGAGCTCATTAGAGATTCTCCAGCATCTGGAAAAGTTTTAAAAACACCACGGAGATCCTGGAGAGGGCAAGTGAAGAGCAAGAAAGGGAGAGAGGAAAAGCAAGGCTACAGCAAAGGCTCAGCTGCAGAGAGTAAATTAAAGCAGACACAAAAACTCTTAGTGAACAAGGCTGAACAAACCAAAGGAAAAGCTGTTCCAGGCTCCTGGGATGTCAGCAGTGATGGAAGAGCTGCTGGGACTGGGGAGGAATCAGCACCAGCCCTGGGTGAGGATTGAGATGTTCCAGAGGCAGCCAGGCTTGCAGAGCAGAGTGGAGTGAATTACATCCCCTGCAGTCTGTTCTGAGGCTTCTTCCAGGGGACACTGAATTAGTGACATTAATGCAGCAAGGAACTGGATCAGCTTCCCAGTGATAAGCTTAATTAAACAACAGAGCTATCCATAGGCTGGGCTTTATGTTATAAATAAGCAACATTTATACTGATTAATTGAAGTCATGGTTCAGATCATTAAATCCTCCTCCTTCCAACCAATTTAATGAGGATACCTGAAGAGCTGAAGGCAGCAGGGATGTTTGACACTTGCAAGCCTCAGCACTCACTTAGGGCAGGGCAGGGGGACAGGGGACTCCTTCCCAGTGCCTGCTATTGCTGTGGGAGGCCCTGGAATTTCTCTGGGGGTTTTTGGGGCTCTGCTGGGGCTCACTCTCACTGCTGTCATGTGAGGAGTCAGGGCTGGCAGCCTCAGGCAGAACCACGCTCCCAGTGCTTCTCCAAGTCTGTAAAAGACTTCTTAACACAGCAATGAAAACATCTTGGAGACAGCCAGCCGTGTCAGCTGCCCTCACAAATCCAATTCTTTTTCATTATCCCAGGCAGAACGAGCCTGCCTGGAGGAACAGGGCTGCTTTATCATCCTCCCCTGCCTCCTCCCACGGGAGAAACGTCCTGGGCCACGTCAGGGACAGCAAACTGTGACCCCATCACCAAATCCCCAGCCCTGTCACCCACTGCTGGCCACCCCTCTCACCTCATTCCACGCTCACAACAGCACCCTGCAGAGTTAAAGGGGAAAACCCTTCTGAGAGGCTTCACTCCATGAGATTGGAGGTTTAGAGATGATAAAATTCCCACCCCAGCACTGCTCTGAGCCGGGATCAATTAAGGATCATCTCTAACACTTATTCTAATTGGAATTATGAAAGCAGAGCAGACCCTTTGTCCCCTCCTATTCAGCTTTCTGCTCCTTCCTCCCAGAGCCTGAGAG
The DNA here is from genome assembly GCA_024362935.1 of Setophaga petechia. Classification (NCBI taxonomy): domain Eukaryota; kingdom Metazoa; phylum Chordata; class Aves; order Passeriformes; family Parulidae; genus Setophaga; species Setophaga petechia. The sequence continues at coordinate 7,408 of JANCRA010000115.1, read as the reverse complement.
GTTTTATACAGCTCTAATATTTCAGAGAGTGGCCTTGGTGCTCTGAAGTGAAAAGCCAGCTTGGGAGACCATGGCTTGCTCCAGCTCATCCATCACACCTGCTCCCAAACCCAGCGGTTATTAAAAATTAGAGCTGGTCAAATTATTGTTATATTTTGACACATGGAGAATATTATTATCATCCTTCCCTGCTACCCCCAATCCCTGCTCATGAATCATTCATGAGTCTCTCCTGATTCCTGCAGAAGAGCTGAGCTCCTCCTTTGTGCCAGACTGGGTTTGTGCCCAAGGAGCAGAGCCACGGTGCAGGGAGGCCCTGGAGGGAGCCAAGATGAGCCCAAGGGCTCTGATGAACCAAACAAATGGTCCCAACAAATTCTGCAAGGCTGATTTCCACCTCCCCCTTCATCTCCCCCAGCCTTTTCACCTTTTTCTTAACACAATTCTCTCGTATTGGGAGCTGACTAATGGCGACAATAATAAAATAAACTTCATTTTGGATCAGTTGCAGGACTGGGGCTATTTCCTCCATCTCTTCAGCATCACAGAAAGCCTTTTTTTAAATGGATAACAACGATTGTGAGGGGCCAGTTATTACCTTGAAACCTCACATTTTGATATATCCAAAGCTGTTCTCTTATATAAATAACAGTTATTACTGTAAAGTGATTTTCCCCTTTCTCCACTTCCAAAGAGTTCCTGCAGGAGATGGGGGAGAAAATGGGTTCCATTAATGCCTCACTTAGGCCCTGTTGCTTTCACACTTTAACTCCCATCATTAATCTCCTCATGTGTCTTTAAACAAATGTCATTCATTCATTCCACAGCTCTCTGGCAGCAATTCTCCCCTCTCCTTTCCCCCAGTCCCCTTTTCTGGTTAAACAGGAGCTCTTCCTCCCCTGACTCATCAGATCTGTGCTCCTGCCAGGCAGGGAAAAGCAGCTTGGCCAGGCAGTTTCCTGCTAATTCCAAGGAAATTAAGGAGAGTCACAATGAGGGGGGACAAGGAAACCCTGGAGGATCATTTTGTGAAGGGACAATTCCAACCCAGCCTTGCAGGGAGAGTCCCCATGGCTTGGGCAGGCTCTGATCACAGTGAAAATATTATCTGTGGCCTCTGAGCATCCCACAAATGCAGCTGCTCTGCAAAAGATGCCACTTTGGTGTGGTTTGGGGATAAACAGGGCTGGTCTTGCCTGTGACAGGGACACCACAACTGCAGCTCAGCTGTTTGCTCAGGGCTCTGAACCAGCTCCATCTCCCAGCAGCAAACTGTGACCCCACTTTCTCCACTTCCAGAGAGTTCCTGCAGGACATGGTGGAGAAAATGGATTTTCCCCTTTCTCCACTTCCAAAGAGTTCCTGCAGGAGATGGTGGAGAAAATGGCTTCCTTTAATGCCTCACTTTGTGAAGGGACAATTCCAACTCAACCTTGGGGTGAGAGTCCCCATGGCTTGGGCAGGTTCTCAGCATGGGGAAAATATTATCTGTGGCCTCTGAGCATCCCACAAATGCAGCTGCTCTGCAAAAGGTGCCACTTTGGTGTGGTTTGGGGATAAACAGGGCTGGTCTTGCCAGTGACAGGGACATCACAAGTGTAGCTTTCAGCTGTTTGCTCAGGGCTCTGAACCAGCCCCATCTCCCAGCAGCAAACTGTGACCCCACTTTCTCCACTACCAAGGAGTTCCTGCAGGACATGGTGGAGAAAATGGATTTTCCCCTTTCTCCACTTCCAAAGAGTTCCTGCAGGACATGGTGGAGGAACTGGGTTCCTTTAATGCCTTTGCTCAGGGCTCTGAACCAGCTCCATCTCCCAGCAGCCACAGAGGTGCTGTCCCCTCCTCTGGCTGGGGACAAGAGGCAGGAAAGCCCAACCTGCAGTGGAATTTAGACACCAATCCTGCCCCTGAGGGGGTAAAATCCCACCTTTTGCAAGGACTCCATCCCTCTCCTTCATGGAGCAGCACCCAGCACCAGAATTCGAGTTTTGCTCCCACTGCCAAGGCCACAACATCCCCCAGCCAGGGGAGGACATGCTGACCTTCCAACAAAGGCAACCACATTAATTATATTGTTTAATGTAAAGTATTCTTACACATCTGTAAAGATGTGTCTGTCAGAGCACACATACTCGTAGAGATTTACCTCTACTTTTTTTAAGGGAAATATCCTTGAAACTGCTCTAAGGAAAAATGTATGGGATAAGAAAAAGCTATTTCCTATATATTCCCTGTGTCTTCTTGCCCAAATAAATAAGGAAACTGAGACATTTCAATGTCCAGGCTAATTTATCTAATTAAGGCTAATTATGCATTAGTGGGCACAGGACCACAGTCCCAGGGAACATTTTGGGGACATGATGTCACCCCCCTCATCATCTTCTCAGGGGATCTGTCCCCCACACATTGTCAAAAGGGGAGGGTCCCTCCCCAAAAAAACCTCATTTTTGAGAGGTTTAACAGCAAGGCCACGCCAGGATGGTGAGCTGGAGATGAATAACCTTCACTTCAGAGTCTCTGATTTTCCCCTGCCACCTCTGGGAGCAGAAACAGCAAAGATTAATTCTTGGAGTGACCTCCTGCAAGTGCTGGACATCTGGACTCTGCTGCTGTGCCCTGCTCCCCCAGGAGTGCTGCCATTCCCCTGCCCCTGCTCAGCCACAGCCTCTCCCTCATTATCATCTGTCAAGTCCAATTAACAACTGCAGTGACATCAGGGGACACCATTCCTGCAGTCTCCTGCCAGAGCCACTCAACAGGAGCCTCCACCCTTGAGGAAATGGGGTAAATCCCCAGAAAATTGTCATTTCTCACCTCCTGATCCTGCTCTGGCAGCCCACAGCACTCACTTGGACTTTCCCTTATTGGAAATGCCCATCCCTGCTCCTAAAACCCAAATTATCTCCCCTTTCCCAGCCATTTTACTGGATAAAAGGATTTAGGGCCAGCAATTTGTGGTTTGCAGGTGCCTCCTCTGAGCTGCCTCCTCCCCTCCAAACCCAACCTGCCTTTCACCAAAGTGTTTGGCTGTGTTTTCCTGATTAACCACTTAATGAGGAGCCTGAAAATCAACAGGAAACGAGGCCAACATCCCTCCTGTTTGAAACAAGAGAAAACAGGGAAAACATCCAAAATATTCCCTTGAAGGGTGGCAACAGCTCAAGAGGCAAAAGAAAATTATCCTAGGAAATATCAACCACCTCTACATATCCTTAATACCATGAAGAACCTTAATGATCAGGAATATTCATTAATTAAAGCCTGAACTTATGTGGGAATAATTTCAAAACCAACTCATTCTGATCCTGTCCCTGCTGCAAGAGGTCACTTTTTGCCACTTCTTTAAGGGAATAACTTTGCTGCAAGGTTGTGGGTTTTTCTTTTTTTGTTGTTGTTTTTGTTTGTTTGCTGGAAATAGAGGTCATCTAAAGGAAAAAAAAGAAAAAAAAAAAAAAGACAGGCTGGGATAATTTTTTGGCAGAGAAACCCTGACAATATCTTCTAGGTCAATAGTGGTGTTTCTCCAAAAATTTAAATTCTTGAGCACAGCAAACAGATTTTCAAGGCACAGAGAGGATTTTCATTATGTTGGAAGTCTCTGAATACAGGATTTTTTCTGTAGAACACCACGAGCCAAGTGGTGAGATGCTACTAAAGTCCAAAAATAAAGGATATTAATCACTTGGCCACGATTTGATCCCTCACATAACCACATCTGATACATGTTTGCGTGTATATGTATAAAAACAACATGAAAAAACAACCTTTGTTTAAAATTAAATTAAAGAGTTAAAGAGCAGCAAAATTCTGTCCCTTTGCTTAGGGGAGCTCAGCAGAAGCTTTTCCATTTCCTTTCTGGGGGAACAACTTGTGATTCCCATAACCCAAGAGCAACCCCCTCCCCTCCAACATTCATGAAAACCTCACCATGAAACATCCCCAAACTGAGGAGCTTGGCAGTGCCCAGAGAGGCCCAATTAAACCAATTAGCATCCCTAATATTGGAGACGTAGGAGAGGCTTTATCCTCCAAATAGAAACCGAGTTTGCCTGTCCAGATGGTCACTGGAGGCGCTGGAACTGCCACTCTCTGGCTGGGTTTGGGCTGGTTGGGATGGCACCAGAGCCTGTGTGCCAGCTGGGAGAGGAGCCGGTGCCAGCTGGGCGAGGGCAGCCTCAGTGTCTGCCTGGCAGGCTGGGGGTAAACACAGCTCCCCCTCCCTGCCCACTGCCATGCATGGAGTGTTGAGTCTGGGGAGGCAGGGCAGGGCTGGCAGCTGAGGCTGGGCTCAGCAAACTGCGAATTGTTGAGGGAAGATGCTCTGGGGTGGTGTTTGCTGGGTCCCCAGATGAATCTGAATGATGAATCTGGCTCCATGTTCTTATAAGATACTGTTTTATATTAAAGAATTAATATTATTTTAAGATACTGTATTATATTAAAGAATACTAAAGATACTATATTATATTATTTTAAGATACTATATTATATTAAAGAATACTAAAGATACTATATTATATTAAGATACTATATTATATTAAAGAAGTATAGTATAGTATAGAAGTATATATTATAGTATAGAAGTATATAGTATAGAAGTATAGTATTATATTAAAGAAGTATTATATTAAAGAATACTATATTATATTACAGAATACTATATTATATTAAAGAATACTAAACTAAAGATACTATATTATATTATTTTAAGATACTATATTATATTAAAGAATGCTATATTATATTAAAGAATACTAAACTAAAGATACTATATTATTTTAAGATACTATATTATATTAAAGAATACTATATTATATTAAAGAAAGCTATACTAAAGATACTATATTATATTATTTTAAGATACTATATTATATTAAAGAATGTTATATTATATTAAAGAATACTAAATAAAGATACTATATTATATTCTTTTAAGGTACTATATTATAGTATTTTAAGATACTATATTATATTAAAGAATGCTATATTATATTAAAGAATGCTATACTAAAGATACTATATTATAGTATTTTAAGATACTATATTATATTAAAGAACACTATATTATATTAAAGAATGCTATATTAAACCATACTAAAGAATACAGAAAGCATATAGACAGAAGGCTGAAAAGATAATAATGAAAACCTGTGACTCCTTCCAGAGTTGTGTTTGCTGGGTCCCCAGAGAGGGAGGAATGATGAATCTGACTCCATGTTCTCATAAGATACTATTTTATATTAAAGAATTAATATTATTTTAAGATATTATATTATATTAGAGAATACTAAAGATATTATATTATATTATTTTAAGATACTATATTATATTAAAGAATATTTATATATTCTTTAATATAATATAGTATTATATTAAAGAAGTATAGTATAGTATAGAAGTATATATTATATAAGTATATAGTATAGAAGTATAGTAGTATATTAAAGAAGTATTATATTAAAGAATACTATATTATATTACAGAATACTATATTATATTAAAGAATGCTATACTAAAGATACTATATTATATTATTTTAAGATACTATATTATATTAAAGAATACTATATTATATTAAAGAATACTGAACTAAAGATACTATATTATTTTAAGATACTATATTATATTTAAGAATGCTATATTATATTAAAGAATATGATACTAAACCATACTAAAGAATACAGAAAGCATATAGACAGAAGGTTAAAAAAATAATAATGAAAACCTGTGACTCCTTCCAGAGTTTTATTTGCTGGGTCCCCAGATGAATCTGAATGATGAATCTGACTCCAAGTTCTTATAAGATACTGTTTTATATTAAAGAATTAATATTATTTTAAGATACTATATTATATTAAAGAATACTAAAGATACTATATTATATTATATTAAGATACTATATTATATTAAAGAATACTATATTATATTAAAGAATGCTATACTAAAGATATTATATTATAGTATTTTAAGATACTATATTATATTAAAGAATGTTATATTATATTAAAGAATACTAAATAAAGATACTATATTATATTCTTTTAAGGTACTATATTATAGTATTTTAAGATACTATATTATATTAAAGAATGCTATATTATATTAAAGAATACTAAACTAAAGATACTATATTATATTCTTTTAAGATACTAGATTATATATAAAGAATGTTATGTTATATTAAAGAATGCTATACTAAAGATACTATATTATATTATTTTAAGATACTATATTATATTAAAGAATACTATATTATATTAAAGAAAGCTATACTAAAGATACTATATTATATTATTTTAAGATACTATATTATATTAAAGAATGCTATATTATATTAAAGAATACTAAACTAAAGATACCTATATTATATTATTTTAAGATACTATATTATCTTACAGAATACTATATTATATTAAAGAATGCAAAAAAAAAAAAATCCCACATGGAAAACAAAAAAACCAAACAAACAAAAACAAAAAAGTAAAAAAAAAATCCAAGGTAAACAAAAAAAAAACCCAGAAAACCCAAAAATAAAAAATTAAACCACTTTGCAAGATACAGAGCCCTGGTGTAGTTGGTCTAAAATTGAAAGGAGTTACAGAAGTGATGCTGTAAAATCGGATTTTTTCACATCATCTCCCCAGTTCAGCTCAGTTCCCTCCCCGAGGTTCCAGATGGGGAAGTGCCTGCCAGGGGCATGCAGGGCTCTGCTGACTGCAGCAGGCACACAAATAAATAAATAAATTAAATAATAAATAAAGCAATTTATTGTTCTTTTCTCCCCTCTGCACTCAGTGCTTCTGACGAGGCAGGCAGGGAGCTGCGAGTGCCGGGCTCTGGAGCAGGTTTCACACATCGCAGGGACACGGGCACAGGGAAAAAGCTCTGGGAGCAGCAAGTGAGAAATTCAATAGCTGTGCTTTTCCTCACCTCCAGCCCCGTGCCTTTCCTTTATTGAAAACTGTCACCTTCATGTGGTTTGCAAGGAAATGCATAAAGCTCTCCTGCATGCTGCGCTCGGATGGGTTTTGCAGTGATAAAATGAATTTTCCAGCGCTGGTGGGGATGCCTGAGGCTCTCCCTTGGGAAAAGGGATTTTCCCAGGGCTGTGGCCGGGTCAGGAACCCAGGGAGGAGAATTTCTGGCAGATGAGCAGGGAATGAGGGATCAACCCCAAAGCAGCAGGAGGAGTGTGACAGTGGTCACAGGGGGATGGAAGAGACAGGATCTTGATTCTATGATCAGAAGGCTTATTTTATTATATTATTATATATAAATATATAACATTACAACTATGCTACAAAGAAATGGAAAGGAAAAGGGAAGGGGAAAGGGAAAGGGAAAGGGAAGGGGAAAGGGAAAGGGAAAAGGAAAGGGAAAAGGAAAGGGAAAAGGGAAGGGAAAAGGG